>VXBI01003580.1:221875-249349 GCA_013397375.1 Toxostoma redivivum
ATTTTGGGGGGATGCAGTGCAGTTTTTTTGGGGCATGGGCAGTGCAGATTTTGGGGGGATGCAGTGCAGATTTTGAGGGGATGCAGTGCAGATTTTGAGGGGATGCAGTGCAGTTTCTTTGGGGCATGGGCAGCACAGAGGCCGGGCTCGCAGCCTCCCCTCCCCGCAGGTACGCCCGGCGCTTGCACAAGACCACGCGGCGCCTGGTGCCCGACTCGGAGGTGCGGTTCCTGCTGTCGGAGAGCGGCAGCGGGAAGGGAGCGGCCATGGTGACGGCCGTGGCGTACCGGCTGTCCGAGCAGCACCGCCTCATCGACGAGACCCTGGCCGAGTTCAAGCTCACCCACGAGCAGCTGCTGCAGGTGAAGAAGAGGATGAGGGCGGAGATGGAGGCGGGGCTGAAGAAGAAGACTCACGACACGGCCAAAGTGAAAATGCTGCCCACCTTCGTCCGCAGCACGCCGGATGGGACAGGTGCGGCCACAGGGCTCAGGTGTGGGGTTTGGTGAGGCTGAGCAGATCTGGTGCAACCAAAGAGGAAGCTGAGCTGTGCAAAGGAGGAGTTCTCCCTGCTGGCCTGTGCTGGTTGCTGGCAGCCTGGTCCAAACAAAGTCACAGTTTGAGGGGAGAAAACCACACATAAACCCATATGAAGCCTGTTCACGTTACTTGGGTTACTTTGCATTTCAGGGTGGCTGCCCAAATTTCAGCTTTCTCTCAAAGAACAGTTGTGTAGGTCCTTTTTCCCTTGCTGATTTAAAGGAAAACAAAAATAATCATCAGCATCTAAAATCCTCTCCTTTGATGAAGATCTTCCCAGCTGAGTTTTTAGATTTTCTGTCAAAATCCCTCGAAAGAAGTATTTCTTCAGATTTTACTTATAATTCTTCAAATATACACACATATTCTTTTACAGAGAATGGAGACTTTCTGGCACTTGACCTTGGAGGGACAAACTTTAGAGTTTTGCTGGTGAAAATCCGCAGCGGTAAAAGGAGAACGGTTGAGATGCACAACAAGATCTATGCCATTCCCATAGAGGTGATGCAGGGAACAGGAGAAGAGGTATTTGTGTTTCTCTTTGACTGCACTGCTGCTTTTTAAATAACCCCTTAAGAGCACATAACATGTACAACTTCAAATATCTTGACTTTTCTCTTTCAAGCTGTTTGATCACATCGTTACCTGCATTTCTGACTTCCTGGATTACATGGGCATAAAAGGCGCACGTCTTCCTCTTGGCTTCACCTTTTCCTTCCCCTGCAAGCAGACCAGTCTGGATGCTGTAAGTTCCTTAGTGTCTTTTGAATCTGCTTTTGTCCTTGTGCCAGGCCTGGTTTCTCTGCCCCCATGTCATCCACGTGACACTTACAGGAAAGTCACACCAGGGGAAGGTTCGTGCGCTGACCCTGACCAGTACAGCTGCTCTATTAATAGTTCCTATAAGGGTAGTCATGCAAATGCTGCTCAGCCTGTGGCTGTGACAGATAAGAGCATTTAAATTTTCCATGGTGGTCATATCCCTTTTTTAAAACATTATGTTTTTCCAACTGTGTGGAGTTGCTGGTCTGTGACACTTGCCTGGTTTTGCAAGTAGTAAGCAAAAGTCCATCCCTGCTGCCAGCGCCTATTCCCAGCTGATCTTGTCTCACTGGATGGAGTGGTTGCACCAGAGTCTGTGGGCTGTGCCACCCTAAGGGTGACAGTGTGGCCTGCAGCACATCCCTGACACATGGACTTGTGTTCTTTGCACTTATGTGTTTAACTTCTTTGCTGCCACATACTTACACCAACCTCTGCAGCTGTCAATAGTTTCCTGTATACTTATCTGGGATTTCTTTTAAGAAAGACATACACTTTTTGGGGTTTTTGAGTTTGTTGCTCCTGTCACACTTGTTTTTTTCTTTTTCGTTTGTTGCATTGCTCTGGAAATTTAGAGCCCAATTGCAATTAGTTGTTTTAGATGCAAATTCAACATGCTGAGGAGATATTCCTTCTAACAGAGACTCTTCTGTAAAACATCATGCTATAGTATTTGAAATGTTAAATGTACAGAATAACATCTGAGTCCTAGCAACTTGATAACCAATTTTCTTCCTTTATAGGGTATCCTTCTCAACTGGACAAAAGGCTTCAAAGCTACAGACTGTGAGGGAGAAGATGTGGTATATTTACTTAGAGAAGGAATTAAAAGAAGAGAGGTGATTTTAATTTTTTTTCCCTCATTCTACTCCTCTCCAGCCTTGACAGACCTTGTGGGTCAGACTGGCTCCCTCTCACTGGATTTGTGTGCCTTGTAGACACAGGCTGTGCCTCCTGTCTTCCTGTCAGAAAATTGTTTTTCCCCAGAGGCTTCTACCTTTCCATTTGCCAGAACTTTCAAGGCTTCTTTCAAGTTCTCTGAAAATTTTCACATGCATAGAGAAAGCAGGAGTTTTGAAAGTGGTGATTGTAGGAATGCACCTCAGTGCACCCTAAAGGTCTAAAAAAAAACCCCTAAAGTTTTCTCCTCCTCTTCTTGATCTTAAAAAAAAGTCTCAACCAACTTAGCCAAAACTTTCTAGGAAGGGAAGAAAAATACCCTGAGAAGAAGGGTGTTAATTTTTGACAGTTTATATCAGCCAGTGAAAAGGAAGTCTTAAAACCTTTGTTACTGGAATTGCTACACAACTGCTGTGATACTGAATGTTTATACCTGGTGCTTATATAAGAGATAGGTGCTTAAACATACTTAGGACAAGGGGAACAGCCAGGGATACACTTCATCCTGAAGACAGTCTGTCATAGGTGGAGCATATACCTTTGCTGCCTGCTGGTAGCTTAGGTTCCTGTTTTTGCATGTGTAAAATCAGGCTGGTGATTTCAATTGTTTGTTCCCAGTGTGTTTCTACAGCATCCCCTTTGGTGTGAGGGACTGCCCCTGTCCCAGAGTTCTCACTGCTATTTTCTCTCTCCCAAAGGAATTTGACTTGGATGTGGTGGCTGTGGTGAATGATACAGTGGGCACAATGATGACTTGTGCTTATGAAGATCCAAACTGTGAAATTGGGCTCATTGTGGGTATGTGTTAGAGCTGCTTTTTATTAAACAGCACATCCACACATCTGTCTGTATTCTCCTGGAGGCATCCCTGTGGTTAACTGAAAATAAAGCTACAATATCTAGGAGTAAAAGAGAGCAAAATTCAACAGACAGCTTAGTTCTGTCCAGAATCAGTCGAGATAAGCAGAGGCTGTGATGCACAATAAATCCTGCCTGGTTTATCTGGTAAAGGCACAGTGCTGCTTGGGAGGAGAGCAGATGTGGGCTCAGGGAGCCTCACCAATTCCTAGAGTTCCTGTTAGTTTAGCCTGTAAGAGTGTCCCTGCTGGGGTGTTCTGGTGGCTCACAGCTTTCCTCAAGAAAAAGCCTTCACTTCATGTGGTCTCTCAGAATAAAATTGCAAAGTGAAGCCATAATTCCCAAATGGCATGTGGTGGAGAGCTCTGATAGTCTGAGTGCAGAGACACACAGCTCCCTTCCCAGAAGTGAGACAGCTGAAGTAATTCCATAGGCAATTGCTGATGCCTTTGCAAATGTCATTTTTGGGGAGCCTGAGTCACAGGGCAGCATGATTTCCCAGAGCTCTCCAGAGAAGTGAGTTTTCCATGGCAGACAAGGGGAACAAGGCACCTGCAAGCTTTGAGAATGCTTTCAGTTGTGAGGTGGCTTGTAGGAAAATAAAACTCCACCAGTTTCTCCTCCAGACAGCTGGAAAACATCCAGGATGAGTCAGCACAGTGCAGCGTGTGTAGGAAGCCGTGTCTGCGCAGCTCCATCCGTGGTGTTTGCAGGAACCAGAGTTCCCTGCAGGAAGGACAGTGTGTCCTTGGGGTGCTGAGAACACCCCCTGGGGACTGTCCACTGCAGCCCTGCCAGATCTGCTGTGCAGCCAGCGTGTCTGTGTGCAGAGCAGGACGTCCTGCGGAGCTGGCCTGGCTACCTCTGGGATAATGGCAATGAAAGCCCCAGGGCTCTGACAGCTCCCTCTGGATTTCCTGGCTGGATGGCACCTGTGGGAGGTTGGGCACAGGTTGGATTTGAGCTGGTTTGTTCCTGCAGACCTGGCTCTCAGCCTGCAAACCCAGACATTCCCCCTGCCAAGCCCTGTGCTGTGGCTCAGCTCTCCTGCAGCAGGGGAGTACTGTGGGAGGATCTCTTTTAGCTCAGACTGTATTGATGTAATTCCCTAAAAAAATGGCAAAGGGAGACAGACCTGCTGTAGCAACTGATGCATAATCTGGGATGCAGGATTAAATGAGAGTTTGTTATGTAACTTCAAGAGAACTTTTGCCCTGGTAGCAGCTAAAGCTGCCTCTCTTTGCTAATAAAGCTTTACTCTTTAAAGACCTCTGTGTACATGGAGCACTTTGCCACACTACTTAGGATCCTCTTTAAGAAATACCAAATATGGCCTCATCTCAACATGGAAGTAAACTTCCTGCCAGAGAAAATAAGCCAACAAAATCAGAAACTCCCCCAAGCAATCAGCTGGTAAAACCCTTGCTGCCTCAGAACTTGCTGAGTTTTCAGTTCAGCACATTTTCCCCTGAATTCTGTGGGTCCATGGGCTTTGTGGAAGGTGGTTCCCAACTGCAAAATCCAGCTGTCTGCTTCCTGCAGTTTTGGGGTCAGAAGCATGTGAGGTTTTGTGTGCTGAAAGTACTGCTCTGCTGTTCCTCCCTGCAGCTCAGCCCAGCTGGCCTGGGTGAGCTTCCTCTCTGAGCCACCCTGAGCAATGCACCACAGGAGTAATGTTCTCCTTCAGTTTAGGACTGCTGAAGAGTTGGGGTTTGGGATTTTTTGGTGATGTTTCAAATGGTGATTCAACTACTTTTTTCAGAAAAAAAACCACAGATCAAGATCCCCCCAGAAGATTTTTCAGAGCTGTGGTGCTGTCTTTAGCACTGTTTTGTTCCAACCAAAGAGTAACTGGAGTGTTTGTTTCTTTCAGGAACGGGCAGCAATGCCTGTTACATGGAGGAGATGAGAAACATAGAGATGGTGGATGGTGAGCAGGGGAGGATGTGTGTGAACACGGAGTGGGGAGCGTTCGGGGACAACGGGTGCCTGGATGACATCAGGACAATATATGACAAAGCAGTGGATGACTTCTCACTGAATGCTGGAAAGCAAAGGTACTGCAGCAGAGATGGTGTGCTGTGCATATAAGCCAGGCTGCCTTAAGTGCTTTTAAGAGAAAACTGGATTTCTCCCAATTGAAAGAGGGTAAGAGTGGAAAATGACAGCAGCCCTGCTGTCCTGTGGGATCTCCCCTTTCTGTGCTGTTCCTGGGCACTGGTTTTTTGTGATGTATTTACTGCCATGGAACTCCACAGCAGGGCTTTTGGTGAGGACTTAACAAGTCTTGAAATTCTGAAGAGACCCTTTTTCTCATCCTATGCTGAACTGAAGGGGATAAGATGGCTAGTCATTCTTTTACTCTGGGTCTCAGGTTAATCTCTTTTAGCTGAACTCTCTTTGTAGAGGGCTGTGCCTCTGGAAATCCTGAACTTACACTGGCTGGCATGGTTAAAGCTTGGAGCTCCTCACTGTAAAGCAGTCAGGAGCTCTCTAGCAGTTGCAGCCAGCTCTTACTTCAGACAATTTTCTAGATGGGATAGGTCATGTTAGAGGACCTGCCTTTCTTGCTGCTGGAGTCTGGTCCCCTTTTTGGGGCTCAGCTTTTTTTGGGCAAGTGCTTCCCTGTCCCCTTCAAGAGAAGGTTGACAAGGAGGTGTGTACCCAGCACTGATAAAACTGGGCTGAGACTGTTGCTTAATAGGACAGTTTTTCATCGTTTCTTTGCAGCAGTGCTTTGGTGCCAGGAGCTTTTAAAGAGATTTTGTAAATCTGCCCACAAAAACCTGAGGAATACAGACAAGTTGGCAAGTCCCATGGGAAGCTCTTTAGAAGCTGAGGCTCAAACAGACGCAGAGGGGCAGACGTGGAGCAAGCCTGATGCAGCAGCAGAGTTGGCATGGAGTAAGCAGCCAAAGGCAGTAATGGAGACTGCCAGGGGAATAATTTATTCCAGAGATAGTTAGGCACTCAGAAGGGAGGACACTTGCTGGGTACAAGCTTGAGAGAGTTCACGGTATTAAATGGACTTTGTGGCCTGCTTCCAGCGGGATGGTGCGCCGGGCTCTGCTCAGACCAGGGCACACACCCTGCTGTAGAGCTTCAGGAGGTGAAATAAAGGATGCATCACTGAATGCCCTTCTCAGGAAATGGAACTGTTCAGTGCTTGTTGGTAAGGACACAAATCACAGACCCCAAAGTGCTCCATTCAAACCAGAATGATGCTGGAAGGGAGGGAGTGCAAAATATGGCTGAGACCCCCAAACAGAAAAAGTGCAGTGGCTCCATGCAGTAAAATTACAGGGAAACCACAAGGTACAGTCACTGCAAATGCAGTGGTTTTAAGGGAGTCCTGCACTTCAAACCCAGCCCTGTGCAAGATAAAGGATGGGAAAAACCATGTCCAGCCTGTTCACAGGACCACTGACCTGCAAGTTGGCAAGATGGTGGTACAGGCTTGGTTTATGCTCTTCAGTCAATTCAAGCACCTGGTTTCCAGTGGGAAACCAGTTGTCCCAAAAGGCCAGGGAGGAACCAGGCTGTCTTGAACCCAAACTCTGCACACAAGACCCAATTTTCCCACCTGCAGTTTTGCCTCAAGCTAGAGAGAAGAAATATCTTCCACCTACAGATGTCTGTCTAGCACAGTGTGTCCCAGGAGTGATGTTTAGCACTGGTACCTGCAGCCCTGTGTGGGTAGGACACACCTGTGGCTGCTAACACACCTGTGATGGTGCCTTTGCAAACATGGGCAGGTTCCCTGTGAGCTGGACTGCTGTCTTTCCTTGCAGGTATGAGAAAATGATCAGTGGGATGTACCTGGGGGAAATAGTCCGCAATATTTTGATCGACTTCACCAAACGGGGTTTCCTGTTCCGAGGCCAGATTTCAGAGACACTCAAGACCAGACATATCTTTGAAACCAAGTTCCTTTCTCAGATTGAGAGGTAAGAGCACTGCAGGGGAGGCTGCTGAGGGTGAAATAGTGTAGTGTGTTGTCTGGTGACACTGCTGGATGGGAGGGACAGCTGGAGAGCCTTGCATGCTTCTCTGGAGAGAATTTGGATTTCAGTCTGTGTGTGTACAGGAGGATTCTTTACAATATCAACTGAATCTCTAGCAATGCTCACTTTTAAATGCTGGGAAGGGCTGTCAAGGATTCCCTCACTCTATCATTTTATTTCCTTGTTTGGAAATCAAGCCATTTTCCCGGGCCCCTTGTGTATGTTCAGCTGCAATTGTGGAATTGAATGAACGCTGGCTGAGTGAGCACTGCTTACTGGGTGTTTTTGGGCTTTTATTGCTCAGACTCTGTATTTTAAAGCAGTCTCTGAGGCTTCATGGGGGAGAAAACCCCAAGGTCACCGTTAAAAATATTTTCTTGGAATGCCCCATGGTAAAAAAAGAGAAGGGGAGGCAACGCAGAGCTGGACTTGGAGCCTCTGTTGCTGCTTGCACATCTCTCCTGCACTGCAGCACAGTGCAGGGGTGACTGAATTTGCATTCCCTGAGGTCACTTGTGCTGTCAGGAGAGGCATGGCTGCAGCCCTCAGTGCAGGGGGGTGGCTGAGGGAAGCCTGTAACACCGTGTTTTCCTCCTGCAGTGACAGGTTAGCCTTGCTGCAGGTGCGAACCATCCTCCAGCAGCTGGGGCTCAACAGCACCTGTGATGACAGCATCATTGTCAAGACGGTCTGCGGGGCGGTGTCGAGGCGAGCAGCTCAGCTGTGTGGCGCTGGGATGGCTGCCATTGTAGATAAAATTAGGGAGAACAGAGGCTTGGAGCACCTGGAGATAACAGTTGGTGTGGATGGCACTCTCTACAAACTCCACCCACAGTGAGTATTTGCCTTCTCAGCGTTTGTTGTGCGTCGTGTGTGTGTCCTTCCTCTTGACACTTCCAACTGGGCTCTCTCACTTGCTGGGATAAGAGCCAGGAGAAAAAAAAAGTCTTAATCAGGGGGTTTGGGGCTTTCTGAAGGGCAATGAGAGGATCAAGAGTGACTTGTGAAAGATTCTTGGGGTGGTGACAAACGGAAGGGGCCACAGCTTGCTGAGTGAGTTGGAAGCTGTATAGCAAGGGAAGGATCTCTTGGCTCTGGGCAGGCAATGACAGAGCAGTGCTGAAATGCCTGGTGCCTCTTTGGAGGATGTTTCTGTTCCGTGTCCAGCAGAGAGGAGCTGCTGCAGAGCAATGCAGGTGAGGGCAGGAGTATAAAAGACATCTCTAGTGTGTACGGAGGGAGATGGGTGGGAAGGAGAGGACTCATGTGGTCTGTTCTTTTCCCTTTGCTGTGGATTAGTGATCCCAGTTAACCTCACACAGACAGGCAGGGCTGGGATGCAAGTGCTTTTTTCTTTTAACTCCTACTGCTCCCAGACTTCAAATCCACCCTGCTTTCCAGCATTTCACTTCTTACCCTGATGAAGGGGGACACAGTGCAGATGCCCACGGCAGTGCTCCACTCCACGGTTGCTGCAGGACCTTCCTCACCCACTGCCCTTGTTTCCTTTTGCAGCTTTTCAAGGATCATGCACCAAACAGTCAAAGACCTGGCACCCAACTGTGACGTGACCTTCCTGCTGTCGGAGGACGGCAGCGGGAAAGGGGCAGCGCTCATCACAGCGGTGGGATGCAGGCTTCGTGAGGCTGAGCAGAACTGAACTCCACAATCCTGGCCTCAATTCTGTCTTGTGTTTCTCATAAAGCAGCGACTGCCTAGTCAGAACTGGTAAAAACCCAGAACTCACTGCTTTATCGGGGGGAAAAAAATTTACAACTAATGGCATAAAAAAAATAGGATACAAGATAGAATGTGTGCTGTTAATAATATCTCCTGTTTCTGGACCCCAATCTGCATGTTTCTTACTCACCTTGTTGGTACCTTCCCCATCTGTAGGTCATGGAAAAAAACCAGTCTATAATTTCTGCAGCTGTCAAAAATCAGTTGTTGTCTGAGACGAAATTGCCCCCAAGTGATGTGCATTGAGAGCTCCCGTTGCATCGTACCAAACGTGTTCTTTGCAGCATCCCTGTTAAGCGCACTGCCAGCACGCTGACCACCAGACCTGGGTGTTGATGCTTTTTAAGTGAAGGGGAAGCAACAGTTCCCTCCTGCATTATCTACCTGCTGTTGTTTCGTCTAAAACGGTTGTGAAAACATTTTGGTGTGTCAGCACTGTGCACGCACGTAACTCTCTATAGTGGGACTTGACACCGCCACTTACTCGCTTCCTTGATGCCTCTTCTTGTCGTGGTGAAAGTAAACAGCCTTGTCCCACAGTTCTGGTTCCACTGGTATTCCCCATTGCTTCCGTGAGTAGTGTTGTATTACCGGGCAAAATCCGTCACGTTTTGGCGAGAAGTCCCTTAAAGAGTGAAGCCAAGTGGTTGGTGACTGGGGTAATCCAAATCTCCAGAGCTGTGAAATCGGTCCCTACGTGGCTGTGCTGTATTCTTCTGTCTAAGGGTTCTTAGAGGAAATAGTTCCTATCTCTTCTTGTTAGTCTGGGCCAGGGCGCTGCAGCTGCCTTTCCACCAAACCCGCAGCCCAGCCGCATCCCCCGGATGCGCCTCCTTCCGTCTCTCGCCTTAAAAATGGGTATTTGCTTCCACACAGAGCTTTAATCTTGAATGCTGTTCAGCAGTCACTCAGAACACAAACACTCGGCCAGAGTCAGTGCGCAGAAAGGAAGAGGAGGGTTGCGTTTTGATCTTGCCTTTGAGGACCCGGGTGCGTAAATGACCCGCAAAGCCAAAACTGGGTGCAACTTTTTCCAAGGATGAAAGCAAGAGCAGATCATTTACATGTGGTGTACCCTGTCCTGTGTCCAGTCGATGCCATTATTATATTTTCATGCCAGTTGCATCACTTAACTTGAGAAGCAGTTAGGAAGGTACACGTCGAGTAACATTTGTAAGTCACACCGCTTTCTGCAAAGAGGGAGACCACACAGTAGTCCTTAATTCCCACTCTTCTACCAAAAAGGAATTTGAGATGTCCACATGGTTTTCCTTGCTGCCTTTTCCTGCAGAAAGTAGATGGAAATTTGCAGGCTATACTCTTCTCTGTTCTCGTTCCACTCCCTAAGATTTGGATTGCCCTACCTATCGATAACATTTCAATATGCATTATGGTGCACTGTGAGTGAATGTTGTAAAGTAACCTGTGAGTCACAAACAGTCATTGCAGCTTTAAGTGTGTGTCTACCTGAAAAATTGCATGCCTAACTGGTTTTGCAAAGGTAGAGGGTCTTTTTACTTTGCACACTAGTAGCTCCGGTACTAGTGTTACGTGATACTTGTGAAAATATTAAACTTTTTTGATGTGCGTTAACTGGTGTTTAGTGGTTCTTTCTGGAAGAGGTGCTGTTGGCTGGTGGCTTAGTGCTTTGGGAAGAGCTATTGTGTAGGGAGAGCTGCAACCTAATCCCAGTGGTGCCTGTGTTTTGTGTGTGTGTTTTTATTCCCGGGCATTCGGGGTCAGATTCACACAGGTCCCCGTGCCTCGTGTTTCCTAATGTAGTTCAGCAGAGGCACAGCGCTGACAGCGCCCGAATCTCAGGGGCTGTGTGGCTTGTCCGGGTGCACCTCATGCCTGTCTTGTGCAGGAAAACTTCAGGGGCTGCACCCAGGGCGGTGTGGTTACATCAGGCTTGTGATGGATACGGCGTGTCCGTGAGCTCCCCGTGTGTGTAGGGTTAACCTCGGCAGAATCCCGGTGTCAGGTGCTCCTACACCGCTGCTTGGCACAGCCCGTGTTGGAGTTGTGGTAGATGAAAGCCCCTTTTGCCTACACTAAAGCTGTGCTCCTGAATAACCCATTTCATGTTACAGCTTGAATAGTCTCTGACAGCCTTGATGTGCAGCTATGACCCCAAACAGGAGACAGAAGAAGGTGAGAAACTTTTTTGGGCACAGGGGACACATTGCATTTTGAATTGCTTGAGGGTTTGCAAATCTTGTGCCTGCCGTCGGCGGTGCTGTAGGGGTGGTGTGAGCTGTGCCTGGGGACCTGGCTTTGGAGCTCTTTGGCACCTGAGGGCCAGGCTCAGTGCAGGATAGAGGGTGAACGAGAAGTGCAAGTTAAACTTGGTCTCAGGGTGACTGTGAATTTTGGAGATGCTGGCATAGGTCGTTTTGTTTATTGGATCCAGCTCATAACAAATAGGGAGTGAGTTTGTGTTTCTAACTTTTCCTACCGTGGACCATGGTTGGTGTACTTGATAAGACACTGCAGTTCTTTTCCAAAGGGAGACATGGTGGGATTTTCATTTCCAGACTACTTCTTACCCCTAGGAAACTGTTCCAAGTGAATCACAAGCTATAACTGTCTGAAGAAATGTCTCCAATGTTACCCAAGCAATGACTGAGATGTCTTTCTTAAAGCTTTTAGGCTTGGTGAATAAAATCACAGTCCTCTTAACTGTTAAGCTGTAATTACTGCAATATGAACACAAAAATCTTATATTTCCTGGGGAAAAGACCATTTGCATACCACTGTTGTAATGTCATCTGCTCCTTACTCCTCTGGGGTTCTCTCAGAAGCCTTTTGAATGGGTTTTAAAACAAGCAGACCTTGTTTTGTTTTGTTTTCTTAAGAAAATAGCAGAAGGCAAAATAAAGTGTTTCTGAACTTCTGAACCCCGTTCTGTGCTTTTTGTTCGTTCCTTTGCCATAAAAATGAGATTCTTCAATTGTTTTTCTTTACTGACTGCAGGGGCTGCTTTGCTACTTAGAGCACAAGCAAACATGCAGGGGAGGGATTTATTATTGACCTGGATGTCTTTACTGCTGTGTGGTATTTAATCCTGTCTATATTTATATGAAGAATTGCATGTACTTACCATGGAGCATGGTGTTCCTGTTACCTCATGTACCACAGGAATAATGTGGCCTGCCTTGGGCTGCCTTCCGTATAACAAGGGCTTGGATCATCTCTGCTTCCTTAACTCTTGCTGTTTCTTTGGGATGAAACCTCAGGATCTTCACTGTAAGTCCACCAGGGCATGGAGAATTCCTTTTGTGGAGAAATCATCCTCTGCTTTCTTCTCCCAACAAGAGAAAGGAGGTGCCTTGAGCTGTCCAAAAACGTCGGTGCCGGTCAGGGACTGCATGGGGGATGCACGTGTGTGACACTGGGGCATCTGGAACAGGCTCTGGCTGGCTGTTCAGGTGTGATGCAAGAGGGAGGGGGAAGGTGGGATGCTCAAGACAGGCCTGTTTGGTCTAAAAAGCTCTGCATTAGAAAGCTGCAGAGTTTAAAGGCCACACCAGGTGGGCAGGGGGAATGCATCTCACGTATATCAAATACTGAACTCTGCGAGTGGGGTCTGTCAGCTCCTCAGAGCAGGAGTCTCTGCCAGGTCTAGCCTGGTCCCAGCGATGTGTGCCTGGCACAGCATCCCTCCCAAATGGTTTTCAATCCCTCTGGCAGAATGGCTTGGTGGTGGCTGGCTGTAAATGCCTCTCGCTGCTCTCCCTCTGCCCAGCACTCACCCAGCAGTGCAGTCATGGGAAGAACAGGCTGGCCTGGGCAGAGGGTAACATCGGGACTAGAAACTATCTGCTGGAATGATTTCAAATCTTGAACTTTTTCACAGGGGCCTGGGCTCTCTTATGCCAATAGTGGGACAAGTTTGCTGCATAACAATTGTTCTCCACAGAGCCAGGGAGGTGGAGAAGTGGAGAAGGAACATAAATCTTGTTCCTGTATTGAAACAGGCTTGGGAATATCGTATGCCTGAGTACTCTTTCAGTTCAAGCCATGAACATTTTCTCTGGATTTCCTGCAGAATTTAAGCCTGGAAGCACTCTGTAGTCTGACTTTCACAGAGCAAAGGAGAATATTTCAAATAATTGGATTTTATCAACATTACAGAAGCTTTTTAATTGATAAGGTATGGCTCTGTGATGTTATTCACAAACCTGTCATAAGAGGTGAAGGTGATTATGAGGTACTAACTTGCCACCCCACTAATAAGTGGTGTATTACTTTTACATAATGTTTGTATTTCAGCTTCTCCTGTTTTGTGTGCCTGCACATAATGCCTCACGCTGGGAAGATGACATATTTCAGCCTTTATTTTCATATCTGGGAAGAGCAGTGGGGATAAATATAGGGTAAGTATGTAAAGGGAAGGTGAAGGGACTGTCTGGGTAAAGAGTGATGGGCCACTGCTGTTAGGACTAAAAGGATGTAAAGAAGGTGGGTTTTGATTGGATCCATGAGCCCTGACCGAGCCAGTGGGCATCCCTGGCTACTGACTCTTCTGAGAGCCTCGATCTCCAAATTAGGCACTACAATTAATGTGAAGGAGAAATCACTTGAGCACAATTTAATAGGAAAACAACATCATATTTTGGGACAAGGTTATAGAAATCCGTGCAATGGCAACATCTTAAGGAACTGTTTCTGCTGGTGAAATTGCAGGCATGAAAATCCCAGAATTCAGGAAATGTTGAGAACAGGCTAGATTTCTCATTCTGGATGTGTTAGTATTTGCCTTTGTTGTAAACAGGCTTTGGTCCTCAATGTTATCTGCCTTGGGGCTGCTGAGCTGTGGGACTTGGCTGCCCACACAGCCCCAGGGTCCATCCCAGCTGGGCCACATGAGCCCCAGCCTTTCTGCTCCATCACCCCTTTCCTGAATTTAATGTCTTGGTGGAACAGAAATCAGGAGATCCCAATGCAGAAGAGAATGATTTATATTCTGCCAACTGGCACTGCCTCAGATCCGCTCTGCTGATTTTTTCACCTCCTGGGCCTGATGTCTGTTCTGTATTGAAGTTGTTGATGTAAGGGAGGGCTAAACTCTTATCCTGGGTAATATTTGGATGTAAATGTTAATAACACACTGCCTTCAATGCTGATGGCATCCAGAGAAGTCCTGTAGGAAACAGTTGCTGCAGAGAAAAAAAAACCTGCCTGAGGTTTCTACAGATCTGCTGCCTTGGCATGGTGTGTGGGATAGAGCCAGAGCCAGGAGCAGGAAATCAAAGTGTTAATTGGGTGAGGGTAAATGATGACTTCTCTTTCTCATTCAGCTGAGTTTCTGTGTTGAAACTTGTTCTTGACTTCCTGTAGGTTGTCTGGTAGAGAGAGGGGGTCATAAGTTTAAGTTTGTCTTTCTCTGTTGCTTTTATGCACGGACACCACCGGAAGGCTAGCTTGAAGCCAGAACGAAACCTGTGAAAGTGAGAAAAGCAATTAAATGGTCAAATGATCTCTCTAATTGCACAGAGAATAAACAAACATATGACTTGGTCCTACCTGTGAGTGACTATGGGAATAAATATTTCTACTGAAATCAAAGGAATGAGGTGAAAAGCTAAACAGATAAAACCATGAAGGGAGGTGCATTTGGAGTTTATAATCAGATTTCCTTGTATTTTAAGTAAAAATATAAGGTCAGTGAAATGGCAGGGTGTTTGATGGTGCTGACCATGCTGGTAACTGCATTTGTGAGAGACAGAACATCTGAGGAAAATACATGTGTTTACCCACTGGGAGCTTTTTAAAACAACTATGAATAATTAAATGAGGAAGCTGTCTGCTTTCTGGGAGAGGAGGGGGAGGACATGTTTGTGTGTTGCATGTTAAATGCAGTTTGGGTGAATGGGCTGCAAATCTCTTCCTTTGCAAGCTCACAGGCAGGAAGGATGCTGTTGAAAACAGCTCAGAGGAGCGAGCCTTGCAGCATCACTCTGGAGCTAAACATTTGGCTGGTGCAGGAAACGTGCTGATAACCATTTATTACCTTTGAAGCTCACTTCATGCAGCGGGGCTGAAGAGGGATGGGGGTTATGGATGCAGGATTTGGCACGGGCAGGCAGAGCAGCTCCCTGTGCTCTGCATGGTGCAGCCTTCCCAGCGCAGAGCAACAGGGACATCTCTTGGCACGCCGGGGTTGTGCTCCCCCAGCTGCTCCCTCCTGGTGACACATCCCGATGGGACCTGCACAGGCCACCCGTGGGCTGCTCCTGCTTCCCACCCATGGGGGTGAGCCCAGGACTGTGCTGGCTGGGAAGAGCAGGTGGCTGAGCCAGCCCAGCATCGGCTCAGCAGATGCAATGCAGGGATTACAGATTCCTCCCTTGGAAATAGGATGGTGGAAATGGGTGCAAATGTGGCTGTGCTAATCCTATGCCTGCTGCCTGGGCTTTATTCAGAGATAGAAAATACTAAGGGCTGAGTTAAAATCTCAGAGTGTATCTATTAGCACAGGGTAAGTTAAGTTGTCTAGTTGGCCTAGTTGAAAATCACAGCTGTTCTCACTTCCAGAGATTTATGTTTTCTCAGGCTGAGATTCTAGTTTTCTCTGTGCACACGTGTTCACACTACTCACCTCTGGTTCAGGCAGCAGTATATGATGGGGTTGTACATTGTTGAGCTCATGGCAAGGAGGAAGACTGCGAGATACACCTGCTGAATGTACTTCTGCTGGTAGATGTCTTCCTTGAAGCTCCCCAGAATGAAGTATATGTGATAGGGCAGCCAGCAGACAGCAAAAATGATCACCACCACCACCATTGTCTTCACAAACTAGGGAAACAAAGCCGAGGGGTTATTCCTGGGCTCTGGCTGGTTGGGCTGGCTGGGGCAGTGGGAGGTGCTGGTTTCACTTTGGGGCTGGTTTCCCCTCCTGAGATGCAGTGTATGGAATGTAGACCTGGACTGCTATGGCAAAGAAACCAGCCCTGGTGATGAAACTTGGGAACAGGCAGGGAGTGCCCTGGTGATGGGAACTGGAACAGGGAGGGAGTGCCCTGGTGATGGGAACAGGGCGGGGGTCAGAGCAAATGTTTCTGAGTGGACTCTGCAGAGGAGCTGCTTGCAGCTACACCAGAGAGATGTGCAGGGAAATGAGACTGCTGCTGTTACACTGAGACTGCTCCACTCTGCCCAGAGTTTTATCCTGAGATGTGTGGATTCTCTGGATATGAGGCTTTACTCTCTAAAGACTTCTGGAGCCAGCTTGCTGCTGTGAGCCTTTCCTCCTTGAAGGCTGGCTGGTGCATCCAATCACCATTTTTTTCCCATTTGCAGGCTGATGCCCTTTACCCCGGACCCAAAATATTTTGTTAACCTTTCAAGCCCAATCCTACAGGATTTTGTATCAAACACAAGCTCCATTTTGGAACTGGAGCCAGCAGGTCTGGTATGCTGGGAGTAATTATACTTAAGTTTCACTTCTGACCTTTTTTTTGGCTTTTACTTGGTGCTCGTAGTGGACTCTGTTCAGGTGGTTGCCTGGAGCTGCGCTGCTCCACAGAGTAACTCCTATAATGCTGTATGCAACAAACATCACCATTAAAGGCAGTAAATAAATCAACACAATCACGGCAATGTGATACCTGAAAGAGAAGAACAAGCAGTTTTTCACTGTCAGTATGGCTCTTGGAGAGCACTTTCAGAAATTGTCTTTTGGATATGTATGCTGGCTCCTGTTAGCAAAACCACAAAAAAAGAAATTTTGCCTGTAATTATTGTTACAGAGACTTCTGTAAACAGCAAAACTTCTCATCTCTCTTGTGGTGTGATGAGGGGTCCTTGGGATGAATTCCCTGCTCTTTTAAGACAGAGTAACATTATTTATCTTTTAGCAGAGGGTGTCAGTCCAGGGCCACCTGCACTGAGCTTTGCTATCCCACTACAGCCAGGGGAGAGAGAGAGATGGTGGTAAAAATACAAGCCCTTAAATCACAGGTATGGGAAAGGAATAGTCCAGAACCTATAGAGTAACTTGATGAGTGCAGTAGTGGCAACAGTGGAAAAAAAAGCCAGATCAGGGACTGCAGAAGGAATCTGGCTGCTGACAGGGTGCACAACGATGCAGATAGTGAGGAAGAGATGTTGCCTGTATTTGCTGGCTGTTTTTATTTATGTGAGCACACACAGTTAATGTACCAGCAACAGCTACTCAGTTACTGCTCCAGCTGGAGGACTGGCATCCCCTTAGCTGTATTTTAACCTCAGTCCTTTCTAGCTTTCCGTGTCACCCCACAAACTTCTGCTGGTTCCCTCGTGCTGGGGGCTGATTAGTTTAAGCAACCACCATTTATGGGAAGGGAACAACCGGCTCACTCCATTACAGCAGCTGCCAAATTAACATAAACAGTGTGAAAAGTAGGATTAGGCAGGAGGGCTCTGGCACACGCTGCTGGCAGTGACCCCAAAAGGTTGGGTGGCTGCAAATGGTCTTTCTCAGCCTGACAAGGCTCTGGGGTTACTCCTCAATTAGTGCTTTACAGAGCTGTGTTGAAATGGGTGGTGGCCTTTGTTCCTTGAGGTGGCTGCAAATACCAGACTGGTGGCTGCATAAAGAAAAATATTATATTTGTGAAATGCCTTCCACTTTTTCCTATTGTGCCTTCCACTTTTTCCTATTCTGCTCAGAGCAGTTCTTCTTTTGAAGGTCTAATACAGTGTGTGGAGTGCAGCAAAGCCTTTTAGGGTTCCCATCCTGGGAGGAGGAAGGGACCATAAAAAGAAACTTTTAGTCTTGTAGCTTTACTACTTTGCTGCAAAGTTAACCTGTCACCAGAAGAAAAATCCTCAGTGGTTAAGGTTCTTTACTCTGGTTAAACTTCTATATCCTTTATATCCAATATTTTTCAGGTGCTGGCAGTCAGTAGTGCATTATTTGAGGTTTTTAAAATTATTATTTTAAATTTTTTTTTCTTCTTTCTGTCATAATTATATACATCTTTCCTGCAGAAAAGGATTTTCCTTTGTTCTGAAGTCTAGAAATCCTGAAAGATGGGTTTACTCAACTGCAAAGGATTCAGAGGACACACAATCAACACAGGAACCCAGTTCTCAATTTTTTTTTCATTTTTCTTAGGGTTTCTTAGTATTTCTTTTCCTTGTCATTTGGACTAGTATATGAATGGCTGCACATGGCTTTTTCTCCATGGTCTGTGTTGCAGACATCAGTACCAACAAATCCATCACTCAGCATGATTTCTGGGGAGCAATGTTTCCAACTTCCTTTCTAAGAGAGATACCAAAACCTGTGGATCTGAGGCTGTTCAGGGAGAGAGAGCTGGTGTATCATGGTAAGGATCTGCTGCTCTTCAGCTGGAGATCCCAGAAAGGATCTTCCCTGCTATTTGCCACGTTCAGAACCAGCTTTTCCAACCCAGCATGCTGGGGAACCCATTTGAATCCTCTCCATGCCATGGATGTGGGAGGAATAAACCTCACACATTCCATCTGAATGGAACAGTGATCAGTGACTCATGTATTAGTGGTTATCTATTCTCCCTCCTCCTCAATGGACAGGAGCCTCCCCAGCAGGCACCAAAGGGTACCGAAAAGGACCCCCAGGAGCAGCATCACCCAGCATGAGAGGTTTGAGCCTGATTTTACTCTTTGCTCAGCTGGGAACAACTGGCAGCCACTGTCTGAATATGCTGCAGCTTGGCCAAAATTACATGAAGGAACTTGGCACATATTAGTGTGAAAATCAGTTAGTTTGGTAATAGCTGACTTGAGAAGGCATCCAGCTGTCTGCCAGAGATGAAGACTGAGCAGGGAAAATGTCCCACGTGCAAAAGCCCTCACAGCCTGTTTGGGTTTGAAAATTTATTTGCACTTTGTTAATTGATTTGCTCCTTTTCCTCAGTTCTTCCATTGCTACTTTGTATAAATATGCTTTGCTTGATAAATTTCTCAAACGTGCATCACGTGCTTTGAAGGATGAGTAATCACAGCAGATCCCCTACATGCAGGGTAGGGCTTTTTTCATTTGTTTGTCCAATCTTGCTTTCAAGCAGGAGGAAAAGGCTTAGGGACTTTTCTAGGGAGTGCAGATGTGTGCCCAGATAAATCTATCTATAAAAGCTTAGGATGTTTGAAACAGGCTGCTCTTGGGTTTTATTTTCCTTTTACTCCCACAAAGAGCAGCATAATTTTTAACTAATTATGTGGCTTCTCAGCATTAAAGATACCCAGTTTCCTCCTGCCTGAGGAAGAAGAAAATCCAGAATCTTTGAAACCAGGATTTATTGCTTGTTTAGAGCCTGGTTTCTCTTGAATTCCCCAAGCCCTGTGTGTAGGGTTTCTAGACATTATAACCAGTTTTCAAAGCAGGGGAGGATGGCAGGTTCAGGATCACCCTGAACCATGATCACCTGGCAGCTTTTTCCACAGCTGGGCTTAAGCTGAGTTTAGATGGGTTGCCCCAGCCCCACATTCTCCTGCTCTCTCTCCCAGCACTCTCCACAGCTATTTGGAGACTAAATTATTTTCCTGGCTAAGTTTTGCCTGGATGGGGATTTTTTTTGTGTCTCTTACGCCAGCTGATGCTTGGATCCAGCATCATCAGGCCAGACCACGATGCACTTCATGGCTCCGTTGTCCATGGTGATCTCGGCGTAGAAGCACTGCGGGAAGGCGAGCCCGAATGCCACCAGCCAGATGATCCCAATGATCACCCTGGTGCTTCCAGCAGAGAGCCTGGGCTTGAAGGGGTGGATTATGGCCACGTACCTGCAGGAAACAGCCAGTGCTTTTACAGTGAAATTGGTGAAATCTGTACAACAAACGCAGCAAGTGTAAAAACTCACCAGGACAGCGTAGTGGGCTTTGTTAATATAGACATTTAACAGATTCCAAGCTATAAATAATAAGGAACTAAATCCTTTCTAAAGAGAATGATTGCAAGTCTTAGGGCAGGATATATTAAACCCACATGGATGGATGCTTCTGGTGTGAGGAGGAAGCAGTTCTTTATGTCTTCAGCACATAAGCTTTGCAAGCGTTCCCCTTATGGAATTTTTCACAGAATCCCAGGATGGTTTGGGATATGGAAACTTAAAGAATACCTAGTTCCACTCCCCAGCCATTGGTAGGGACACCTTCCACTACCCCAGGTTGCTCCAAGCCCTGTCCAACCTGGCCTTGGACACTTCCAGGGATGGGGCAGCCACAGCTTCTCTGGGCAACCTGTGCCAGAGCCTCACCATCCTCACAGAGGAAGAATTTCTTCCCAATATCCCATCTAACCCTGCACTCCACCAGCGTGAAGCCATTCCCCCTTTTCCTGTCACTCCAGGCCCTTGTAAAAAGTATTCTCACTATTTTAAAATTTTAAGTTACTTTTGCAAGTGCCTTACCAAAAAAACCCCAGCCAAGCTTTTTCCTCCTAATTATATCAATCCCTGATGCTTCATATTAGCACAAGAGCAGGCTGGGGTCTTTACTCAGATTTTTCCCCACTGGCTTTTAGCTGTGGAAGACTGCTGCTATCTGGCTCTGTCTGTGACTACTCAAGCACTTGTGCTGGCAGGGAAGGGCTGACCCTTCCATCCCACACCTGCTCACAGCCCTCACATCTGACTCTTGGATTACTCACGAGCCCGGGGCACTCTCTGGTTTTAAGTTCCCTGTGTGGAAATGCACGGTGTCGTAACGAGTACATAATCAATTATGCATTTCTTGTCATGCCTCCCCTATTCTTTGTCATGGTTGTTACAAAGGCAAAATAGAGTGGGAAATGCCTGTTGCCTCCTAGTTTTCATTGCAAAAATCTGACAAATTGTGCTGTCTCCTGGCCAGGCTGCTGGTAGGGAGCTCTGCCCAGCTGCTGCTGCAGGACAGGCAGCACAGGGAGCAATCCAGGGCTGCACAGCAGCAGGGCCTTATTTAGCTATAAAATTTTCATGTCACCTCGCTTTTCTTTAGCTTGCAGTGTTACACAGTGCTCGAGTTGGGGCAGGCAGGAATCCACTGGTGGATATTCTCCAGAGAATTTGCCCACACAAGTGCCTGAAACCACAATCTGTGGCCCTCAGTGAATAGCAAGTCCTGGGAATAAATGGAAATAAATGATGCCAGCCACTGTGCTGTCACTGCAGCCCATTTTGCAGACATCAAAGGTGTTACAGGGCTGGGTGGAGGCTTTCCCACTCTGCCAGGAGTGCACCTCAGGGCAAGCTGCAATTTTAGGGGAGCTCCTGCAAGCTGGGAGATTTACCAAACCTGCTGAGATCTCCTGGCACCTCTTGCTGTGTGACAGCACAGCCTTTGCCCCTCTGCTGCTCATGCTCCTTGTACCCTCTCTCAGTGTCCCTGTGACATCCCAGGATGCTGGGACTACAATTTTGGGGCCCTTCCTCTGGTCCTCATATATGTAGACAAAACAAGCTGAATTTTGGACCTTCCTGTGCACTTTGCAAACAGGTCACAGGAGACTTTGCTAACCAGAGTGTGAAACCCGAGCTGATTGATCAGGCTGTGTTTCTGCCTGGGGCACTGCAGTGGAAACAGCTGCTCTGTAATGGGCAACCCGAGTGATCCTAAACCCAGGGGTGAGCAATAGCACCAGGGACTTCTCCAGGGCAGACAAAAATGACTTAGAGCTATCGCTTCTCAGCCTCCTTCCTTAAAATAAACCACTTCAGAAGGTGTTGTTTTTATGGAAGTTAAACATTGGAGCTGCAGTGGACACGAGTTCTCTCAACAACAAATGGAAGCATCGAGTTTCCAGGAGACCATGTCAGGGTCTATTTAAAGGCTAAGCAAAGAATAACTAAATATGGTTGGCAGTGAGGTGCCAAGTTTTCTTTCTGATCTCTGCCATGTGACTAAAGAGGTTTTGGCTATTATATAGGTGCTTTCACCAAGAATCCCCAAGGAACAAGAGTAGGAAGACATGACAACAGGCTGAAAGGGCTTTTGAAAAATATTCTTTGGCAGGCAACATGTGTAAAATAGGAAGGAGGGTAGAGAGACTAAAGGGAAATAACCTCCTCTGCTTCTTGCACACAGCATTGCCTTTAAGAGAGGAAATTCCCACAAGCTTTTGGCCACTTTCTAGTAAGAAGCAAAACAGCTTCATGTTATTTAACAATGAGCTGTAAACACAGTCAGACTCCAGAAATTAAAGCTTAAGTAAAAGTGACTTGGCAGTTGGAAGTGAATTTTATGAAAATACCATATTGCCCCAGAAGTCAAACAGAATCACTGTAATTACTTCCCTCCCTCTTGGAAGAAGCCGTTCTAGTGAACCAGGGCAGCAGACTCTGCCATTTCTAATTTAATTCCCACTATTTCTGGTGGTTTGCTGGACTCACAGCAGGATTAGGACTGCTGATAGATTCAGCAGCCAACAGCATATTCTCATTTTTCCAGGTATATCTGTCTCCTGGTTTTAAAAAAACCCAACAAAGCCACAAAATAGTTTTCAGGATGATTGGGGAACAATTTATGATCAATAATGTGGGAACAACAAAACACCAGCCACTTCCACTCGTTACAGATTTGGGTGTGGCTCAGACCAGGGATAAAAACCAGCAGATCACGCCACAATTAGCATCAAACCCCACAGCCTGGCACTCCTTCCACTTTGCTGATAAGGCACCTGGCAGAGTGGGGGCCAATTGCACAAATTATTGCAATGATTTTTTATGGCTTACAGAGGAGATGACTTTACTCATCTCCTCCACTTGTCTCTTACCTCTCTGCAGCCACTGCTGTCATGGAGTAAATGCTCACAAACACTGCAGTGATGGGGAACCAGTTCTGAAACCTGCAGAACTCCTCACCAAAGTACCAGACGTTGTGGCTGGCGTAGATGAAATTGAAGATGGTGTTGAAGGCGGACATCAGCAGGTCCGAGAGGGCCAGGTTAACGATGAAGTAATTGGTGGCGGTCCTCATTCTGCGGTGAGCCAGGATGATCCAGATGATGGTGACGTTGCCAACGATGGAGGTGACAACGATGAGGGAGTAGGTGATGGCCCACAGGGCAATCCTCCATCCTGGCTGGCTGAACTGGGTCGCTGCTGTCCAGTTGCCGCCGTCCTGGAGGGAGCCAGCCTGCGAAACGTTGCTCGCGTTAAAACCGGGAAACACGCCCATGGCTTTTCAATTCTTGTAAGTGTAAAAGAAAATCATCTGGTGTCTGCTCATTTCCTCTCAGTAGGTGCTGGAGGTATGAATTTCCATGCATTTAACCAAGTGCTGTTAAAAAGACATCGGGATGAGCTGTCTCATGTCCTCTCGCCCTGCTTTCCAAGTGATGCAACGCAGTTCCAGGAGGAGATGAGCGATGCCAAGGGCCTCCTCCTTCTTCCCTGGCATTTTAACCTGTGCTTGAGGAGCAAAAACTAAAGAACAACTTTCTTCTTCAAGTGTCTCCTTCCTCTAAAAAAGGAAGAAAAACTAAAAGGGAAAGGAAAGCGTTTTCCAGGCCAGTGGCAAGTGACGTCTTCCTTTAGATTATTTTTAGGGACAGGAAAACATGAATGGAAGCCAAAAAACACTTCAATCCACGTAGAAATTCTTTGTCAGGGCAGCAGTTTTCTAAAGCACCAGGTGTCTGAATCCCCTGCAGTGGGACTGGGGACGTTGGCTCTTCTTTCCCTGTGTAACTATTAAGCCTGAGGCAGGAGTTGCACTGGGATAAAATCTCAACAGGTTTTAAGGGGACTTTGAAAGGAGGTGGAGTCTCTTGCAGGGGAAAACTAAACAACCAATTTGACATCAAATGAAATGTGGCAAAGTGGTACGTGAAGCTTCCCCCCACCCTGCTCCACTCAGTTAGTTTTGAATAACCTCTGCAATGGCCACTCTGCTCTATCAGGATTTTACAAGCTTACATGCAAGTTACTTTGCCAGGTTTAGCAGTCCTGCAATCCTTGTGTTTCCAGGACCCTGCCTGTGAGCTCTTGTGGCAAGAGAGGAACTATATTCGATGCAATTCAGCAAGATCCTTCCTTTTGGATGGCTGCATCCCCTTTCCCAGTGTGTGCTGCAGGAACTTGGTGACCTCATGCATGCAGAAATTTCGGGTTCTCATAGGAAAGAGGAACCCCTGACTCTGCTCGGAGCACAGCGCTCTTGCTCGCTGTCAGCTTTAAAGCAGAGGGCATAAACATGAGGCTGAGATTTCCAAGAGTACTTGGCACTGACTCATGCCTGCTCCAGTGGGAGCTGAAGGTGTTCCAGGGATGAAAACCTGCCTTCAGGACTCAGAAGTGCCTGCAGCTCTGGGATGGCAGGAGTCTCCCAGCTCTCAGAGCTGCTGGAGCTGCAGCTGGTGCCAGGCTCTCCTGCAACAGGGCAGTGTTTATCAGTTCAGGATCCTGTGCACCAGCTCAGCCCGGAATATTTCCTTGCTTCATTGATTTCTGGAGGCAGCCTTGAATTAACCCATCACCTAATAAACTCTTTCAAGCAGGTTTTCCCTGTTACAATATTGCCCAAATGTTGCTTTTAAATAAATCAGTAGCTGTAGTCCTGCATGTGATGTCTCCTTCTCTTCCCAATAGACTTCCCTGCAGGTGATCCCTCTCAATTCCCTACCCGAGATCTGAAAAGGTATATTTGTACATATCTTCTAATGTGCATTGCAAAGCTTTTCCAGGGGAAAAAGCTTTTCCAGGTCCTTCTTTAAAGTCTTATGCTGACACCTCATTAAAGAGCTTAGGGACCTTCCACTTTCTCTACACAGTTCAGGAGGGCTGTTCATGACTTGCAATACGAGCTAATTGTATTCTTCAATTTTTTTTTTTAATATGCTGTCTCAAATCCCTGCAAATTTGAAGGAGAACAGGAGCAAAGACCTCCATACATTTTGCTGGGTGTGCACTGCAATGCATTATCAGTTAAGGAAAGTAGAACGGAAGCAAACGCTTCGAAAAAGGGCTGCACTTACTGACCCTTCACTGGTGAAGCTGCAACCTCCCTTGGCTGACTTTGAAGACGTTCAAGGTGCTCAGGTTTCTCGGGGACCTCCTTGTGAACCATCTGCCCTGCTCCCTGATCTGTTACTCAGGTGATAATCGAAGAGCAGCCACCCTTCAGTCAACATTTCCTCATATGAGCTGGAGGGATTTGCCTTCCTGTATCCACACCCACACCTTTTATTCGTTTGCTGGTTGTGCATTGACAAGGTTATCATCCTGGAGCCCAGCCAGCAATTTAGTGTGTGCTATCAGCCTTTTGACTTGAAAACTGAAGCAATTTTTGACACAGGCCGGCTCCAGATTCCTCAGGGAAGTCACATCTGCCTGAGATAGTGAGTAAAACCTCCCTCACCAGCAGTTTTGGAGTTTTACCAGGGAAAGGGACTACCTGGGAGCAGGGGGTTTGGGTTTGGCTGTTGTTTTTATTATGGGCAGGATTGTCAAGGCCAAACGTTCCCGTGCTGAGTCACCAAAGCCAGGTCTGAGCAAAGGGTGAGAGATGCAAATAAAAGATGCGGGTCTGCAAGGTCAGGGAGGGTGGTTGAGGAGTGTTTTGTGTTTTGGAAACATAATACAGGGTAAAATAGGCAGTAGAGGCTTTAATTGTATTGCAGTTGGACTCTGCTTTTGGAGGAAGAACCTTTGTCCAGGGAGCAGCTCTGAGAGTGGGACATGAGGACCATGAGCATCCACCTCGGGTGGGCAAAGTGCAGCTGGGCTGCAGCTTCAGCAGCCAGACGTGGGCTGGGGGGAAGCAGCAAAAATGCCTCTGGTAGCACTGAGAAGCTTTGGGTCTTTCTGACATGGTTTGGTGCAGGGCTAGCTGTCCTTCACTTCTTTCTGCAGAGCTCCTGAAGCCCTGGGGCAAATGCTCTGCAGTCCACGGCTTTTGGTGTTTTTAGGACAACCCCTGGCGATGAGTGAGGAAATGTGGAAGTTACTGATCCTTAAAATGAACAGAAACACTGCTAGTTGTGCTGTTGGATGGTCTCAGGAGCAGATGCTGCAATGAACAATCTGCCAGGCTCTTCATTGGAAAACTGCAGCCCTGTGCTGCACTGGGATGAGGGGGAGAGAACACAATCAGGATGGAGCCTTAGGCAGCTCATAACATCTTAATTTAAACACCATTTGCTGCTAAACTGTCATTGTGTCCAGAAATCTCGTCATTTGTATAGAGAAAGTCTGGGATTCAGAAAAAGAAAGGGATTACTCACTTATTGTCATGCAGCTTCATAACAGGAACCTGTTTCGATACACTGACTCAATTCCGAGGGAAAACAACAGGAAAACAAACACGTCTTTACTCAGCTTCCCCATCCAGCAGGACGTGCCCCGAAATTTTTTGTGCAGGAATCAGCACAAAGGACGAGCTAAGGGATTAAAAAAGTCAAACTAGAACAATTAATTTGGTTAAATACTCAAACAAGGAAGATGCCTAAGTGACAAGAACATGCTTGGATGTGAATGACACCCATGAGAGATGAAGACCATATGACAGACACTAATTCCCAGCAACTGTATGTGATGGGATTTCCAGCCTGCATGCCATTGCTAAGCGTCAGGGATGTTTGCAAATCTCTCTGAAAACTGAAGTTATTGTTATTTTAGAGGATGAATACTCTAGGACACTGTAGTGCCATCAGAAATATTGAAGGTGAAGAGCTGTTCTGCTGCTGGGAGTGTCCTGTGCTGGATTGTTTTCCAGCATCAGAATGTAGCAGCACTGCAGGTGATACCAATGGTACTTTTTATAACAGAATCATCCAGGGATATTTTTTAGCCTTTGGAAACGAGATTTTGGTGGCCTGTATGACCCAAAGCAATGACGTGTGGCTGAATGTTTACACAGTTCTCATACACAGCTCAGAGATTTTCCAGTCTCTTTGCTAGGATAAATGCTGCCCCACTTCATCTCCTCTGACACCAGACACTGATTCTCAATGCCATCTGTCTCTGCTCCGGGCCAGGACGAAACAACCAACTCTGTGACAGTTGTCTGCCACTCTGAATGAGATTTTATTTTTTTCCCCCCGGGGGGAAAATAGCCCTTTGTGGGACAGGAGTGCAGCACCGCGGGCTTGAAAGGGCTTTTTTCATCTCGGAAGCATGAATGGCGTTTGCAGTTCATGATCGCTGTGTCAGACCCGGCACGGACCCACTGCCACAGCAGCGGGACGCGGACGAGCGTCGGTGCGGGCACAAAGCGATATTTGCAAGAGAAAAATATGCAATAAGCAATGTGAAATAAGCAATATGCAATATGCCCGGCGGCTGTTGCCGCTGGCAAGACGTGACCCTCTTTGCATGAGCAACCGCGTGGGCGACATAAAAGAGATGTAAACGCCCTGGCAGCGCTTCCTCCTGCTGGGGTAGTGAATCTGCTTTGCCATGTTTTTGGATGCTCGGCCGAAAATCGGAGCGCTTCCCGTGGCCGTGTGTTTTTTTTTTTTTTTTTGTTGTTGTTGTTGTCGTTGTCCCGGTTTGGGGATGCGCGTAGGGCTCCGATTCCCGCTGGAGATGTCAGATGTATTTGTCCAGCCGCGGGGCTAACAGAAAAAAAAAAAAAGAAAGAAGGAAAGGAGCGAGGAGAAGCGCGAAGGCGGAGGGGCGGCCGGAGCCGGGGCCGGAAGCGGCGGGGCCCCCCGGCCCGGCCC
>VXBI01003580.1:249391-271361 GCA_013397375.1 Toxostoma redivivum
CGGGGCGGCCGCTCCGGGCTCCGGGAAGGGGCGGAGGGCCCGGCAGGTGCCGGGGCAGGGAAGCAGGCAGGGAAGCAGGGAAGCAGGGGCGGAGGATGGCGGCGGGGGACCCGGAGCAGGCGCGGTACTGCGGGCGGCTCTCCTACCTGTGCCTGAAGCTCACCCTCATCACCTACTCCACCACGTTCTGGGTGAGCGGGGCCGGGGGCGCGGGGCTCGCCTTTTAAAAGGTGTTTAAAATGGATGTTTCCGCGGCTGGCACGGCCCTGGCAGCGCCCCGTCCTTGCCCAGGGAGTGACAAACTGGTTTTGTTGGATGGGGACTCGCCGGGGTTGGGGGTTCGGGCAGGTGGAAATGGTTCGTGTGCGGCTCTGCCCTGCAGGGCAGGGGGACAAACACCTCTCAAAGGTGAGCCTTTGCCCTCCCTGCGGCGTCACTGCTCGCTGTGCTGGCTGTGCCCTCTCCTGGGGCTCGGCACGCTGAGGCTGGACACGGCTTACAGGTGTGCGGCACCTGCTGTCCCCACCCAGGTGCTCGGTACAGCCGGACCGTCCCAGGTGATGGCTCCAGACCGTGACCACTGACTCCTGACATGTGCTAAATCCTCACCAGGCACCCCTGGGCTGGGAGGAGCCCTCGGGGCCCTTTGCCAGTGCTCTTTGTAAGCGCCGTGATTTTTAAAGGTGCTTTTTCCAGGCTCTGGGGTACCGGGAAGATGCTGGCTTCGGGTGGTGCTGATGGCAGAGCTGCTCAGGCAGGGTTTTTTCTATCTGGCTCTTTCACTGCTAGTTCGGCTGCTCTGTTTTTGTCTGACACGGTATTTACCAGCTGGGAGCGTAAGGCTTTTGCTTTGCAGCGTGGGAGAAGAGGCTTAGATCCACCAGGTTTGACAGTGAGTGTCAGATTCCACCTATGATTTAATGAAATGCAAAGTGATCGGGTGTAATTCAGGCCTTTGGGGATTTCTTTTGTCCTCCTTAGCAGACAAACCAACCCTTGGGTTCAGGCTCCTGGTGCTCCCTGTGTTCCTCCACAGCAATTCTGCGGGTGTGAGTTTCGGAGAAGGGAAATTCGAATTTGCCGTGTTATTTTTCAACCCCCCTTTTTTTTTGCAGCGTTGTCAGCGTTGCTGGTGGGATGTAAACATTCATCTGGTGGCAGAGAAAGAGCCCTTCTGAAACCACCCTGGGAGGACAAAGCCTCTTTCAGGCAGCCCGAGGATTTTATTTACTCTTTGTAGCTGCTCGCTCTGCGTTTTCAATGCTCTGCCCTCGTTTGTGAGCGAAGAGCTTCCATTTGTTGGGAGAGATGGTTTGCTCTGGCAGGGGGGAAGATGGGGATGCCAGGGAGGGAGGAAGGACAGGGAATGACAGGGAATTGTTTTGGACAGGCTGGCTCCGGGCAGCATTCTGTGTGAGGCGTGTGGGCTCGGAATTTTCTTTTATTCCAGCTGAGCAAAGCAGATCTCATCAGCTGTAGATGTAAATGTCAGTCGCCTAGTTCTCTTTTCAGCACTGTTATTCTTGCCCAGTATTTTATTTTATTTTATTTTTTTATTTTTTATTTTTTAAAACTTTTATTTTATCAGTGTAAATGGAAGTAAAGCTTGGCAGTGGGAGTGTTGCCTTTCTTGAGTATTGGGGTGCTTTGTGATGTTCTGCTGCTGGTTGGGGCTTTAATCTGCTGGATGCTGAGTTCTTTCCATTCCCTCCCTGCTCTTGCAGTTCCCCTGGTACTTTGTGAGTGATAAAGTCCCAGATTTGAGTCTCCAGGAGCTAAATACCAGCCTTATCCAGAGCAGAAAGGAAATTAAAGCATTGGAGGGGATGTTTGCTACAGGCCTTGAAGTCTTCCCCTGTCTCCCACAGGATTTTTTTAAAACTAGCTGTCTGCAACTTTTCCAGACAACTCTTTTGCTGGAGGATGGGGCTGTAATGTGATTTTCTTGCCCAGCTGAAACAAAACCCAGCATTTTCAACAGAAGGTGTTGTTGTTGAGCTTTATTTGAGAAAAAGAACTGTAAATACAGGGTTAAAGCTTCTGCTTATAAATAAATAAATAAACAAATGCTTCTCCTTTCTCTTGGGAAAGCAGCTTCTGTGTGTGCAAAAGCCCCAGAGAAATCCCCTGGTATTTGCTGGTGATGCTCATTTAGTGTGAGTCAGGGCAGTTGATTTTTCCTGAGTACACAGCTGGGATTGCCAGACTGGGATGCAGGATGTGAACAGTGCCTGTGTCCATGGGGGCTGTGTTCCCCCTCCCCAGGCACAGGAAGGGAGAGCACAGAGCAGAGAAGTGGGATGGCTGCTGGCTTAGTTTAAAAGGCTTTTATTAAATGCTTAAGAAAAGAGGAGATGTTTATATAAATGTGTGTATGTATCTTAAGCTCTTAAAGTAGGAAGCATCTTGTATTTTACTTACAGGCACCTTTTAGTCAAAACCCCCCTGAAATTTAATGCTTTGATGGGAAAACTGTGGCTAAGAAAAGGACATTTCAGTAAAAAGTTCTAGTCTTGAAACAACACTCCTCTGAAATTCTGATAATTTCTGACAAGCTTTAATACCTGTGGTTTATGTCCAGTGTTTCTTTATATATATATTTTTAAAACAAACCAGGCAAGAGTTATTGTTGTTAAAGGCACCTCAGTGTTTGCAGGAGAATCTGGTTTTGGGGTTACTCTCAATTTAGTCAATATTTAAGTTGCTTTTTAAATAGCTTCAATATATTTCCTTTTTATGGGTGAAAATTCTTCTGAGAATTTTCTCTCTTTAAATGACAAACTGGTGGCATCCCCTACATATTATCCTTAAGTGTCATTATTCATTTCCATAGAAAATCAAGAACTTCCAGTAAGTTGCTATTTATTTTAAGATATCCCATAATTAAAAAAGTATTTCAACAGTTTGGCTCATGAACTCATAGCTCACATCATGTGTCTCTCTAGCCCTCTGTCAGGGATATACTGTGCCATATCCAAAATTCAGAAGTGAAATTAAAAATTAAGAAGTATAATTAAGAAGCATTGGTGTGCAGAGAGCAGACTCGTGTTTCCTGTGGAAATGTCAGCTCAGGAAAGGGGAGTGTTGTTTATCAGATTGCTAAAATGATTGATTTGTGCCTGCTCTCTTCCCTGACCATGTGCCTGGCTCTTGGAAAGTTTTTCCCCTGCAATTTTTGTAATTAAGTACTGTGGGCTATTTTAAATTTTAATTAATTCAGCATAATTCAAAGTGATTTGCAGCACACCGTGGTTTTAATACCAAATGATTTTGACTTAACTAATTATTTTGATTGAAATATCTTCACCTTGTTAAATGAAATATGTCCCTTCCAATTTCACTTGTCAGCTTTATGTGGTAGCTGCTCGAGAAAGTGACAGAATTTCAAATTTGGGTTTTTTTTTTTTTTTTAAGTTGTTAATCTGGTGCCTTTCTGCTGATGGCAGGAGGAGTGGAGGTATAGGAAATACCTGACTGTATTTACTGAGCCTAAATACAGTAGGAGTTGACATGAAGGGACAGATAGGCTGTTTGCAGACCAGCTTAGAAATATATATATTTCTATATATTTACAGGCAAATACATAGAAATATTTATATTTCTATGTATTTACAGGCAAATATACAGAAATATTTATATTTCTATATTTTTATATAGGGAAGGAAAGACAGACATGCAAAGGAGTGTCATTAATGCTTATATATGTCATATATGTGATTCATGTGATCTCAGATGGAGAATAAATTACATTTCAGGCAGTGATGTATATTTTGATTAGTTTAACTTCCAGAATGTTAAACCATGATGAAACATATTTTTTGAAATGAACAAGCTCCATTTTTTTTTTCCAACTCAGATTTTTTTTCTCTTTAGAGTTTGACTTTTTTTTTTTTTTATTATTATTATTTTTTGAATCCAAACTTGTGCTTTGAGTGTTCCCTTGTTTATAATGGATGCTGAAGTGAGCAGTGCCAGGTTCCTGTGTACTCACAGTTATCTCTGTGTTTACTGGGAGAAGGAATAACATCTGTGCTCCCCTCTGCTTCCCTTCCAGGTGATCGGAGCCCTGGTCCTCGCCGTTGGGATTTATGCAGAAATTGAAAGACAGAAGTACAAAACTCTAGAAAGTGCCTTTCTAGCCCCAGCAATTATTTTAATACTTTTGGGCATTGTAATGTTCCTGGTCTCCTTTGTGGGTGTACTGGCTTCTCTGAGAGACAATTTATGCCTTCTGCAAGCGGTAAGTGTTGGGATTTTTATTCCTACTTTTTCTCCTCAGTGCCTCTGAAAAGGTGAATTTTAGGGAAATTCCTGTGGTTGCAGATGGATTAAAGAGTGCAAAGTTTGTTTTCAGCTGCACAGAATCACACAGAGTTTGGGTTGGAGGGGACCTTTTATGTCCCTAGTCCAACCCCCTTCCAGGCTGCTCAAAAACCCAACCTGGCTTTGTCCTGTCAGTTCAGCCTCACAAAATGCTAAAAATATGGTTTGTTATGGAGGGAAAAGCCAGAAATGACCATGGGTTTTGAAGTTATACTGGAATTTTACTCTCTTTTCCCACTGAGAGTGGTGGTGTGTCAGATGCTGGGGACATTTTCTGTTCCCATTCTGGTAGCAAACCCAGCTGGGTGTTCAACAAAGCAAGTCCCTGATGGCAGCTTCCCAGGCTGATCCCAGATTTAGCAGGAGGAAAGATAAATTCACCTGTCTGGTGCATTCCTGACACTGAGAGCACAGAAGTTAAAGCAGCTTTCAGAGGAGAGCATTAGGGATTATTTTCAGGTGAGGGATCATAAAACTTCACTCCTGAGGAAGCTCATTGTTACACAGCAGACCTGAACTTGCTGAACACCCATCTTTCATGCCTGAAGGATTGGAAAAAACATCTCAAGTTAAAAACATGCTGCAGCTCTCTCCCAGTGCTCTGGATTTCTTCATGTTTTTCACATTTTGCACACGTGGTTGTGTGTGAGTGCATTTGTGAGCATGTGTGTGTGCACAGGCAAATAAATGTGGGAAGCAACACACTGAAAAATACCAAGCCTGGAATTCTGCTTTGATTTATCCCTGGCAGTGTGGTTAGAAGGTGGTTGGGATTATCTTAAGTTGTGCTGCTTTTTCCACTAATTGAAAGGTAACAGGTAAGTACTGGTTTTGTAGGAAGCATAAAAAACATGAAGTGTGGTGTGGTTTGTAGCAGTCCATCAAAATGCTGCTCTGGGATGCTGTTGTGGAAAGAAGTGTCTTGGCAGGATAATTACATCTCATGGTTTTGAGTCTGCTCAGAGCAGAAAAATAATGTGCTTGCCAATTGGGCAAAACCCAGAATAATTTAAGTGAGGGAAAAAGGCTTTCTCATGGCATTGACAGTTTTATAAGAGCAAACCCATGATTTTATGTTTCCCTTTAAAATGCCATGCTGAAAGCCAAGTCTGTTGGCAACTGAATGCTAGACTTGAGGGAACTAATTGAAAGAGTAATTGGAGCTCTGTCTAATGACTCCCTTGCACTTGTTTTCCTGCAGTTCATGTACATCCTTGGGATCTGCTTGCTGATTGAGCTGACAGGGGGAGTGATGGCCCTGATCTTCAGGAACCAGGTGAGCTCTTGCTTCAGGCTGTGATCCAGCTCTGCTAATAACAACTATTCAAGTTGTCACCTGGGCACTCACTGATGGAGCTCTGGAGACAGGTCCAGGATTTCAGGGCTCAGCCATGGTGAGGTTTGCAGCCATTCTGGAGACCAATTCCAGGTTAACAAACCTGGAGAAAATCTGATGGCTACGAATGTGCATTGCAGGCAGAATGAGTTTGCAGCTCTTTGTGGATGACAAAATGCTTTCTTCTGTTTTGCCATCTGCTAATTTGGGAAGTTTCCAGATGGATTTGCAGACTCTTGTTTTTTAGTGGCCAGAAAATGTTTTGCCTCAGTTAAAGGGCAGCCCTCCCCTGCCCACATCCATAAGCAACATAACTAATTTATATAGGACACTCCATCATTGACAAGCATGCTATAACTTAAACCCCTGATTATTCTGCACAGAAAGCACCAGGATTTTTATTTTTTTTCAGTTAGAAAAGCTTTAAAACATAAATGCATTCACTATGGCAAGCACTAGATGTGTATGCTTCAATTTATAGCAGAACAGCTACACTTGGGGACAGATTTCTTCCCTTGATTTTCAAGGGTAGTGGAGAATTTTGGGTTTGCATGGGGAGAACAAGAAAGTATTTATGGAAACTTTGGGTAGTAGCCTCTATTTAAATCCTGTTTGTTTTGTGTGTCATGGGTATTTTTCCCATTTCTTCCTCTACTTCCTTTTCAAATCTGTAGAGTCTAAATGAGGTTCTTGACCTGTATTATTTCTCATCACTGATATCATCTTTTTGTTCTGGTTGGTTTGTAAGTGTTGCCTTTTGTAAAACTGAGAAGATGAGTGGATGTATTTCAGGTTTTCAGGCTTTAACTTTGTTTAACAATCAGCAGCTGGATTGAAAGGGAAGTTGTTACATTCTGGTTTTGGTTAGTCCCTGATTTTGCTGTGCTAAAATTTGTGTTTAACCAGTGTTTTAGTTTTTTCTCTAAAAAAATAAAGAAAGAAAAAAAAAGCCTTTCATTTTGTGCTCATCAGTTACACTTGTCACTTTAACCTGCTCTTCTAATTCTGTGCCCATTGTGCAGCCCATGAATCTTGTTTTCCTTTTGCTTTCTAGACAATCAAATTTTTGAATGATAACATTAGAAGAGGGATTGAGAATTACTATGATGATTTAGACTTCAAGAACATCATGGATTCTGTCCAAAAGCAGGTTTGTTGTCTTGTTTTGTTTTGTTTTGTTTTTCCCCTTGGATTAAGATGAATTTCAGCCTAAATTCAGCCTAAATTCCACCTGTGGCCTTGCACTCAGCCTTTCTGCTGGCTGTTCCAAGAGATTGAGAAGCATCTTGTTAAAAGGAGGCTTTGGATAAAGAGAAATGAGGTGGCATTTCAACCTGGGCCAGCTGTGTGGCTGCTGGAGGGCATGCACAGAGCTCTTGAGCAAGGTGGTGGTTGGAAGGAAACACAGTGGAAGAGTCTTTACCTGTAATTAAAATTCACAAACTGTGGTGAGCCCAGCTGGGCATTACTTAATGGCACGTGGGGTTGACTCACAGCCTTTTTTTTTATTTTAATAAGGCTGGTCTGTTGAAATGTTTATTGGGTTATTGAAGAGTTCTTTGCCATGCAGTTCTTTGTAGAAGAAGCAAGAAGTGTTCAGAAATGTGATGTCAGGCCTCATCAGTGTTGTCTCTGATCATGCCAAGTAATGGTTATTAAAAAAAATTGACTTAGGAAGTGATACATATATTCTAGGACATCGTTATGGAGATGGCAGCCTGCTTTGAAAAACAAAGTTAGCATGGAAAGTCTGTCAAAAGCAGAGCATCCTGAGGAAATTTTGTCATTAGGCTTCATAATGCTTTAAAGTTTCCATGCACTGCCCAAAATTATGGATACGTACAGCGAGCTTGCACATTAGTGATTAAATGAACTCCTCCTTTTCCCTCAGTTTAAATTATAAAGTGAATATTTATATTAAGTCAGTGTAAACTTACAGCATTTGTTTGCCAGCTTTCAGTTCTTCTAAATTACACCCACAATGTTTTGGTGAGATTAATTTATGCCCTGTAGCAATGTTTTTGTCTTTTAGATCCAGTTGGAAATGTAGTCATAATCCTTAGAACAACTGCAGAGGTGGATTACAGGTCAAGGTAGAGTCAGTGTAAAAACACTGCTTAATGATGTCCAGAGCTGGAGACAGAATTTTTCAACTCAGAAAAGATGGGAGGTGGCACTTGGCACTTTGCTCTGGCACCCCTGATTATAGTTCAATGTGTGACAGAGGAATATTATCTTTAATTCTTTTGAATTGTATTTATCATGTTCATTCATACATGCCTTGCTGATAAAATGACAGAATTTTTTGGTAGCTCAGGGCTTTTAAAATTGTTTTATTCTTACTTTGTTTTCTATTTGTTTAAAGAGTTTAAGGTATACATTTTTTTTTCACTTTATTTTTTCGAATCATAGAACCGTTTAGGTTGGAGAAGATCTTTAAGATCATTGAGTTTTGTGTCTTTATTTTTTTTTTCCTCTCTTTCCAGTTTAAGTGCTGTGGTGGGGAGGATTATAGAGATTGGTCCCAAAATGTGTACCACAGCTGTGAAGCTCCAGGACCACTGGCTTGTGGGGTGCCCTACACTTGCTGCATCAGAAATAAGGTAAATCCTGGCACCTCAGCATCACTTAAAAAGGTGCCTGACTTTAGGAAGTCTGGGGTTAGAAGTGAAGGAAAATGGGTCCTTTCCTCCCCTGATGGATCTGTGGGTCTTGACAGCTTGAAAGGGAGAAAATAATGGATTGGATGTGTTGGCTGTGGTCCATTTTACTGCCCCAGAAGGGATGGTGGGAGCTCCAGTAATCTCATGGCTCACCTGAACCAGAGCTGCTTAAAATTCAGTTTTGCTGGTGTTTTCCCCAGGGTTTGCTGCTCCAGTTTTTCCAGGAAGCCTGGGACCTGGTGGCTTCCATGGGTGGGGGTCAGAGTGATGTGCTCCAGCTGCTGTGTGAGTTGAAAACCAAACAGAATGACCTTGTCAGCTCCAGAATAATCAAAAAATGTGGGCAACTGACCTCAGGGTCAGGGCAAGCTTGTGGGTACAGGTCTGCCCCAACCTATCCTTGAAAACTAGGATAAAATCTAAAATCCTGGAAGGATTGGAGTCTGAATAGTTTCTCAGTCTGTGATGAACTGGTACTAACTGGTGCTGGCAGCACTAGGAGCAGGCTTGATTTTCATGCAAATGTGTTTTAATTAATTCTGTAATTCACTGCTCTTCGTTTAAAGGGTGCATGTAATGCTGAATTTGATAATTAATTCCTCAACTGCTCCAGTACAGGCAGTCCCTGCCTCACTGAGTTTTGGTCTCTAGTCTGAACACAAGACAGAGAAATTGGGTGTGTGTAAGAGCTGAGCTCATGATGGATATCCTGCTGCTGCCTGGTTTGGGCTGCCCCTTCAACATCTGCTTTGAGCATGGCTGTTTAATAAAAAAAAAAAAGGAAAAATAGATGCAATGGTTGTGTCAGTAATCCTGCTAGGTGCTGCTGAGAAATGTGTGTCATAGGAAGGTCTTTATTGTGTTGTGGGTGGGAATGGCTCTGTTTAAATCTGTGATGGGCTTTGATTTATTCTCAGAAACCAAAGCTGAACAATTTGAGTCTTAGGTGTTTGAGGGAAAGAATCTGCAGCTGGATGTAGCAGAACAGATCAGGGTTTTGCCTTCAGGAAAGGGAAAGCACTGGGATAAAAACTTCTCAGGGGAAAAACAGGGAGTATATTCACTGGCAGCTGGGGAGGGGGAGATGAGGCTGCTTGCAGCTCACCAAGTGTTAAGCTCAGGGAAGTTAATTGAAAGGCAGGGAGAAGCCCTGAACTGAAGTGTGGCTCACCCAGGTGCTGCAGGAGGTGAGGGCTGGTGGCTCTGCACACCTGCCTTGGGGGAAAACCAACCAGGAGATGCATCAATCTTGTGTGTTTGACAAATCCTTCCAAATACAGGCTGGTTTCTGTCCTGGAGAGCTGCAGATATGGTTTGTGATTACTCATGGGCTTTGTAGTCATGGAAAACTCCTGCTAATGTTGGTGCCTGGATTCTGCTCCTCTGAGAAAGCCTCCTGCTAACACGAGCCAGCTCATACTGGGGGGGCTCTAAAGGAGCTCTGTTTAAGTCAAATTATTTATTAAAGACTTAAACTAGTGCAGCAGATAGAAATTAGTCCCAAGTGCCTATAATCCTCTGTTTCAAATGGGTTTATCTCCTCTGCGTACATTTGCTTACAGCACGACATCCTGTTAGGAAATTCTGTGTTTAAATTAAGAGATGGGTCTGCATTCCTTGTGGTCACATATTTTGGGAGTGACCACGTGTCACTCTTCAGCAGTTTTGGGAACATGGGGTCACTCACAGCCAGCACAACATGCTGGTGCCTGATATTGATCTTGACTTCCAGGTGTATTTATTACCTGTGGTTGGCACATGGGCACCCCACACAGTTTCACAACAGTGGAATAGTCTGAGCTTTTTCTTCTAGGAATGTGCAGAACCTTGTTTGTCACACAGTTGTGTGTTAAAGGTGAGAGCCCAGCTCTTTGGGGGCTTAAAGACCTCTCATTTTCCTCCATGTCTTTCCTTTGATGCCAGTGGGTTTTTACATAGGATGATTTTTAAGTGTAGGATGGTATTTTCAGGCTGGCTTTTCCAGGCTTTCAGGGCAGAACCTTGCAACTCACAGAAGGCATTACATGGCTACAGAAAATGTGCTAGTAATCTGTGGTGAATGCAAGCACTCGGTCTCTTTTAAATATGTGGGATTTATGTTCATGTATATAATGGTGTTGCATGAATATTGTACTGAATTTAGTCTTGTAAAAAGCATTCATAGCATTGGAAGTGGTTTGAAACTGAAGATATTTCTGAGCTGGTATTTGTCATCATCTTGGCACAAAGGCTGTGTTAACCCCTGGTTTTAGTAATAAGGTGTGTTAAGTTATTAAGGCTTTAAAAGGAAATCCAGCTGTTCATTCTGTGGAAACAGCTGTGTCACACAGCTGTGTCACAGCTCACATTGGTGTTGTTGGACAGAAATGGTTCAGATGTCTTGTGACACACTGACAATACTCCTCTAAAATCACATAGAGCTCTAACTAAATCTGTCACTGGGACAAACTGATGTTGGACTGGGAAATAACCCTGTCATTGCTTTTGTATGAGCTGGGTGAACACAGAATAAAAATAATATTTTTGTGATCTTAGTTCCCTGCTGCAGTTCATATTTGTTGTTTTCTTTGCAGACAGACATTATCAACACCATGTGTGGATACAAAACCATTGACCAAGAGGTAATGTAGCCAGTGCCCACCCTGTCGTGGCAGAGGGTGCTGCTTCTCTGCTTTTTTTTTTTTTTTGGTCTATTATAAAAGTGTTTTCTATGTGCTTTAGTCTGCCAGGCAGTAAAATCAGCAGTTAAAATGTTTTTTTTTTCCTGGAATAATAACCATATATGAGGAAAAACTAATCTTGTTTGATTTGTGTATCTTCCCTTCTTTGTATTTTCCACTATTCCTTGTTTGTTGACAACTTCCTCAAGCTAATTGCACAATTAATGCACAAAAAGCTGCTTTCATAATTTGAAGCTCTGAGTTGAGGAGAGTTTATAGTACTTGGAAGCCACAGTTTCTCACTGTATAAAATCAGCCTTGATAAAAGCCAACTTAGCTGTTTCTAAGTATTTTATATCCCAGGAGTGGGTGTTTTATTTTAAAGCCTGTGATAGGTTTTCCTGGAAGAGCAGTGTGGTTTCCCTGGTTGTGTCTCCTCCCTCCAGGAGTGGGATGGAGCCTCCTCCTTCAGCCTTCCCAGCCCTGGTGACTCCAGAGGAGAGACTGCCAGCTCAAGGCAGTAATGGCAGAGTGATTAAAGAGGGAAATGGGTAATTGGATCTGCCCTGAGTTCCCCACTCCTGGCTTTGCAGTGCTGGGATGGGGCAGGGCGGGGGCTGCTCTGAAAAAGCTCCTCTCCCCAGCTCATTTGAGGCACTTGGAGCACAATGCCAGCCTTGGCTGTTGGTTTTTGGGATTACTGGTTATCTCTAAATACAACTTGCCTTCATTTAGATTCATTGATTTGTGGCTTAATCACCTGAACGCTGCAGCCGGGCTCTGGCAGGGAGCACTTCAGCATATGCTTAACTTTGCCCCATTCATCTGCTTAGGACCCTCTGCAGCCTCAAGTGCTTTCTATATTATGGGCTGGGGTCACGGAGCAGCACAGCTTGCAGGACTGAATCCCAAATCCTCTTGTTCCTCTCCTTTTTTAGGGTCTTTTTGCAAAGCACTTGGTCCACAATTTATATTTTTCCGCTCTGCGTTTCCAGCTTGGGAGCGGAGATGAAAGCTAAAGAGGGACTTCTCTGCTTTCCAAGTGGTCTTAAATGAGATTTCTTGCTGAAAAATAGCTGCAGCCAGCAGGTTTAAGGCAATGAAATAACTTACTCAGGTGTAGAATAACTTTTAAAAAGCAGAGTAATTTGATGAGGTGTGGCTTAACAGCAGGTGGAAGAGTTAGTGATGAGGTCTGTGTTAAACTCGGTGTGTTTAAAGAGGTGGGAAGGCAAACCAGAGCTGCCTCCCTGAGTTCTGAGCTGCCCCACAGCAGTGGAGCTGCCTGCTGAACCCTCTCTGTGATGTTTTGCAGCGCCTGAGCGTTCAGGACGTTATCTATGTCCGAGGCTGCACCAACGCTGTGCTCATTTGGTTTTTGGACAACTACACCATCATGGCTGGCGTGCTGCTCGGCATATTGCTGCCCCAGGTAAGAGAGCTCACCTGATCTGTGGCTGTGTGAAATCTCATTTGGCTAGAACCATGACTTTCTTTTGGAATTTAACATAATTTGGGGTGGCATTCTGGTAATTCAGCAGCATCACTGCGATGCGTTGCGGGATTTGCTGAGGTAATCTGCTTTGCCTTGGGGTTGTATTTTTTTTTTTTTTATTTTTTTTTGAGTTGCTGACTGGGTCTCCCTTCCCTTGGCAGTTCCTGGGAGTGCTGCTGTCCTTGCTGTACGTCACCAGGGTGGAGGACATCATCACGGAGCACAAGCTGAGCGAGAGCCTGTTCGGAGACCCGCGGCCCAGAGCTGCCCCCGAGCTGGCCGGGGCCGGCTGCTGCATGTGCTACCCGGGGTGATGGGGAGCCCAAAGTGTGGCTGGAAGCAGGCAAACCCAGCAGCTTTTGGTCCCTGCTGGCTGCTCCAGACCGTGGGGTGGTGAAGCAGCCAGCAGCCAGCAGTGGGTGACACGCAGGGCACGGCGGAGGGGCCCCCGTGGTGCTGCTGGAGGGGGGTCTGGATCATTGCATCTCCTTCAGAGTGATTGCTGAGTGATGGCACAGCCAGGGAACAATGGAGAAGACTTCAACGTCGATTTCTAGGATTTCTTTGCATCCAGGGGTGTCTATACCTACCTATGTCTATGTTTGTCCCTTTCCAGCTTTGTTTTCTTACTCCTTCCAGAGGGATTTCTTACTGATCGACGTGGTGGATATTAAAGATGTGTTTGATAAGGGGGTTTTGTGCTCATCATGATGAATTTACTGACAATAATGGATGGGATGCCAATCGCTTTCATTGCTCAGTCTTCTGTGCCTTTTAATATTGGGGCAAATGCCAATGTCAAATCAGTCAGGTAATGCTTGATCGATTTTTTTAATGCAGTTTATTACTGTCTGGTTTTTTGTACAGGATGTTTGAGTCTTGGATGTATTGTATTTTTCCCCTTTAGTAAATTAACTAAGTGATTGATGACTTTATATTTTTTTGGAGTTCTGTATGTCAAGATGTTTCTAAAATTTACTGTTGAAATAAAAACAATGAGTTGTTTTTCTTAAAAAAAAAAAAAAAAAAGCAGCACATGGGTTTTGTTTGAAATGGCTTTTATTTTCTTATGCAAGCTAAGCCTGTCCCTCAAACACTGAATCAAAAGGTAGAAGTAGCAGGAGCTGTGATTCTGGCTTGGGTGCCAGAATCTGAACATCTGTGCCTCCCTTGCTTCTCTTAGTCCATCCACCAAGAGCTCTGGGGTTTTTGTTGGTGTTCCTTTGTCCTGAGCGTTTCTCTGCAATCTCTCCAGCCCCAGCCAGACCTGCAGGCAAAATGCAAAACTTAATTATCAAAATATTTCAATTAAACCAAAGTCAGGATGAGAATAAAGCAGGTTTATATCCTGAATGTAAATCTCTGCTTTTCTGAACACTCCACTAAGAAAAACAGGGCAACATCTGATTTTATTCTTTCCTTGCTGCTCTTTTCTGTTATTAAAAAAAAAAAAAAAAAAAAATTCTTGTCCTGGACATTTTTTTCTGGTTTCTTCAAAACTCAGCGTTTGCTGATTAACTCCCTGCCTTCACCAAGAATTTCTGAGCAAACTTCATGCGTTTCCAGGGGCCAGAAAAGGACTCACCGAGTTCTTTGATGTTCCTGGTAGTTTCTAGGGAGAGAGATCCCAGCACGGGCAGCACAGCACACTCTAGCGTTGGGCCCTGCACATGGCTACTTATTTAATTTCTAATTTAATTATTAAATGAAATTATTTAATTTTACCCAAATTTTCCTGCTCTCTGCCTTGAATAATGTGTTCTGGTAATTTAAGAAGCAAGATGTCTTTTAAGGATGGTTTTTTTTTTTTGTGTACAAACAGAGGAAGGAGGAGCAGCTTGGCAGGATGGAGCTGGCTGCTGGGGAAGGATGGAAAATTGAGGCTGAAGTTGGTTTGTAGCAGGGACTGGGCTGGGAAGGTGGGGATGACAAAGGCAGTTCTCCTTTGATGACAAAATTAAATTTTTTTCCTTTTTTTTTCTGATAGTGTTTTGTAAATGTGGGGGTGGTATGAAATATGAGGTAGCCCAGAAACCAGGAGGTGGCAGAAACCACTGTGGTTAAACTTGAAGTGATTGAAACGAAATGAAATTAAGAGAGTATTTTGGGATACAAGAGAGCAGTTATCCCTTCAGAAGAAAATTTGTGGGCTGTACTGAATTTTCAGCCATCCCCGGTGTCATTCACCCTGGTGTTTGGGTGGGAGTGATGTCAACCTGACAATTACAAAGCAAACCCTGTGTGATTTTGTTTAATAAATTATGACCCTTCTCATTCCCTAGGATCTGAGGAAATCAACTCTTGGCTTCCCAGGCCATGGTGACTGGAGGAAGGGATGATGCCTGTTGGAAGGAGAGATGCAGCAATTCTCTGCTCAGCTGCCTTTTCCAGAGAGCTGATGAGAAAATTGTCTTCAGATGGGTGAAGAATGCTGATCTAATTTAATCCCTGTTCTCCTGGCAGGAGCAGCCACAGCTGTGGCCTGCTCCTCACAGATGCATCCTTAACCTGATTTAAGAAAATGCTCCTTGGCTGCTCCTTAAAAGACTGAGACAGCTCCACAAATTCCCAGAGCTATGGATTATTCTGTCTGTGTAATTGTAAAGTGCTCTGACAACTGTGAGCTGCCAGGGGTTCATGCTCCATGGGCTCCTGCTTTGCATCACCATTCAGAAAAAGAGATTTACCTCTGTATTTCCTGATGCCACAGACTTGGCACAGCACCTGGGTGGTGCACTTGGCGAGCTGGGTGCCTGGCTGCAGCATCAGTGCTCAGTTTCTGCAGTGCACAGTATATGCTGCTGCTGCTGCTGGATAAAAATCTTTAATTAGAGCAGATCCGGAGCAGAAATGCCGAGCAGGTCTCCCTCTGGTGGTATGGATACCGCAGAGCACTAATTAAATTTCTGCTCACTGGGAATTAAACTTCTGTATCCATACGGCATCGGGGTTCTTCTTCTTCTTTTTCTTTCCCCTGCTCTGCTGCTTTGTACAGGCACAGCTTCCAAGGAAATCCCTTGATAGCTTGATTCAGCTCCTGGCCCGAGTCTGTCTCTGCAGCTCTAAGGGATGAAGTTTTCAGCCTTCAGAGCCCTCGGCAAAGGCAGCTGCTAAATGCCCTCAGGAAAGTGGGATTTCCAGCGTGCTCCTTTGAAGGAGGTGCTTTTATTTCTGTTTTGTCCTTGACGAAGAGCTGAAAGCTGCCGACCTGCCTGGCATGTGCACGCCAGGACAAAGCCACCCCATCCTCCTGGGCACTGTTTTTCTGATCCCAACCCCATCACGGGGCTCAGTCCTGCTTGGAGATCCCTCGTGGGTCAGCACCAGGGGTTCTGGGATGGGAGGGGCTGCCTGGGGAAGCACAAGGAGCTCCTGGCACCAAGTGAGCAGTGCTTTGCCTCAGTATTGCCAGGATGCTCAGGGATTCTGCAGTGGGATCTGTTCAGGGCAGGAGCAAAGCAGAGCAGCATCATCTCCTCCAGCTTCAGGCCGCACCTTCCTGGGTTAAAATAAACCCTGGCTGAAGGGCAATGAGCCCTCTGAGGTCCCTGGAGCTGCATGCAGGCCCTGGCAAAGCTGTGGAGCTGCTCTGGGATATCAGTTCTTGGAGAAGCCTGTGTGCAGGGCTTTGAAGTTTATGTGTTTTTATTTTTCAAGCATAACTGGGTTTTGCTGGCTGGGACAGCTGCCTCTCCCCCTCTTTGTGTTGTGCTCTCTCTGGTCCCATGCAGCACACTCCCGTGCAAATTCACAGGGCCTGGTGCTGGTTGCTGGGAGAGGTGGAGCAGAGGTGCAAATTGTGCAGAAGGATGAGTCAGAGAGCATAGTCCTCTGGAGAAATGTCCAAATCCGTGGTGGAAGGGGAGAAGATGCAGGTAAGGAGCTTCTGTGAAAGTTCCAAAAGCTTTGTCCCTCCTGATCACAACAGAACCTGCAGGAGGTGTCCCTCAACCCAAGAATATTGCTCAGGCAGAAGTGGTCCATCCTCGGATGATCTCCATCTTCCCACCATTTGGTATTTCCTAAAATAGTGTTAGTCCTGCAGGAAAGGGAGGTGAAACACCCAAGCCACCCAAACAGCTCCATCTCAGAGCTTAGCTCACTTCCCAGCCAGCTGCTAGTTTATTTCTATTATAGCATTATATAAAAGGCATTTGTGCAGCTGAAAGCACCTGGTTTACCTGAGGGAACAGAGCCTTTAAGGAACGCTCTCTCTGTCTTAGCCAAGCCCACGCGTGTGTCCTGGTGTCACCTCACAGCCCCATCCCAGGAGCAGGGACAGCACCAGCCTGTCCTCCCGTGACAAGCAGTGGAAGGAGAGGCTGTCTGCACAGCCCTCCTGCCACCCCTCATCCTGCTAACCCAGCCCTGGCACCTTGGGAACGGGGCAGGATGTGGCCCTACCACCCCCAGCCCGGTGACAGCAGCAGCGGCACGCCAGCCCCCCGCCCCAATTATTGCTGGGTGTCGCAAAAGACATTGAAAAGCAAGGAGGAGAGCTGTGAAGAGGGTCATTTTAGTGGCTCTTTCTCTCTTCTTTTTTTTTTNAATGGGTCTTTTTTAGGGTTTTTTTTTTTTTTTTTTTTTTTTTTTTTTTTTCCCCCCCGAGAAGGAAGTTAGAAAAGCAGAGCCCTCAAAGCCGCATTGAAAGAGTGACAGAGACGGGATAATGCGTAAGACTGAGGGAAGGAATCTCAGAGCACTCGCCACGGTGTTTTAATGATCTGTTAACAATTGCCCCTTTCAGGGGAGAACATATGGTAGATGGTTTGCTTTTTTTTAAAAAAGAAAAAAAAAAGGACAAAAAAAGAAAAAAGAAATTACTTCAGGAACTTAAATGATGGTGGAAAATGGTGGGGATTACGGTGAAGAGCTGGGGGAGGGAGGTGTAGCCCCCGGACTGAGGGGATGTCAGATGATGAGAGGATGTCAGATAATGTATCCCTGAGCACGGGGGCTTTGCTGGAGCCAGAGACCCCAAAAAACGCCGGAATCTGGGACCTGCTGGGGGTATAACTGGGGCTGCTTGCCTGACAATGATGAGGGTGCTGATAAAAGCCAGGAATCTGCTGGGACCCTTTAGGACGTGGGCTGGAGCATCCCCCCCAGGTCTTGCTCAAGCCCAGCTGCATGGGCAGGGCTGGTCCTGCTCCCCTCCCTGCAGCTGGGGCAGATGGTGACAATGCTCTGGCTGCACGCAGGTGGTGAATACTTCGAGGTTTCCCTGCTGTTACCTGCCCCGAGATCATTGCCTTGCTCCCACTGCAACCTGTTGGCATGAGTTTAAATTGTGGCTCACCAAAATCACACACGCAGGCTGGTGGTGACCTGTCTTGCTGAGCTGGGCAGATCAACTACTGGATTGCAACTGCAGTTTGTGTGAAATTACATTGATTTTTTTTTTTTAATTGTTGCTAATACATGATTTTTTAATTGAGATACAGGAGCCAGGCTGGGTGCTCAGCTTTACAGAGGTCCTGGCATGGGCTGGCAGGAGGGGCTGTGCTGCTTGTGGGCTCCCCCAGGTTTGTTGTACACCTGGACTTGGGGAAGCAGATGGTCCCATCTGGATATAAAATCGTATTCTACTCGGCACTGCTGTAGTGCAGGGCAGGAGAAGGCTCCAAATCAAAGGTTAGGAGTTTGGCAGATGGAGCCCAGTGCTGGATGAAGGGCTGGGAGAGGGGTGGTGGCTTGGGGTGTGTGATACCAGTGCAGGATGGACCAGGAGAGGGGTGTAAAGACGTAGGGAAGGGAGCAAGGGAATGGCAAAACAGAGCAGAGGAAGAGATGATGCTTCCTGAGACTGAAAGAAGGGAGAAGACGGGAAAAAACCGGGCAGAGGATGGGATCATGCACCGGGAGTGTGGGTGCTGCTGGGATTGATGTGGGAGCTACAAGTACATTAAACCCTGTGGGCCAGTCATCACAGCACTGTAGGGTGCCAGATGTGGATGGCACAGCCGAGAATGGCAGTGGGAGGATCATGAACTGGTTATCAGCAAGTGCGTGAGGCCAGTGGGAAAATATCCACCCCACAAGTTTGGGTCACATCCCTCTGGCAGCGGGGGTTTGGCTTGAGCAGTGACCCCTGCACCACGCTGGGCACATCTCTCTGTGGTGGCAGCGACCTGGCACCGAATTCAGTTGGCAAAGAAGGGGTTAAAGCCACCCCCATCTTGTCCTGTGTCATGTTGAGGGCTTCGATGAAGCTCTGTAGAGGGGTGAGAGGTGTGTGAGTCCATCAGGGTGCCCCTGTCCTTTTTTCAGATTGGACAGGGTATTTCCTTCCAAATTCCTGTTTTTAGCAACTTTTTTGCTTGTCAAAAGCCAGCTCTGGTGGATTCTGATGTGTTCAAAGTCTGACCACTAAATCCAGAGAGGAAAGTAAATCTTTAATTATTTTTGGAGGCCATTAAGGATTGTCTGTCTGTTTGATGGGCAGCTGGGGAGTGAGGAGTTTCAGAGAGAGCCCACGACTGGTTTGCTGTGCTTCTAACCCCATCAGGCATCAAAGGGCCAAAAGTCATATTTTTATCCTTATAGGAATGAAGGGCTGGTCAGGAAGGTGGCAGTCTGGGCTCAGCATATCCATGGTCTGTAATTATTCACTGATGGCCAAAGGAGAGTTGGTGCAAGCGAATACTGAAGCCCCAAGTTGCCCAGCTGGTGGGTGGTAAATTGACCACTGCCAGCTGCTGAAGCCTGAGTGCTGCTGGATTCTGCCAGAGATCACCAGAAACTTGCTGAGAAGTTTAAAAAACTTGGAAAACCTAAGTGGGGGAGATGTGTAACCCACCCTGTCTGCCCGGGCTGGCAACAGGGTGGAGGAAAAACCCTTTCTTTTTCTGGCAGGTGAGACAGGCTGAGACAAGGAGCTACTCACCATAAATAGGAAGGGAAGCAAGGCTGGCAGAGCTGGGAATGACAGGAGACTGGCTCCTGGAGAAGAGAGGACCATCCTCCTCTGCCTGGGTAGATGCTTGGATAGATGAATAAATACTTTAAGGTAATAGATTTCACAGGACCCAGCTGTAGGCATCACAGACCAGTACCCAACTGACCCTTGTGTACTTGGCATTTGTTCCCTGACTTTCCTCCCCATGGTATTTCTTTTCCTCTCTCCTATCCAGCGATAATCCAGGTGTTTTCTGTGCTAAAGACCGTTGCATTCTGATCCAGAACGTTTCAGAACAGCTGCCTGCTCTTGCAGCCTTATGAAGCCATCTCCTGTCTGGCTCTGAGGGCACATAAACATGGAGAGAGGTTTGTTGCACACGGAGAACTTGGGTTTTCTATCAGGGCTTCTCCTCTTCTGGTGAAGTCACAGCATCCCTTATCCCAGGGCTTGTTTCTCCTTGCACAGAATTTTAGAATTATAGAATGATTTGGATGGAAGGAGAAATAAAGATCATCTAGCTCCACTCCCTGCTGCCATGGGCAGGGATGCCACCCACTACCCCAGGTTGCTCCAAGCCCTGTCCAACTCGGACACTTCCAGGGATGGGGAAGCCCCAACTTCTCTGGGCAACCTGTGCCAGGTCCTCACCTCCTTCAAGCTGAAGAATTCCTTTCCAATATCCCGTCCAACCCTGCCCTTTGTCAATGTGAAGCCGTTCCCTGAGTCTTGTCCCTCCATGCCCTTTTCCCAGTTCCCTCTCCAGCCCCCTCGGAGCCTCTCCAGGCACTGGAAGGGGCTCTAAGGTCTCCCTGGAGCCCTCCCTTCTCCTGGCTGAACACCCCCAGCTCTCTCAGGTTGTCTCATAGCAGAGGTTCTCGCAGCCCTTGGCGCATTTTCGTGGCCCCGAGGGACATTCTAACGCGTGCTAACAGGTGCTGAGGGCCGGTCATTTGTGCTCGCTCTGCAGCTTCCACCCCTCAGCTGCCCATTAAACGGACAGACCGCGCTCTGTGTGTGCAGGTCGGCGCTCAGGAGGTACCGAACGACTTCCCAAAGCGTTCCTTCCGTCCCGCCGGGCATTCCTGGCCGCTGCCCGTGGTCGGCTCCCTCCCCGGGGCCGCGCCGCTGCGCCCGCCCGTGCGCTCCGTCGGGCGGCTCCGGGGGACGCGCTCCGGCCGCCTCCTGCCTTGCTGCTCGCCTTTCCTCTCCGCTTTGGCTGTTTTATATATATACATAAAAATTTCTTTTTGCGACCCTTCTTCTCCCACTTTGATAGGAAAAGGAGGGAGCGGGGGGAGGAAGGGAGAAATATTGTTTGAATTCACAAAGGGGGGCATCTGGTGCACCTTGCGCCTGGCATCTGTGCTCCTTGTGTCCCGAGCAGCGCGCTCGCACCGGGGCGAGGGGCAGGAGGGGCCGGCGTGCATCTGTTGGGCGCCACAATAAAGTCACAAAAACAGCGGCGCAGGCCCGGCCCCGCCGCGCTGCCCTCTCAAAGGGGGACGCGGGGCTGCGGCTCCCAGGTATTATGAGCAGGGTAGGTAGGGCCGGGGCAGCAGCTGCTCCGCCGACCCGCCCGACATATGGCAGCGCAAATCACGGTACCTCCTGAGCAGCCCGGCCGCAGGGAACGGGGGAAGGACGGGGCGGCCTCCGGGGCAGGTGCCTCCACCGTGCGCCCGCCGCTGCGGCCGCCGCATCCCCGGCCCCGCCGGAGCGCACCGGCGGCCCCGGCGTGGGTGGCGAGCGCGGAGCGGCCGGCGGCCCCCGGAGCCTGGGGTCACCCCCAGGACCGAGAGCGGGCCCAGCCTTATCTGCCCTCCCCTCTCCCGAGCAAACAGCCCCCGGCGGGCGGGCGGACGGGTTGCGGCCGTGCCCCGGCTCGCCAAACGTTCCCGACGCCTGGCAGGCGAGGGATGCGCCGGGGCCGCTCTGGTTACCATATGTTTTCAATAAAATAAGACAAATAGGGCCGGGAGATAGGGATTGCAGTAAAGCTGTTATAAAGCAGCATAAACCAGGCCAATGTAAACGGCAGCAGGGCCCCTCCTGGAAGGGCCGTTGGGTGCCAGCTCCGCACCGGGCGGCCCGGCCAGGTGTGAGCGGGAGCCCGCAGCGGTGCCCCCGCGGGTTTTTATCACGTTCGTGGTAATATGGTGCTTGTTATGCTAACTATGAGTAAACATCCCCGGCCGGGCTTTGTGGCGACGGGAGGGAGTTATCGGAAAGTGGCAGTGGGAAGGTGATTTAACAATAAAGTTGTCTTGTTTGCCAGCAGGTGATGTCTGCCCCCAGCCCCATGATTAATGCTTCCCAAAGTACTCCACTTTACAATCTCTTGTAATTATTTATTAAACGAAATCTATTTATTATTATTTTAGCAAACAGCGGTACCAGGTGGGGCTTTCTTTTCCTCTTCAGCTTTTGTTTGAAGGACGTTTGAAGTGGGCAGTCTGAGGCTTGGAAACTCGCTCGCCAGATTTTTTTGTCATCCAATTGCACAGGCACAAAAAAAACCCCCAGCCCCGCCGGGCCCTTCCTATTCATCCTCCGCTGCCCTCCGAGCCGCCCCTCGAGAAGGGGCGCCCGAGC
>VXBI01003580.1:272892-293210 GCA_013397375.1 Toxostoma redivivum
GTCCCCCCGCTTGTGACCTTCAAGGAGCCGGCGGAGCGGAGCGGGGACTCCCCGCGCTGCGCGCCGGGGGGCGGCGGGAGCCCCGGTCCCCCCCTCCCCGTCCCGTCCCGTCCCGCTCGGCTGGAAAGCGGGCGGACAAAAACAAATCACGGTTTTGTACTCGTTAACGGTAAATTATATTAATTTGTCGCTATCGGTATTTATTGATTATATTTCGTAACAAATATGTATTTTGTATATAAGAGTATTTTAGCAGCGGTGCTCCAGCTGTCTGTACCCGCCAGCTATATTTTGAGTTTTCTGAAGAAAAAAGAGGAAGAAAAATAAAGCGTGTCGCGGGCAGACCTCGTCGTGTGCGACGCCGTGTTTTATCACCGAGGGGCCCTCCGGGAGTTCCAAATTCGCCGGGGAGGGCAGCGCCGGCGCCGCGGGGGCTTCCTCGGGGCCCCGTGTGCAGGGTCGCTCCCTTGCGGGGTCCCGCTCTTGCCTGTGCGCACGCCGGCGTGTGCCCGTCGAGGCTCAGGCTCGGATTTAAAACCGGCCTCTCTCTGCAGGTGCCTTTTCCCGCAGAGCTGCGGCCGGTCCCGTCCCGCCGTCTGCAGGTGAGGTGTGCCCGGCTGCTTTTAAGGGCTGTTTTTAGGACGTCCCCGCTGCTCTGGTGCCCGGGGCAGCGTCGACTCAAGCCGACCCCATCCTCCCCGGGGCTGCGTTTAGCTGGGGGCAGCATCCAGAGCTCGAAGCTCTGAACGGGGGCGGGGGGAGCGTCAGGCCAGCTAAAAGCGCAGGAGATGGGAAAGACACTACATCCCCCGCCACGGTGAGAAGAGAGCCCGCCTGAATTCCGTAAGCCCTTCCCGGCCCTCTCCTGCCGGGACTCAATTTGTAGTTGGTAGATTTACGGCCAGGCCGCCTCCCCGCTCCGCGCTGCCCCGGCGGGGCGGCCGCCGCTAGACAAAGCGGCCCGCGAGGCCAAAAGCCCATTGTGATGCTAATTGTTCTCCGCTGAGCCCGTTTGCCCGCGGCAAAGAGACGCTATTGAGGCAATTTGTAGAACAAAAGAAATTTGGTTACTGGAAACAAAGCTGCACGCACAAACAACTCTGCCCCCCCCGCAACCACCTCCCCTTCTCGTACCGCAGCGAAAGAAGCGAGACTGGAACCTGACCGGGCACGGCAACCCGGGGTCCTTGCCTCGCCACCCCGCGTCCCCCCGATGGAGAGGCAAGCATGGGGAGCCCCTTCCTTCCCTCCCCTTCGCCTTCCTGCGCCATCCAGGAGCCCTGGACGGGCTGGAGTGGTGCAGACCCAGCAGTGTGGGCAGGGCTGGTGCCGGTGGGTGCGCGCAGCGATGCGCGGCTCGGCCCCGGCCCCGGCCCCGGCCCCGGCCTCGGCCAGCACCGGCGCTGCGGGCTCTGGCCATGGTGCTGAAGGATGGCCGGGGACACGGAGCGGTTCTCCCGAGCCCTCGGGGTCTGCCCCAGCCCTCAGGGGGTGATGGGGAGCCCCTCCCGATGTGTCTCTGCTGGGACTTGCTGGGGTGCTGTCCATTGAGGTGGAGGCAGAGGCCGGCATGGCCCTGGTGCTGACAGGACACTCTGCAGGTCAGAAAACACCCGGGGCTCGGTGCATTTTGGAGAAGCAGTGACCTCGGGCACTTGATGTAGCCTCGGTCAACAAAGTGTGCCACGGAGAGGAGCCGCAGGCGTACCACACACCTGGGAGAAGGGAGCAAGGGCACACGGTGCCAGTGTTGACAAGCAAGGTGAGCAGGTCTCGCTTTCTACTTCAGCTTTTTTTTGGAGATCTGCACTTTCTGCAGTCTCCGGCGACCTGCCCATCTATGCAGAGCCCCCTCCGTTTGCCTATTCACTGCTTTGGGAAGAAACACCCACATTTCTGGAGAAACACAGGCCATGGGGCAAGGCTGAGGACTCGGAAAAGGCCGTGTGTGCCTATCCCTGTGTGTACTCTTATAGTCCTGAACGTGATCTATCTGTGTCGTAGATCAGATAGGCAGAATGAAAGACTTAATAGTATTCCTGCCCCTTCCCCCCCTTCCTGGCTGAATTGTGTATTGTTTTCCTACTCTAACAGTCTGGAAAGTGCTCCAAGGCCTCTGTGTGTGGGCGCAGGCGAAACACCGTCATTATTTGGGTGATAAAATCATTTAATGTTTTCCCTGCTAGTGCAGCTCCAGTCCGATATGTTCCTACAGGAGGTATCGTATTGCCCTCTCTATCTGCATGTATGTGGGACTGAGGAGGATCACGACACACTCACTTATCCCCAAAAGCAGCGTTCTTGCAAAAAATGGCAAAAGAGAGCTCAGTGTGGGCACGGGCAAGAAAAGGAGCAAGAAGAGAACGACAGTCCAGTGAAGTGCAGGTATAACAGAAGTTCACAAAGATGTCTGTGCTGCTGTATTTTCAGAAAGGGGTCACCATAGTGGGTTTTACAGCATTGCCGATTCTTTTTTCTTTCTGGAGACTTAGGATGCTTCTGGTCTTCCAGCCGTGGGGCTGTAGGTTGGGGGTGGATGGGGCGGGGGGGGTAGATTTACTACCTCTAGAGAACTAGTGACTTCTTTAGGGGCTTGAATGCGTTTTTTTTCCCTTTGCCTCCACATTATTAGGTTAATCATTGCTTGAACCGGTTGCTATGGTTTTGGCAAACCCATGGAAACTTGATAATGAAGACTGAAAGACTCCTTTTCCATTTATCTTTTCTCTATGTTTAGTGCATGATGGTCTCATTTCTCTTGACGGGGCTGTCCCAGCGCCAGTGCCCGGCTTTTTATAAGCACGGCTGCTGTAATGGCCTCCGGACTTTTTGATGTGGGAGAAACAGGTGGCTGCTGGCACCGCGGCACAGGCTTGTGCCCTCACATACTCGCAGGCAACAGGATGAAAACCAACTTCACCCGGGCTCTGACACGTTTGGTTGGTGAAATCCCACGCCAGGTGAACTCAGCTTTTATTTTTGCAGCCAGGGGAGAATGCTGCATTGCAACTTGGTGTTTTCATGCCCTCAATATTTAGTTTTATGTCTCCTTCTGTTTAGACAAGCCTAAACATCAGTTGGACTTGATGATTTTTAAAGGTCTTTTCCAAGCTTAACAATTCCACAAAGCTATGATTTTTGGAATATGTGACATCATCATTTATTACAGAAATAAGGAGATTTTATACCTGTCTCGCTCTGAATCTTCCCTCTCCTCTGTGGCTGCTGAGCTCTGGCTTTACAGGTATTCAGCAAACTCTGGTTGTGGAGTCTCCTACGACTGTCCCACCAATGCTCTGCTCTAGTCAAGGTTAAAATGGGGGATTGAGGATAACAAACAGCTGAAAACAGAGGCTGTAAATTATTTGCGTGGTTCAGAGAGGCCAGGCTCATTGTCAGGGCCAGGGAAGGGGAAACACCCAGGTCCTTTCCTCAGCAACAGACTCATCCCCCTCCTCCTTGCTCCTGCTCGGCTCCCTCGTGTCTGGAGGCTGGCAAGAAAATGAAGGTGATTCCCATAATCCCAGGGCAATTCCTTTGACCTCAGGCCTCCACTCCGTGCTCTAAATAAGGCTTTAAGTGAGTTGCTTCCTGCCCTCTCACATTGTCTGCCTCTGACACTGCAGTCAGGTTCCGAGGAGGAGGAGGAGGCTGCGAAGCGCTGCCTGTGCCCTCCGCGGCACCGGGAGCCGGCGGGGGCTCCGGGGAGCAGAGCAGACCCTGTCACCTCCTGCACAGTGCAGGGGGCACGGCAGTGTCCCCCAGAAACGCTCCTGTGCCGGGCCATGGCAGGGTTGCTCGGCTGCGGCTGCACTGCCCGCACGTTTCGGTGTAGCCGTGCTTGCCGGCAGAGAAAAGGCGAAGAATCGGGATTCTTTCACATGATCAGCCTTCAAAAGTCTGCCTTTCCCCCCCTCCTCCCAGCTATAATGACAATCCAAAGAGTTCCTGATAGGGTTTTAAAAGATGCTTATTCATTCACCGTCCACCAAGCATGAAAATCCAGCTCATTTGTTCATTTGTAGCCATTCTTCGCCCAAACGACCCCACAGGGGCTGAAGCCTGTTGCCGAAAACTTGTCACTCACACTTTTAACTTCTTTTTGTTGTACTCCTCTTTATTTCATTCTTCTGGGTCCCCACCTCCGCCACCACCCCACCCTCTCCTCCGGTCACAAAGGCAAGTCTGGGAAGCTCTTTAAAGCCGCAGTGCCCCCTTTTAAAAAAATCAATACAAAAAAAAGAGAGCAATGGCTGAAAGGAGAGCCCAAGTTTGTGTAAGGAAGGGGGAAACTCCATCCTGTCTGCACAGCACAGACGGGGAGCGCAGGAGGGGGTGTGGTACTGGGTGCCACCTCAAGCCTTGCCTGGGCTTCCAAAATTATCTCTGTGGCACCAAACTTATCTCTGAGCAGGTGCTGTGTGCTTGTGAATCCGAGTCCGTGGCTGGCTAGTTGGACTCTTCTCAGCTTACACTATTAAGTGATGCTCTTCCTTCCCGTTAGAGGAAGTGTGTGATAACAGCCCCTGCATCTTTCTCCGTTCCTGGACACACAGTGTCTTTTGGTAGGTTTGATTTTTTAGGGCAAAAGCTCAGTGTAGCCTTTGCTTGGGTCACTCTGCCTCCCTAGTTATTCTCTTACCTGGAATATCCCTAGAAAAGCCGTGTTGGGACAGGCAGGGAGTTTTCCCACTAGGAAAACTCTGCCCCTCTAAGCTCCGTTCACCCCCACAGCTGTGTTTGCTGGGCCGTGGGTGATAGCAGAATGCTGGGGATGAGACATTTGGAATCACCTCAGCCACCCCATCATCTCTGAGGATTCTGCCTGAACAAAGCTTCTCTCCAGCCTGTGTGAGGGACAAGTAGAAGTTTCGTGCTTATTGGTCCCCACTGATATTTCTGACTGCATTTAACCCTTGAAGCCAGGGGTTGTGCAGCTGCAGCCATGAAGAATCGCTGCCTTTTGTTTCCGTTTCAGCCAGAGCTGTGAGGCTTTACCTCATTTTCCTGGGGCCTCAGATGTGATTTTGCCTGGACTTTGTGCAGCTCTGCCTGGAGCTGGGGAATCACATCTTCACCTCCAGCCTGAAGGCTGTGGATGAAATGTGGGCTGCTCACCCTGGTTCAGCTTGTTATTCCAGCTCGAAACTGAGGGGAAATCCTCTCTCCCCTCCTTCCCAGCCTGAGTTCACAAGCAGAGCTCATTTCCTCTCTTCCTCAAGGCTCCCCATCCTCAGTCTACAGCACACGAATTTCAGTGCAAAAAGCTGCCACCAATATGCCCTGCTATAAAGGATGGTCCCCTCTCCAGGGCAGGGGCTGAAGGGGAGAAGAGAAACCCTCTCCCTGTCATTTGCTAGGTACCAATCCATCATCCCAGTGCCAGGCACCAGGGCCCAAGCCCAAGCAGGTTGTTTCAGGCACCGAGACCTCACGCCTGCGGGACAGGGGGAAGATTAATAGGGCAGGTGCTGGTGCCCAGAGCTGGCTCTTGCCCTGATAAGGTGGGAGCCGAGATAGCGCTGGGTCAATACTCAGCCTGGCCACCTGGAGCTGTGGCTGGAGCCACCTGAGGGGCTCCAGGGAGGAGAAGGGCACGGGGGGTCTTTCCCCCTGCACAGCCCAGCTGTGTCCTGGGGCAGATGCAGTTGCTGTACCTCACCCCAGCTCCTTGTGCCGTGCTGCTGGAGAGCCCCCGCTCCTGCTGGACCCCCGGGCCTCCCCTAGCCATCTGTTCCCCCTGCCCTGCTCCCACCCAGCGCCTTTCTCCACACAGCCCGGCTCCTGGGGCAAAGCCAAGGTTTCAGCCTCCCCCACCGTTAATAATTCCCGAGGGATCGCAGCGTTCCCATTTATCACCCTTCCTCCAAACCCCAGCTGTTATTTATGTGCGTGCCCCCTCGCCTTTCCCAGTGCTCTGCTATGCCCTCGCTGCATCCCGTGAGTGATGCCCCAATGTCCCCACATTTTGTCGGGGGGGTTTTTTTGCATCTGTGCAGGTCCCACCATCAATCCTCCCCACTTGAGGCACCAGAGCTCGCAGATAAACGGTGCTGCTGGCTGCACGCATTCAAACCGTGAAAAGGCACCTGTTGCTGGAAAAACTGCAACCCAGGTTAGCCAAAACCTTCCGTAGTTTGAAAAAGCTGCTGTGGTAATAAACTCTGATGTGGTTCATCCTCGCCTGCTCGTGGAATTTGGTTTTGTTGAACATTTATTTGGTGGTGGGTGAGTGCCACGGGAGGAGGACTCTGCCAAATTTTATTAATATTTTCTTTGAGGAGCAGCATGCTCTTTTTTCTGGCTGCCGGTTACTTACCCCAAATTGTATTAATATTTTCTTTGAGGAGCAGCATGCTCTTTTTTCTGGCTGCCGGTTACTTACCCCAAATTGTATTAATATTTTCTTTGAGGAGCAGCATGCTTCTTTCTGGCTGCAGGTTACTTACCCCTGCCCTTGGAATCTGTAGCTGGGAGATGTCCCTGCCTTGCCCAGCTCACTTTATCTCGGTGACCTGGGAGACTGACAGATGGAACCCTGGGGGTGCAAATAGCAACGCTATAAATCCATTTTTTTTTTTGAGTGCACTTGCCATCCTGCAGCATGGCCTCTGCACCATCACAAGAGGAGTCTTTTGGAGCGTTTTCTTCTTTTCCCATGGCCTGTCCCTGCTCGCTTGTGGGATGCTGCGCTGGCCCGGCTGCCCCACGCCGGGCTGCACGGCCGATTAGGGACCCTCTTTGTCACCTAATTGGATTTTTCTCCCCTTGTTAGCCCGCAATGAAAATGTCACGGGCTGCAGGGAGGTGCCCATTCATCTCCAATTAAATTCGGTCCCCTCTCGGGCGAGCCGCGCCGCTATTCACCCCGCAGCAGGCAGCTGCCGCTCACCGGGGGATGCAGGCGAGGGTGCCAGCGGCAGGGGACGATGCCCGTGCTTGGCCGGACACGGAAGGATTGGGGTCTGCTCTCTCTCTCCAGGTGGTCCCCAGGCTTGCTGGCGGATTTTTGGGCAGTGCATGGCGGTGCTTTGCCAGGAGGTGGTGCTGGGATCCTGCGCCCTTGGCCTTGGCCGGACACGGGCTTTGGGCACGCTGCCTTTTCCAGGGAGCCATCGGGAGCTGGAGGGGTCGGGGGAGGCAATGCTGGGTCATGGCAGGAGGGCAAGGAGCCCTCCACAAGGTCCCGGTGGAAAAGCAGGGACTATGGTTCAGAAAGTGAAGGATCCTTTCCAAGGGCAATACGCCGGGGAAGGCTCAGAGAAGGACAGACCGCAATTTCTGCCTGAAGAGCAGTAATTTGGGGAGGTTTTCCATCCCCTGCTGCTCTGACATTGCCTAAGCTCGCTCACGAACCCCCAAACCCCATTGCAGTCAGGGGAAGGGACCCCGGCATGTGCTGGGGACGGTTTCTGAGCTGAGCACTGGGAAGTTTCTCGCACTCCGGGTTGTGGAAGGGTGTTTCATAAACCGCAATTACAGAGCTGTCAGCCCCCTGAATGCAGCCGCAGAGCTGCTCTGGAAAACCGGATCTCAGGTCAGGGCGTCCTGGCCAGCAGGCGCTGGGAAGCAGGAAAGCGATGGGGAGGTGATGGAACAATCACCGAATTGCGAACCTAAGGGCTACACCATTGCCCCCGGAATGAGATGCTAAATAAGAAAGAGCTGGGCGTTTTTTGAATGCACCCTCTGACTAGAGAAGGTGAAATTATTTGTGGCAAACAATGGTGTTGATAACTTTTTCCGTTCCTTGCTTTCCTGCGAGTAAACATCTATTCTTACTTTTATAAAAGCCTCCAGCAGCCAAGATTGTTTCTGTCCCGACTGGATGCCTCCCAGCCGGGGAAAGAGCTTTCCTGTTGCCTGCCCAAATTCCTCCTCAGTGATCTGCTAAAGCCCAAAGCGCCTTTGCCTTTCCCTGAACCGCACTTGCACCCGAAAACCTCTGTGACCTAAACTTAGCAAAAAGCAGATGAAGGAGCTCTGGGGTTCCCCGGGGAGAATTAATGATCTGCAAACAGACGGATACTCACAAAACGGTTTGTTGTTTTTCTTGCCCTCCTCCCCTCCCTGCTGCTGACATATATATTTGGAGAGACACTTGGAAAAATTTACCCCTGGGTGTATGGTCCCCAAGAGAGATTTGGGATTTTGCAGGGGTTCACCAGTGCTCAGAGCAGGATATGGACAGGGAGGAGGAGAAAAAGGGGTCTGTGAGAGCACTGGGAAGGGAAGACCATTAATTTCCTTACTCCAATGACTTCTGCCAATGCTGCCTGGGAACTGGGATCCCCCAAATCCACCCCATGGATAAGCAAAGCCAAGAGATGTAGGTGAGCTCCCCGCTGCCTTGGCTCACAGCATGATTGCATCACTGGCCAAGCTGTGAGGCCAGAGCTCCTGCTCCAAGATATTTTTATTGCCTGGGAACCAGGCTGAGGAAAGGTGTGGCTTGTTTTTATTTTTTTTCCCCTTTCCTTCCCTATCTTTATTTGACCAAATCCAGGAAAACTCAGGGGATGGCTTACATTTTGGAGCAGCGCAAATGAGCTCTGCTTTGCAGACAGCTCCAGACAGTTCATAGGGTCACAGAGATGCTGCTCACAGTCCTCTTTCCCTCACACTGTCTTTTTTCACATGCCTTAATGCTGTTAAAAATGACTGCATGAGGTTCCCTGGAGCAGAGGGTGGGGGAACCCTGGGGAGCCCCCGGCTCCCGCAGGAAGGAGCGGCTGCTGCGTCACAGCCAGAGGGTTCTTGGCACACACAGGGAGCCCCCGAATATACTGCAGGACAATACATCAAGAGCACGAAAAAAACCCCAACAATACCTCAGGAAGCAGGCCAGGACACTGCAGGGAAGAAGCCTGATTTAGACCATTTCCTGGCCTGAAGGTCTGTGCCATGCCATGGTTTTGCCTGTCCTGAATGAGTTGGTTTGCAGCTCCCCACGTATTTCTTCATCTACTTATCAGTCAGCTAATTGTTATTCCATCAAACTGCTCAATTTTTGCATTTGCACTATTCCCAAGCAGGCTGGGAATTCCCAGACAGAAATAAAATCTGCTGATGGCACGTGGAGAAAACTGGGGGAGGTATCTGAGGGAAAAAAAAAAAATCCATTTCTTATATCACTGGGCAGTTTTGCCTCCTGTAGCCTGAGTTTGTGCCCTGACAATGTTTGCCACCTCTCCTTCCCCCAGCCCTGCTTTGGTGTGGGGCTTCCCATGGGAGGGCAGCCTGTCTGTCCCCTCTGCCACTGGCACTGTGCTGTTCCCCATCCCTCCTCCTGCTGTCACATCCACACTGCCAGCCCTGGTAAGGCCACAGCAATGACCTGGCTTTGCTGCAGAAGCTGGGATTTGCAGAAAGCAAATGAAAAATCCAAGCAGCTGGGAGGGGAAGGGGCTGCACTGCCTGTCCCACTGCTCCCCCTGTACTTTTCACCCCAGCAAGGTCAGCCCTGTAAAACACAGGCAGGGGAACCCTGTGGCTTCTTGATTAGTGTTGGTGTGACCCCTGCCAGGATCATCTCAGCAGTGAAAACAGAGTTTGGGAGAAGCAGGGTTGGGGAGCTGAGATTTTGCTAGAGAGCATTTTGGAGTGAAGCCCTGCTTCCACTCTTGCTCCTCCAAGACACTTCTGCCCTATAGGACACCTTGGAAGGGCATCAGCCAGATATGGACTGGCCCAGCATTTTCATATTCCTAGGAGCCAGATTGTTTTCCCAGTTTTTTTTATATCTTTATATATACAGACAAGATTTTTAAAGAATTTAGTTTAAAAAAAAAAAGGCCTTGGCCATTGGGCTCATCTCTCTGGAGCCAAACTGCGTGACCTCTGTCAGAACAGCCTGATGGTGGGTGTACTTCAACCACTATTGCACAGCAATATACTTTTGGTTTAATATTTGTATCAAAATAGAAGTTAAAGATCCCTTTCTCAACACTTATTACTTTTTATATGGCTTTCATGACTTTATTAACTCCAGCCAGTGCTCCTAAGTATTTTTTTCCTTGCTTTTCATCTGAAAAGCTTTTTTCACCTGGACTGAATGGCTCTGTGTGAGTCTGGGGTGTTTATAAGGGCTCTGACAAACTGGTGAGCTGGGTTTTGGGAGCAAGCAGCCCAAGGCAGGCAGTCCCAAACCTCTGCTAAGGGCTCCCCACCTCACTTCTGCCTTGGGTCTGTGCAGAGGGGCCTCTGCATGTCCCCAAAAGGCTGAGAAATGCTTATTGGACAGCCAGAGCTTTTCCTGCCACAGTGAGATGGGACTGAAGCTCCTTTCCCGTGGCAGGGATGCACATTCCAGTAATTTCCCCCAATTACTTTAATTTCCCTCCCCTCCCGTTTTCTGTAACTCTGCTCTGCTGTGCGTGATGATGAAAAGTATTTTGACTCCCAAAGAAAAAAAACAGACCATGGAAATCAAAGTCTCTTTTTTAGAGCTTCCCAGAATGGGAGAGGCTGGGGGGCTCATAAAATCCTGAGTTCTGAAGTGCCACGGAGGCTGGAACCTCCTGGAACAGGGACCCATTCATCCATCCCATGGAAAAGCTGATCTGAGCTGGGAAGGTGAGGAACAGGCTGGGCTTTGTCAGACAGAGGTGCCACAGCCCAGGCAGGCTGGAGAGGTGGCTTTGGTGATGCTGGCATGTGCCAGATCCGGGCTGGCAGTGCCAGGCTTCCTGCATTCCCTGTGCTTCAGGACCAGGCTTGTGCCTGAGCTGAGCCTTAATAGGCCTGGCAGGGCAATAAAGAGGTTTTGTGCCCTGGGGCTCTGCCCTATAGATTGTTGGATCCCACAAACCTGGGGGTTTTGAGGTTTCTGTGCTGTCAGGCACTGACCTCCAGGAGAACACTGCTTTTGACCTGAGGCCTTGGAGAAGGCTTCCAAATTTGAGTGATGGAGTTAAAATCTCAGGTATGTAGTGAAATAGAAGTGTGTGCTTTCACATGGTGAAGGGTTTTATATTTGAGGTTTTTATAGTATATTAATAGGTATGGGACAAGATGTAGGATTTTGGGTGGTGTCTCTTTTGGTGTTCATCTTCCTTCTTCATGGGTTTCACGTAGGAGTTTCTGGTTGGACAGTCAGTGTCACACTGAGGGTCACAGGAATTTGATTATTGGGTTAAAAGTATAAACAATATAGGTGTTAATTCTCTATTGGACTGTTTAGCTTTAACAGACCTTGTAGCAGCTGGATCTTTCTCCATTTTCCTAGAAGTGCTAGAAGTGGCTGAAGTGCAGCTGAATACTCTGTACTTTTCGAAAAGATTTAATAAACAACCAAACCCAAACATCAGAAAATCCATTTCCTTGGTGTATTTTCTATTCCTGGCTCTGAGTGAAGGCAGAAGAGACTGAGACAAACCACTAATTAAGTGATGCAAAACACCACCACTGTTGCAATAGACCAGTGAAGGCACTGCAGAGCAAGGGTGACTTTGGGCTACACTTTGGGCACGGGCAAAAAAAGTCTGTGAGAGCTAATTCTGCACTAGATCCAACTGGTGAAGAGGGGCTGGGTCTAGGATTAACCAGGTGAAACAGTGCAAGGAGTATGCACAGCTTAGGGGCAGACAGATCTGTGAGAAGCCCCAGCAGGGACAGGACCCCTGAGATAATTATTAGTTGTGTCAAGCCATTAATTTGCATTAATGACCCTGAGCAGACTCACCTGCAGCCTGCCCACAGCCATGATCTGGCTCTATTTAAGCCCAACCTGGGATCCTTACTCTTTCCCTTCCTGCAGGTGGTGTAGGAGGGTGTAAATTTGGGGAGAGAGAGCTGAGCTCCTGCTCCCTGCAGGTAGGTCAGCTGCTACACTGAAGGTATTTCACAGGTCCTTCTGCATCCTGGTTGCTTTGGAGATTATCTGCCCCTTCCTGGATTGTTGGTACACACCTGATGGAGAAACAGCTTTTTGGTAGGAAGAGGCAGGGTGGGGAAAAGTTATCACGGTGTGGGGAAGGAGAGGGTTTTTGGGAAAGGTGAGCTGTGCCCCATGTGAGGCTGGTGGTGTAGGGGTGGGACTGGATTTGGTTTGGCTGGATCTTCCTCTTCTCACTCCTGTGGCTGTGCAGGCAAACCTTTGTGTGGTGGGGGAAAAGTGATTTCTCTTTTTTTTTTTTAATCTACTCCCTGCCATCTGCATAAACACCTGGGAGAGATTTCCAGCTTCTCCTTCCATTTCCAGTCTGCTCCTGTGGGTCTTGCCTAATGGGTGAGGAGTTCTGCTTTGGAGGCAGACTGTAGAGGTAAACTAAGGTAACATCATGTCAGCTGGGTCAACGTGATGGTTCTTAAGTTGCTAAATTACCATGGGTTATGATATCCCACTTAATGCAGGAGATTTACAGCACATTGGTTCTTATAACTGCCTTTCCAGAGCCTTCCCCATCCACCCCTGCTTCCCAAGCAAATCCATTCCCATATATGCACAGCCACACCCCAGACAGAGCACATGTGGGAATGGATTTGCTTGGGAAAAAATGCTTTTTGCAATAGAGAGCCCCATGGGGTATTTATTTTACTTAGTTTTTTTTAATTTTAGGTCACGATATTTTTCTATATTCTGTTTTTGGTTTTTTTGGAAATTTGGCATTGGCCAGGGAACATTGCTTTGCAAGGCTGAGTGTGTCTCTCCTGGCAAGGGGCTGCTTTCTAGAGTGATGCTGGACAAATCTGTTGAGCAGAAGGTGGTAGAGGAGGAATTAACTTTGCAAACATACAGACGACACATATGCAAAATATTCCTGTCTAATGCAGCACGTGGGATTTGAGAAAATGACAATAACAGAGCGGTGGGGCTGTGTGGGATGCAGGGCTGGCCTGGGCTGAAGGTAGCAAAGGTCCAGCCAAACACAGGCAGAGCTGAGGAGCTCCTGGCAGCCACTGAGGAAATGATGAGAGTTTTTAAACATGGTTATTTTTGCCACTGTGTCCCTGTTTACCTGATGGTTCTCCCTGCCTGGGTACCCTGGGTCTGTGCTCCCTTATGGCTGAGCTGGATGTAAGGATTTCATGAGCAAAATGTTTGGCTTATGGATTTAGAAAAAAATTTCTCTTTACGTATAGCATTAAAAATAGATATATCTTTGGTAGCAAGCAGTGACTGCTCTATAAGTGTGCTACCAGCAAGGCCCATCTGGTGAAGAGGGTTGGGACAGAATTACCTGTTAACACATGGGTGTGCAAACCCTCACCTTGCAGGCAGTCAGCACCCACTGGGGCCAGTGACACGAGTGGCATTTGGGTGCAGTGACAAGGACAGGAGTCAGGAGCTGCTCTAGTGAGGGGCAGGTGCAGGGAAGCAGCACCATATGTTAAACAGCCTGGAGGAAGCTTTCAAGGCTCCGTTGTAAAAATCCCCTGTCTTTCTCCCTGTATTTAATGCATCTTTGTATGGACACTAATTCCTCAAGTATCCACGCCAGGGTTGACTTTTAGTATGTTTGTCCAGGCAGGCTGCCAGCGAGCAGTTCCTACAAGGCTCCCGAGCTCTGCCATTTGTTAAGGCAGCAGTAAATCACAGCAGCTCTTTGGGCAAGGTTTTTCCTGACAAAACAGCAGAGACGAGCAAAAGAGAGAGAAAAGACCACAACAAAATGCAAAAGGGCTTATTTACACCGGAGAAGAGGAGCTGTCCTGAATGAAGCAGATGGGGGACAATGAGGGAAAACTCCAGCTCTGCTGGCCCCATCTCCCCTATTCATTGTTGGGCAATAACTGAAAGGGGAAACAGTCTGAGGTTGATACTGTCAGCTGAGGAAGGTGATGAGCACAGCCCAGCTGGCCAGGTCAGCCCGGGAGGAACTTGCTGTCGTGCCAAAGCCTTGGAAGCCTCAGGCTGAGTTGGAGCTTTGGTAATAGCGGGATTATAACCCTCAAATCCCTTGTCCCTTTTGGTTACTTTTGTCCCCCTTCACCATATTTTGTGGGGAGGACATGTCCCCACTTGGCAGCTGGCTGTGGTTTTGAGTGAAAAGGTGGTTTGGGGAGGAAACAACTCAGTGTTATCAAATGGGGAGACCTCACCCCAAAACAGCCCCTTCTGTGGCAGCATCTCCATCCCATCCTGCTGCTGCAGCCCTTCCTCCTGTGCCTACCCCCAGCTCTGCTGCAGCATCAATATTTATTTATCCCTGCCAGCTATCTGTCTTCCCTCTTTTTCCTGGCTTATTTATGGCTGTTGCCTTTCAGCTCCGGGCCAGTGCAGCCTGAACTTGGCCATTATGTGGGGCTCGTTGCAGGGGCCATCAATCTGCGGGGCCAGCACGCAGCCTGATGCACTTCCCTCATCATCATCAATTTTCTGGTGTGTCCCTTTGGATCCTGGGCAGCTGCACATGTGCCCCTGGTGGCCTCTGGACACCCTCCTCATCCTCACAGAACTCCTTTGTCCTGGGATGCTCACAGGCATCAGGTGGGCTTGCAGAGTCCAGGCATTCAAGCAGGGCTTGAGGTGGCTTCCAAGAGGTGACAGGAATGCATGGCACAGGAAAAGGTACATTATTTTGCTCTCAATAAGCACTGTGGAGTCCTGCTTGGCTGGCCTGACATTTAGACTCTAGAAGTTTAAACTCTTAAATTCTCTATATTAATTAGGCAGCAAAGTTTTGCCTGTGCTGTATCCTGGGTGCAGGCAGGGGTGGCTCTGCTGCCTTTGCAGGTGATGCCCTCAAGGAGGCTGCTGAGCTGTAGCTGCTGCCTTTCTTGGCCCTGGGAATGCTCCCAAGGTGTTTTGTCCCTCTTGCTGTGTGTGGATGCTCTTTGCACCTTGACCTGTGAGGAGCTGGTGCTTCAACAGCAAATGGAAAAGCTCCCTCTCCTTTCAGAGTGATGTCAGGAGAATTATGGGGGTACCACCAGCTGCAGGGATCTGTTTTGGAGGGGAGGCAGGAGACACTGTTGAGCTCTGCCTGCTCAGTGTTGGCAGTGCAATAGCCCTGGATTGTGCCAGTTTTCGGGAGGTGCAAATCTCCCAGAGGATTGGCTCAGGCTGCAGGGAGATGACACCCAGCTCAGCCCGGGTGTCCAATGCCTCCCTGAATTGTCCCAGCCATCTCTTCCTGTTAGGGGCAGGAAAACAGCCGAAAACAAGAAGGTAATTTTTAGTGACTTGCATGGTTTCATCCTGATTTATTCAGAATAAGTCAGAACTGGAAATGAGGCACCATTCAGTTAAAAAAGAAATAAAATCAGGAGAGCTGCTCCAGCCAGGCTGTGGTCTACTGGGTGCACATGTCTGGGGCTGAGGAATGCTTTTTGTGGCTGGATGTTGATGCAAAACCATCTCTGCTGAGGAGTGGAGGCTGTGGCTTCTGCGAGCTGCCTGGCATCCTTTGCCAGAGGGACCAACACTTCTTGGGCTAAAGCAATGCAGGGCTGACCACTGGTCACACAGGAGAGCTGCAGGAGCTTAATTTGGTTAGGAGCAGAGGTCAAAGTCCCTGGCGTGCCCCGCGGGTGGCGAGAGCAGCTCCTGGCCAGTGTTCCCGTGGCTCTGCTGCTGCCTTGTGGTGGGTGATGCTGGCTCCGACCCGTGTGGGGAGGAGCGAGAGCCCAGGCTGGGTCTCGCTGGGCTGCCTCCCTTGAAAAGAACCGTGTGGCTGCAGAGGGTGAGCAGCAGTGACATCTCTCCTTCACGGGGGTATTTTTAGGGGTGGCACTCAGACTTGGCACAGGTACAAGCAGCTGGAAAATGCGTGGCATTTCCTCTTCCTGACAGGCAATCCGGGGAGGTTGGGTGATGTTTTTGGTGCTGCTGTGCTGGCTATGAAGAGCAGGGGCACTGAAATAATGTCACCCCTGCTGCCCAAGGGGTTTGGAGAGGCTGGTGCTCGCAGGTCTGGCTGAAATAGAGGCAGGGTGTGGCACAGCGCAGTGCCTCTGTGCAGCTAAAACACTGCTGCCTCCTAAAGATCACCAAAACATTGCTGTGTGCACAAGGAGCTTTTCCAGGGGGCAAATCCAGCTGCTGGCTGCAGTGATGGGGATTTCTGCTGCTGATCTGGTATGAGCTGAGAGTGGTGAGCCTGGGCTGATATCTTGGACCTGACATCTTCTGCTGCCGTCACTGCTTGAGAAGGAATAGCAGCCTCGCTGCTTGCTGGTCCTTCTGCCCAATGTGCTTGCTGTGAGAAGAAAAGTGTGACCTGTGGTCTTGCCTGTACCCATCTCCCCACCTCTCCTTCCCTCCTCCTCTCTCCCTTCACCTGGAAATAAAATCCCCCATTGCAGACCCATCTGGAGAAGTCTTTTAGGAGGGGAAGCCCATAAATTTCCCTCTGGCTCCCCCGACCTTTGGTGTCCCAGGGGAGGTGTGTGGAGGGAGAGGAAGCATTTTCCCCATGGCAGTGACACAGAGGACCGGGGTCTCCCCTTGCTGGGCCAGATGTTATATAGATCTGCAAACCCAGGCTGTAGGGGTGGAAAGGTGCCCTGGGCTTTGCCTTGAAGTCTAGGAGAGGGATGCTGGTAGGTGGGCTAGGAAAGCTTTGTCCTGTCCTGCTGGGGGAAATGGAACCCCCAGCACACATGCAGGAGGGGAGAGGAGGAGGCAAACTCGACCTTGGTGTTTCCATTTTGTGCATTGCATCGTTCTGAAGGGATGCAAGGCTCGGAAGCACAATTCTCTGGAGCCTGGAGGGGAGGAAACATGCAGCCTTCTGTCAGGGCTGGCCCACAGCACTCACCTTGAGGGTTCAGCACAGACGCTCCCTGTGGTGTACCTGGGCTGAACAATTCCTGCTTTCTTCCCTGGGAGCAGAGTGGGGCTGCCCTGCTTTCCAGAGGGGAGATTTATGAGGTGCTCAGCTGCAGGGGACTCTGACATTGATCTCCCCTGCTTGGGAAGAAAGGGAAGGAAAAAGGGCTCATTTTCAGTCTAGCAGTTGTCACAGTGGCACCTGGATTTATCCTGCTCTGCAGTAACACAGTCAGGCACAGCACTGGGTGATGTCTCTACCCATAAAAGCTGGGTTTCAAAGCTAAACTCAGCATTGATTTCTAGCAGTGAAGTATTAATGCTGGATAGATTAGTCCAAGGCTTCCTGTGTCCTTCCTGTGAAAACCAGGCAAGTTGAATCCAGGTGCTTCCACTGAATTCTGCTGCCCCAGGCCAGGCAGGTTTGGGGGCACTGGGCTGTTTTAATCCTAATACCACCCTTCATCTGTGTTAAGGAAAAGTGGGTGTTGGCCAGCCAGCTGTGAACATGAAGGTGTCACCTGGTGCTCTCCCTCAATGTATTTTTGGCTGGACAGATCTGGGAGGGGTCCCCAAACACATCCCAAGTTGTGGCACTGCTGATCTGCTCAAGTAGGGCACTTGACTCTGATTTCAGGCTAAAAAACTACTGGTGTCTTCCAGCTGTCCTTTAATTTTGCCTTGGGAAGGTCTGGGTCAGGTTTATTTCAGGTGAGATGGTGACACCCTGCCTGGGGTGAGGGCAATAACCTACCCATCCTGGCCCATGCTTCTGTTCCAGTTCCCTGGAGGATGCTGTGGCTCCACTCTGGTCTGTAAAAGGGTATTTCCTTGGAGATTCCTCAAGGAAATGTGCCAACCATCCTCCTTCTAAGGAAGATGGGTACCTTTTACAGGATGTCCAATGGCCTTTCCACCCTGTTCTGGGCATCTTTGAGACAGCAGATCCCCCTAAGGCTGCACTCCTGGAGTGGCAGTGGAAGGACAGCAGTGATTTATTTGCTGAAGAAGCCAGAAAAGCTTCCCTTAGACACTTGGGGGTATCTCCACTGACTGTGACCCCTCTGAACTGCTGCATGGGCTGAAGCAGGGTGTACTTGTCAGATTATTTTGTTTAATCTACCCATCAGATCTTTACTGTGGGTTGGTGTGTGTCCTCCTCCTGGACTGATTTCATCATGACTTTGGTGCTCAGCAGGGATTTAAAAGGTCCAGCTCTGTCCTCCCTCTGTGTGGTGTATGTAACAGCCCAGGGCTCGAGGGGGGGTAGTTGCTGGCCACTCTTTCACAGACAGCTCTGCACCTGTTTCTCCCCAGTGGTTTAAAGCATAATAAAAGGATATAAATACTGCAGTGACGTTTACTTGGGCCAGCTCAGAGCTCCTGGGCACAAGCAGCCTGGTGTGGGGCCATCAGCTGTGCCGCTCTTCAGGGAAGGCAATCTGAACTCCTCGGTCTGGCAGCATCAGGAAGAGATGGCTCAGATTTTTGTCTTTTTAGGGGACAAAAAAGGCCGTCCCAGCACTGTTTGCACACCAGATATGTTTATGAAAATACACATCAGTACCAAGAGAGGCTTCTGGGGCTGCCAGTGATCTCTGTGTGGAGCTGTGGAAGTGGTGGGTTATATTTTGGGGAGCTGTGCATAGCCCATGGGGTGCTGCAGAGGGAAGGAGACCCAGGGAGCACAGTGATTTCCCTGTGCTGTTTCCTTTCCTCAAAAGCTCTGGTTTTTTGCTCTGGAGGGGGACAAGGAAACCCTTGTGCCTTGAGTCTATTTGTGCTGGTTAAAAGTCACTGGGAAGGAGCCTGTTCCTGCAGGCTGTGCTTGTCCCCACGGTCCCCACCTGCTCTCTCTGTGCTACAAGCTATCATCCTGCTCCCTGCCATCACCCTGGGTGATGAGAGGTGTGACATGGAATGGGGGATCAGGCCGTCCCTGGAGCCACAGGTCCCCTCTGCCATGTGTCCTGGCGGTCCCAGAGCGCTCCGGCCACTCTCCAGGGAAAGAGCCTCTTTCCAGGAGATGGCAGCAGCTTTTCGGAGCTGGGGCTGCATTCCCAGCCTGTTTGTGAGGACAGGCAGCTGGGAGGCAGGATGAATGGATCGCTGGGAGAGAAGACCAGGCTGGGTGAAAGGAAGAGGGTGCTCAGGAAGCTGGAATAGTGACTTGTAGCAGTGGCAGCTCCTGGGTTGATGGAAAACTTGTCCCCAGTGATGCTCAGTGCTGCCTTTCAGTACTTAAAGGGGGCTTATAAGAGAGAGAGAGTGACTTTTTACATAGGCAAATAGTGGTAGAACAAGGAGCATTTTTAAACCAAGAAAGGAGATATTTAGATTGGATGTTAGAAAGAAATTCTTCCCTGTGAGAGTGGTGAGGCACTGGCCCAAGCTGCCCAGACAAACTGAGAATGCCCCATCCTGGAAAGTGTTCAAGGGCAGGTTGGATGGGGCTGTGAGCTGCTCTAGTGGAAGGTGTCCCTGCCCATGGCTGGGGAGTGGAATCAGATGAGACTTAAGGTCCCTGCCAAGCCAGAGCATTCTGTGATGATTCTCTGCTCCAGGGGTATGGCCACTCCTCCTGTGCATGTCCCTGCTGCTGTGGTGGGATCATTCATCTCTGGCACTCCATTGCCTTCCTTTCACCTGGGCCACAGCACCCAGTTTTGGCTATTTTGCTCTTCTGTGACAAGCAGGTACCAACAGCCCTGCTGATTCCCACGGCTGCCCTCCTCTCCCTCCTCATCCTCCTCCATCCCCACCAGTTGACTGTGCAACCAGACCCGGGGAGGGAGGGCTCCCCCAGCCCCAGCTGACACTTTCTGGCCTTGAGGCTTTGCAAGCAGCTCCAGAGACAGCTGGAGGCTCCCTGGGGTGCAGAGACATGGGCTGCTCATAAAACCTCCTGTCTGTCAGTGCTGGTGCCTGGATGCCTGTCTGCTGCCTGGACTGGGGAAAAATGGGGATTAACAGAGGGCTGGGGCTGGGTCCCTGCAGGGTGTACTGGGGTTCTTCCCTGGGACACATCCCTGTGTGGGGCTGGGCTCCTCTGTGAGGGAGAGTGTGTCCTGAGCCACTGCTGCAGAGATGGTTTAATGGGAAATTTCTCTGGGCTGAGTCAAATGCTGTGTCGTGGCTGCTGAACGTGGTTTGGCTTCTTTGGAAGTCCCTGCAGATGTGGACAGGAGCAGGCCTGGGACATGAAGGGAGGTGGGTGCTATGTGAATCCATGGGTCAGTCACTGCTGACATGGTGCTCTTGGTGCTTTACAAGCTCAAAGGCTTTGGGATCGTGGCTTTTTATGTGCAGCCATTTGATCCCGTTGTGCCTCTGTTTCACCTTTTACGAAATGAGAATAGCAATACAGAAAATTTCTAAAAGGACTTTGAGATCTAAGGCTTTGCAAGCAGGGATGGCTGGAGCTCATTGTGATGAATTTTATTTGGTGCCCTGCCTTAGGTACCCACTTTTGCAGCAGGAGGCATCAACTTCTGAATGCCAAGAACGAGATGAAGGCAAGGGCTTGGATCTTGGGATCATTGGCACATCCTTATGGCTTTGGCAAAGAAGAGTCAAGTCTTGTGATGATTTTTTTTTTTTTTTT
>VXBI01003580.1:293250-413429 GCA_013397375.1 Toxostoma redivivum
TTTTAACAAGAAACCAGCAAGAGAGAAGGGAGCAGCCTCCCAGGCAGTGGCAGGGGTGCTGTGGGCTGCCAGGAGAAAGTTTGCAAAGCGAGGGGAGATAAGACACCCAGTGACAGCCGCTAGTGAGCTGATTCCAGAGGGCAGGGTATAAATAGACAACAAAGAGATTTGGTGTCAGAGCAGCTCTCGCACCTTTCTGCTGCCCAGCCTGGCAGGCGCGAGGGGGGAAATGCAGCTGGGGAGCCAGAGAAATCTGCTCCAGGCTCTGAGTGCACAGGGATAACGTCATGACAAGATAAGGCATTTCTCAGCCTCTTATGGACCTCTGTCCCTCCGCAGTGGGCTCGCTCTGTGGTGCTGACTGGCCATAGCAGGTGGCACTTGGATGGACCCCCCAGCCCAGCCCAGAGCTGCTGGCTCCTGCCTTGGCTGCCCAGACAGCTCCTACACAAGGCTGCTGCTGTCCTAAAAAGGTGCCCTGCTTGTCTCAGCTCTGTCCCTTGTAATTTATGGTGATACCTGCCCCAGCTCGAGGCTCACCCAGCCTTATCCAGAGTGCCTGGGCTCTTTGTGGAGTTCTGGATTGTCCTCCTGCCCACTGGTCATTCTGGGCAGCCTCACCTAGTCTTTTCCTCCCTCTGGCTGGGCTGTGCTTCCCCCTCAGGTGCTGCCATCCCCACATGCTCCATTTCCATTTTGTAAGAACAAAACCACCAGCCTAATGATGCTATGGCTTGGATGAGGTGTTGCAATGTTTTGACAGCACCAGCAGGCAGCGAGTCCTTCCCAAGCTATTTTCAAAACTACCATAACTTTTCTTAACGCTGCCCGTGGCACCACTTTGATGCCTTTCAGGCAGCTTTGTGCTGTTTGGGGTCTGTCAGACTTGGCAGGCTTTGGCTCTTATGATGAGTGTGTACTACCCTGAGTAGTTTGCACGGATGCTGTAAAGCACCACCATAAAGACCGCGATGACTTGGAGGAAAGAACAGATTTAGGCTGAAGAAGGAAAAGGGGTGGAAAGACCTCTTCTGTGGAAAATCAGCCTGTGAGAATAAGAAAAGCCCACGTCTTTATGTGCTGGTGTAAATCCCTGCTGGCTTTCTGGGCAGCAGGGCATGGGGAGAGGCATGTGCGGGGGCGTGGGGCTGCTGGGGCTTGCAGCGAGCTCAGCTGTGGGGATGCTGCGGTGCTCGGGGCACAAAGCAGGGCGGTTCCTCTGTCTGACAGCCGTGTGGAATTCCTGGGACACGGAGGGCCCTTTGTGCCGGGATCAGCTGTCGAATGGCTGCCTATTTTTAGGCTGGCAGATCCCGTGCTCTGAGGAGAAGGCTGATGGTGGCAGAGGTGTGTGCTCCTGCACCCCAGGTAGGGCTTTTCTGCTGTGACCTGCACCCCTCTGCATCCAGATGTAGGAGCAGGACTGGGCAGAGGCTCAGTGCTCACACACAGTCCTGCCTGGGCATGGTTTGGGTCAGCTCAGTGCAGAAATGAAGCCAGCTATGATGGATGGCAGCACTTCTGTGCTGATGTGTGCTCAAAAAAAAGGGTGACCTTAAAAAAAGGGAAAAAAAAAAAAAAAGCACAACCTTTCCATGTGCTGGAGGGGGAACAGTGTGTGAGTACAACTTGTATCAGACACCAGAGAGGCCAAGCCAGGTGTCTGAGGATGTAGTAAAGGGGGTTTCATAAACTCCACTGCTCCACAGCTGTGTACACCAGTGTGTATCTTCTGTGCCAGTGGCTCTGCTCTGCGTAGATGGCCTTGTTCTTTCAGCACCAGGTGTAGGGAAGTGCATCCATGTGTACAAATACAGATTTTTGGGGGGTTTGTTCACTCATCTCCAGACACCTGAAAGCTTTGTTTAAGTCTAATCCAAGACAAGCCACTCATTGAGCAAAACCAGTCTTTACATAGGTGTTTTTAAGCTAATATATAGAATAATGAAGTTTTTTCCACTGACCCAGCTCATGGATACATCATCCACATAGGTGATGCTGAGGGAGAGGAAAGGAGCCCAGAGCTGCTTTCTTTAATAAGAAATCCTTGCAACTGCTCTGACAGAGAAATAGCTTTGCCAACAGCCTGCACACTTTCTTTACATGTGGTAAACTGCTCGAGATGCAGCTGAATTTCTTTAAACAAAAGGCATTTGTTTAAAAACATTCTGACAAAAGCGTTACAAATGTTTTATGTTTGGGTTTTTTTCCATGGGAATGAGCTTATGGAAGTATCTTTACCTGAAGTAGGGTTTTCAGTTACGTGTGATTTACATGTGCATGTTTCTTTCTTTGCCATTTTTCTTACAAAAATGTTTTTGTTTTGGCATTTTAGAGACATTCAAGTTTTCTCTATTTTTCTTGCCTGCTTTCTATAGATAAGAAGAGAAAATGAGTACAAAGGAAAACCTTGCAGCAATTCCCTGGACAAGGGGGAATGGTTTAAAGCTGAAGGAAAGTAGATTTAGGTTAGATATTAAAAATCAATTCTTTAATGTGAGGGATTTCTGCAAGGTGCTGAGAGGAGTTGTGGATATCACGTTCCTGGAAGTGCTCAAGGCCAGGCGGAGCAATGTGGTCCTGTGGAAGGGGTTTGGAACACAATGATGGTTAAGGTACCTTCCAACCCAAACCATTCTAGGAGTCTATGAACAATTCACCAGCCTCCCAAACTTGCTGCTGAACACTTTTGGAAGCCTTTTTGAAAGCTCTTTCCTGTGGAAGGATCCTTTCTTCTGCACCTAGACCTGATTAGAAATTAGTATTCTTGGAAGGGACTTCCCAAAAAGGAAGACAATTGCCATATTTTCTAAAGTTTCTCTAAAAATACACAGTCAAAGGTCTGGGCTGCTCAGAGTGTAAATGTACAGCAATGTGCTGTTGAGGTGAGGTTTGGAGAGCTGCTCAGTGCCACTCAGAGTAAAGACAAGGAGCACTGTGATTGCTTTAATTTGCTGGTTGCATATCTTGCCTATCAAGGCTGGGAAAACACAGAAATCAGAAATCTTCTGCTCTCAGTGATGCCTGCAGCAAGCGAGCCCTTGTTTTTTACCTGATATAAAGAAAGGGTTGTTGATAAAAGGAATGGCAAATGCCTTTACTGGGATGCAGCAGTGCTTTCCTGATGGTCAGAGCTGGGTGGGATGCAATTCCCTGCCCTCCTGCTCTGGTGGCAGTGCTTGCTGCCAGTGCTCTTTGTGGAAATCCTCTGGATTTGTGGGATGGGAGAGGGATGTGCTCTCCAAAAGCTGCACTGTGAGGTTAATGTGTCTGTACCTGTTCCCAGCTTCTGGGAGAGCAGTGGTGACTCTGCAGCGTCTCAGGCTCTGAAGCCTCAACCTCCTGTCAGTTTTATTTTCTTGCTGATTTCTGCCCCCATCCTGCAATCAACATCTACAAATATACCACCCTTGGAAGAGGAAGAAGAGTCTGTACCTAAGCCCTCTCCTGCACTGAGCCAGGAGCTCCTGGCTCACACAATTTTGGGGCACCTTCTACAAGACACAAGACTGTCTGGATGTCCCTTCCAAGGAGAAGTAAGTTAGCAGTAAAGCACAGAGCACTTTGTCAGCCTGCTGCTGAAACCTTGACACGTGGGGATGTGATGGTCTTGGATCTTAGATCACCTCTCAATAATGTCAGCAATCAAAAACAACAATGGGGGAATGAGAAATTCAGGATACCAACTGTTCCTCTTTGTAAAAAAAAAAAAAACAAAAACAACCCAACCCAAAAAACCCCAAGCAAAACAATAAAAAAACAACTCCAGACCTCAGCCTTAGTCTGGGCAAAGAAACAGCAAGGGCTTGCCAGCACCAGTGGCTTGCAGCAAGGTCTCAGTGTTTGCAGAGCAGTGGCCAAGGTGTTATGTTTTTGTCTCTAAATGAGGTTAATGAAAGCTGCATGCACTCAAATCCCTGAGCACCACTTTGAAAATGCAGGAGCTAACAGTGGTTATTTATTGATTTCATTTTGTCCCCCTGGCTCGTGTGGGAGGCTGGAAGAGAGAGAGCAGTGGCCTGGATGTGTATGAGAAGGTGGGGGAAAAATTGTGTATAGATACAGGGAATGTGGGGCTGGCACTTGAAGTGTACAATCTCCTGATTTGGGGATTTTTTTTTTTTGTTTTTTTTCTCAAGCACCAGTTGAGATGATCCACAGGGGGCCCTGCTTTTGTGCCTGTGCCTCCATCCTCAGCTCCTTCTACCTCGCCTGCAAGCTGCCCAAGGCTGCAAAAACTGGCAGGGCAAGGGGGTAAGCTTCACTCCACAGGGACACCAGGTCAGAAACCCATGGAAAAAGTAAGCTTGAATCTTATTAACAGCTCAGCTTTAAAAAAAGATCTCTTCATTTCCCTCTCTTTCTAGTTTTTCAGAATTTCAGCCCATGAAACTTGGCAGCTCCTCAGGGTGGAGGAGGGTGACTCTTGGTTTTCATGCAGCCATTGGTACCCCAGCATGCCCAAAACATCTGTCATCGGTGGAAATGAGCATTGCTCTGGCAAGGCTCTTCTTTCTTTGCAGTAAAGAACAAGCAAATTTGCTTATTTGTGGTTAATGCTTCTTCCAGATGGACAGAAATAATACATGACACACGCAGCCCCACTGTTGCCCAAGCTGTTGAAGCGCTGTGGAACATATTTGCAGCACAAAGACAAGCTGGGGAGATTGTTTAATTTACTGGTCTCCAGTTTGGAGCAGTCCTTCAGCCACAATATAAATGCAACCTCCCAGCAAGACTAAACTTTCTCATAGAAATGAGCAAAATTCTCAGAGGAGAAAAGCTGTTCCCCATTGTCCTCCTCCACTGGGATGGCAACCTCTGGGACACCTTGGTAGCCACTTCCAGGCCAGTGTTTGCAGGTACAGACCCCTTGTTTGCCTCCTGTGCTGATGCTGCAAAGAGGTGGCTTTGTATGGCACACCAACATGCCATACATATATGGGAATTTTTGCATGGAACTGATGTTCTTGGTGGAGCTTGACCAGTTTTTCCAGCTGTGCTGATGCAAAAATTTATGAGGATGGGGGTGTCCTACCTCAGTGTCCTGATACTGGTTTAATTTACCATTTCTTTTTGCTAATTTAAGGTGGTTTTATGATGCCAAATCTTTCTCTGTGACTTTTATAGGAGTGGAATAGGTCTCTAAAGGAGAAAGGCTGACTTTTTGCTCTTCAGTTCACCTGGCGGATCTGCTATGAGGTGAGAGACTTTTTCCTGCACTTGGAACTGCCTTTCTGGCAGCAGTGATGTGGTGCAAGTACTCTCAGCCAGCCTGTGGGGAGCTCTGGATGTGCATCCCTCCCCTTGCTGTGGAAATGAGTCCGTGGCTTTTCTGGCCCTTCTTTCCACTGCAAGTCTCCTCTGTCCTGCCCTGCAAGAAGTGGCCATGAGAGGAGTCAGTTTTCATGTGTCAGGAAGGACTGGGAGGAGAGAAAAAAGGGCAAAGCTAAGCATCATCAGCACCTTATGGCTGCAGTGTAACAGACAGGTATGATAACCCCTCTGGTACCCCAGTGTCTGTAAAATACAGCAGGTCTCTGCAGTCCCTTACATAAAAAGGCATTTTCCTAGTTGATCTTTACCTCCCATGCCCCGGCCCTGCATGGGAGTGACAGGCACAGGGTTATTTGTTAAGGTGCAGCTCTGCCTCATTAAGAGTAACAGCATCTTTCCCTGCAGTGAGGTTTGGTTTTTTTTGAGAATTCATCACTCCAGAGCACGATGCTGAAAGAACTGCCTGGGCTGGACTTGGCTCCCTGTGCATTAACCCTTTGCTTCAGCCTGGGCTCTCAGACCTGCTGCCTTTTGCTCCCAGCTAAATCCTGCACTGTGCTGTGATCCAGAGCACTGCTGGCTGGGAATTGCAGCTGGGATGTCTCAGATGTGCCTGCAGGTTGGAGCAGAAATGAGGCAAAGCTTCCATGTGTCTTATGGTTTTGACCCCAAACAATACCCTGACTGCATAAATTAGGAGTTGGCTCAGGCTCACTTGAAGCTCAGCCCAGGTTTGCTTGAAACTCAGCCTAATTTTTCCTGAAAGCAAAGCTGAGTGGGAGAGGAGTTCTGGGTCAGGGAAGGGGTGCTTGGCAGGTCACAGCAGCCTGAAGAGCTGCAGTTTATCAGCTCACAGCAATTATCAGCCCACAGAAGCAGGGCTGCCTGTATTTCTAATTTCTTGCCTATGCAGAGCCATGCAGATCATGGGCAAAAATGCCTTTGGCATTCTGGAGCAAGCTGGGGATTGCTTCTGGCTGCTTGTGGATCATTAACACAGGCTGCTAAAAATCCACCCTGATCAACCCCCCTGGCAAAAAAAGCTTTATTTCCCTTGCTGCTGCCTTTCCATGCAGGTGCTATGTGTCCTGGCTGATGACTGCACCAGCTCCTGGAGGCAATTCACATCCTCAGCAGTGCTGCACTGGGAGAGAGGCAGGGAGCCCTGTGGACCCTAATTCCCAGAAATGGAGAAAGCAAAGGATGGAAAAAGTCCTGAGAGGGGCTTGCTGCTCTCGTGATTAGCAGCTGGGCCCTAAAAAAGGCTGTAATTTGGAGGGCTGCTCTATGCTTCCATGACAAGAGCAAGCAGCCAAGCTGGGAGAAAAGATTGCAGGCTGAAAAACCAAGCAGAGCTGGTAAGCTTCCTTTTGGGCTCAACCCAAAATGGGTGCTGTGGCTCTGTAAGATGTAGGAAAAGTTTAATTTTTTTTGTTAAGGTTAGGGTTCAGCCTCCAGGTTCCTGTTGGGCTAGGGCTTTCAAGTGGAAGTAGAAGGAAATGTGTGGATGGCAAGGCACTTGAGAAAATGGGGGAGCTGATCTTGTGCTGCTCCAGTGTTGTGTGAAGGGTGCTGGTGGGATCAGGGCTGCTGGGTCAGAGCAGCAGAGGGGGCAGATTGGACAGTGCTTTTTGGCAGCTCTCACCTCAGTAAAGCCCCTTTGGATTCCAAGCAAGCAGTTTCTGCTTTCTGCAGTAATTTTGGTTTTATTGCCTAGGGGTGAGGGTTCCTGCAAACAAGTGAAACGCAGGCGGGGGTGATAAAAGGTGCAAATTGAACTGGCCTCATGCAGTCCCTGGGAAGCAGCAGTGGATGAAGAGACTTCCAACTCTTTTACAGCTCTCTCTTCTTTGTTGTAAATTGAGCTTGAGGTGTTACTGTAAGGAAAACAATAATTTTTTGATGGCTCCATTACAGTTGTGAGCGTCCCCTGTGGAGAGCCCTATGGACTGGTGTTTTCTGTTCATTACACCTCGCTTTGCCAAGACCTGGTTTCCTGCTGGCAGTCTCATATCCTCCATCTTTGTTTTCCTTTATTTCCCTAAAAAAATAGCAAGGTAATTATGTTTTCCTTGCACCCTTGCTTAACCCTCCTTACCAGGGGAGTCATGCAAAAGTGGTGTGGGCAGCAAGGAACCCTTGAGCTCTCACCCCTAGATTTAGCCTTTCCCCCTTTTTTTTCTTTCTGCAGGAAGATTTTGGAAAAAATGATTGAAGGAAGAAGAGGATCCTCTGGCCATCCTACACAGGAGACCCAAGGTCTGATGCTGCACCACATCTCTGGCAGGAATTGTAATCCTAGTGGGACATCTATCCCTGCTTGCCTTTGGCTTATCTTCAGCTTTGGGCCCTAGCAGATGCTCTGCAGCCTTTCCACAAATGTTTGGGAAGAGAAGCCAAAGTCAGGCTCTTTTGGCAGGGTTTCCACAACAAATCCCCAGCTCCCAGGGAAGATGGATGTCATTAACCCAAGCTGAGTCCATGGAGGGCTCCTCAGGCTGGTGCCAGGGGCTGCTGCTGGGGGTGTAAACTGAGCAGGAAATCAAGGCTCTCCCCCATCCTTGCCAGCTCTTGTTCTCCACAAAGAGCTGGAATCCTGGCTGCTCTGACAGCCACACAGAGTAGCAGGAGATCCCTTTCCTTCAGTGCTGTTTGCTTTGTGTTTAGTGGGATTTAAGGTCTGCTGTCCATCCCTGCTTGCTGTTTGTTTGGCCTTCCCTGTTTTGGCAGGGCTCCTCGCTACTTGTTTCTTCTCTTTGAAGGTCTGTGCTCAGCCACGATGAGGGGCTCCTGAATTTGGAGTCCAAAATGACCTTGCTGGGCCATGCAAGGCTAGCATGAGACAACAGGACAACAGGGAGGTGACTCAGTCCTTTCAGTACATGTTTCCATGTTCCCAGCTGCTGTAGGAAATAAACAGTAAGTGGTTAACAGCAATAGTAAGACACATATAGAAGAAAATATTGTCCTAACAACGTTAAATCTATGGTTTAAATTGGGCAATGGCAGGAAATTTGGAATTAAGGACGGACGCTTGTCTCACGCTTCCCCATTTGCCTTGGGAAATAAAAATAATTCAGGCACAAAGTGAATGAAATGGCACTGGAAATGCCATATTACTGCATTTCCTGGCTTTTATGGCAGGGAACGAAGAAGTGAGACTAAATGAGGTCTTTTGTCCTTCAGTTCAAAGTGATGGCAGCAAAATCCATCCAGGTCTCAGGAGTCAACAGAGACCGAGAGCAGTTTGACTCAGTTTTATCACTGTGCTGTGTAGCCACGACACTGGAGAGGTTCTTCCTTTGGGGGCAATTATTTTTGTTCTTTTAGTTGAGCAGTTAATTGAAGTTTCTTTTGGTTCAGATCCACTGGGACTAGTTGGATGCCAGAGGGCAAGTTTAGTCCAAAAAAACCCCCACCTCACATTTATTGAGGTAGATTATTGTGGAATAGAAATATTTCCAGGTCAAAAATCAAAGTGAAGCTGTTGCAGTCTATCTGTGAGCACTGTCTGGGCAGAAGGTCTGAAAGTCCTGCACTATCCCAACAGGTCTGTAAGTTCTGTGTATTCCTACAACCTTCTGATGCTCTCATTGATGGCAAGCAGTGTTTGTTCAATGATCAGCTTCGTGGAGGTCAGTGGGACTGCTGCAGAACATGAGCTGCAGGATAAGGGCTGACAAAATCAACTGAATGAAAGATTTAGCAGCTTTAATGACTGAGTTGTTTGTGTGCTTCTGGAAGGAGGTGCTGGTGTTAAGAAATGCTGTTGACAAAAATCAGGATTCAATTCTGTAGACTGGAAATGCCTTATTTGTCTTCTGCTGAAAAGCTAACCTGGGAGATGTCTACGAACAGCCCATTTCAGGCTGTGTTTTAGGGTGGTTCCTAAAACCCAAGAGAGGGAAAAATCAAGCTTGAAAAGTACATTGGCTGGGCCCTGGGTGAGAGATACATAGAAGAAAAAACACCATCTCAGCATGGAGTGGTTTGGAACACAGACAGACAGAAGTACCAGGAAGGCTTTGGAGTGGAAATGTTTTGTGCATGTTGCATCTTTTGCTCTTTATCCTCCTTTCTCTGAAGAACTGTCTATGTGGACATTCAGAGATTATGCTGTTAGCTGAACAAACAAAAGGGGATTAAGGCTGGGCTGGTTCATTTTTCCGCCCTCCACCCATCTTGGAATTCATGACCATTCTTTGCCACTAACCAAAATAACAAGGGGACCAGCTGAGCACAGTGTCACTTCCTCTGTCCCAATTTCCATGGAGCAGCAGATTTGTCCATGAAGACCACCAGGCATAGGAAAGGAGTCAAGCTTCCCCAGAAATGGTTTGGTCACGCCAGGATCCCAACACAAGGCTAGCTTGCATGCTAATTCCTTTTCACCAGAATCAAGAAGGGCTGAGGGATGTTAATTTTATGTTTGCCTGCATGTATTTAAATGTGTGTGTGCGCTCACATTTAAATGCACATGTGTCTGTGGGAAAGGTCTGAGCTTGGTCTCATCTGGCTTTTAGGCACAAGGTCAGTGGAGTCACTACCTGAGTCTGCCACAGTGCCCTGTTCTTCCTGCTGGGGTCAAGTGGAAGAGCCACCCTTGAGGTCCTTTCTTCTGCCTCCACACATGGAAGGCACGAGCCTGGATGGGAAAAGATGATCAAAGGGCAGCTGTAACATTTCCAGATGCCAGGAAGGATGAAAGCAAAATCCTCCTTCCACTCTGCCTTTGTGGGGGGTATCTGATGGGATGTGACATCTGAGCCTGTGGATGGCTGGTGAAATAACTCCAGGCAGGGCATGGAGATGCTCATCTGTAACCAGAGCAAGGGAGCTGCTCCTGCATGAGCCCACCAAGAACCTCAGGGAGACCCCCAATGTGTGGGTAATGCATGTTTTTAATGCCTAACACCAGCTCCCCTCCATGCTGGCCCTACCTGCAGCTGGGCTGGGACCAGAAAGGCAGTGAGATCCTGGAAGCACAACCAGCATCCCACACTGGCATTCCATGGGGATATGTCCCAGCCCTGAGTGTGCTTCCTGCACCAGTGTGAAGATTTTGGTTTGCTGCTTGAGGTGGTCTGGGAATTTAGCTGCCTCTTGGCTGTGGTGTCTGAAGCAGGGGTCCAAAAATTTGGTGTGCATGCACTCTGTGACTGCTCAGAAAATGTTGCCGATGGAGCCAAATTCCTTCCTCCAACTTGCATGCAAACAAGCCTAAAACTAATTTCACTGGCAGTTGAATGTGCATATCTGAGGGCAGCATTTGGCCAAAAGCCTTTGAGCAGAAGTTTTAGCATAATCACTCCCCACCAAAAAAAAAGAGGGGGTGGAATTGCAAGTGGCATTTTGCAGGAAAAGAAGGATAAAAAAGTAGAAATCCAAGTGTTGAAAAGCTTTCCAGTAACAAAACTCTTCTGAGTTCTTTAAACAGCACAATAGCTATTGATGGGTAAAAAATAAAGCAGGACAGTATATCCTCTTGAATTTATTCTGGTCTCAACAGGCTGTCCTTGGCATTTTTTTTGGAAGAAACCCTTGAGTAAACATGTTGTCCAACGTGGAAAAGACACTGAGCATGTCATAGAAGCAATTTGTAAAATGTTCTGGGAGAAACACCAATGCTGTCAGGGCCAGGGAGCTGCTTAGCTTCACTTTGATTTACAGATAAATACAGGGTGTCTGGGGCTTCCAGTTGCCGACTGTGTGGGCAAGCTCCTGATTCTGTGCTGTGTTCTGACTCTGTGGGATTAATTGGGACCACCAGGAAGCATGGCAGCAAGAGCAACCTTGCTGATTGAAGGCTGTTGTGAGGAATAAGGAGAAGAGCTTGTGGGGCAAGGTGGGGCTCAGCCTCTCCCATCACGGGACTGGGGGCCTAGAGCAAGATGAAAGGTAAAGAGGACATTGTAAAATTGGGATTTGCTGGATTTTCCCATCTCTGAGTAATGAGTGTGGCTGGCTGTCTCTGCCTGTTTTTTAACTGTGATGCACATTTGAGTGTATTTTGGGGTTTGTGCAGGGTTTTGAATGAAGGAGGTGCTCACTTCAGATATTTTTGTTTTTATTGCATAACGAAACCTGCGTAGCATATTTGCCCTTCAAGCCTGTGGTACAACAAAATAAATGCTGGAGTAGCCTGGAAAGAGCTGGCTGGACCTGGCTTTTATGGATGAGGGCATCAGCAGAGGAGGAATGGGGCTGTCTGAAAATGCAAGTGCAAATATAACTCATGCAGAGTGATTAACCACCAGGGTTCTGATGGTTGTCAATTACACAGAGCAGGAGTGTGTTTCAAGTGTAAATAAATGTCAGTTTTTGGTATAAAGTCCTAGAAAAGCTGGGATTATAGAAAGGAGAAGGGAAGCCAGGAAGTTATGCCATGAAAAACAGCTTTGCACTGAGTTGTTTATTTATTTATTTTTAACATGTCTCAGCAAGGTTATGAAAAAAAGAACAAGTGGATCAGCTGGAAGTGTTGTAATAGGGAAGAGAGCCTCATGTACTGCAGATGGAAAGGGAGGGAAATAAGCACTGTGTGTGCATGGGGGAATGGGGGTGAGGTGAAATTGCCTGCTTACACGTGAGACCTCACTGCATTGCTCTCATGGTACAGGAAAGTGATGCCACGAGCCCTTGTCCCCAGAGAGGAGCTGTGGAGCTTTTGTCCAGCTCCAAGTGCTCCTTGACATGCAGTGGGTTTGGATCATGATCCTGCAGTCCCTGATTTTTCTAGTCCTGATCTTCACCTTGCAATGCCTGTCTTCTGTGAATAAAGCCAAGACAGCATCACTTTCTACCCCTTGCTGCCAGCAGGTTCTGCACACCTCATGCAGGAGGTTACCAGCTGGGAAGAGGCATTTCAGGAGCACTTCAGGTTTCCAAGGCTGGGAAGTAGTGTAAGACAGACAGCAAACCATCTTTAATATTGTACAATTTCTTGCAGTTGGAGGGATTTATCACCAAGCTCCTATTCCAGACAGGTTTCTGAGAAGTTTCTCTTCCTGTTATGAAGGTCCTCTGACTCCAGCCATGGGGACTTCCCTTGGTGGAGCTGCAGCAGGAGCTGTCATGACCACAGGCTTTGCCATCAGAACTTGAGGTAATGGGGCTGTATTCACTGCCTGCCTTCCCCATGGCTGCCCTTAGCATTATTGACATCAAAAACCGAGTGATGACACCTTTTCTTCTCCCTTTCCCTTTGTTTTTTTCTTTCCTCCCTTCTGAAGAGGCTTCAAGAGTGTGTCCCATGCACAGGTCTCCTCTCCAGCAGCTCACCTCCCTCCCTGCCCTCAATTGAAGACAGCTGCCAGGAAATATTTCTGCTGTTTAGCAGAAGTGAAAACACATGGGGATGGTGGGAGGGAAGGAAGGGCAGTGTTTATGGTGTAATTACTGTCATTTGGTGAAACTTGGGCTGAGGTGGGGAGAGGGGTGTGTTGAGCATGGGGGTGCATCTGTCCTTGAGCACAGGCACTGGTTTATCCAGGTATCCTAACCACTGAGGCTGAGCAGGTGCCCAGGGATGGCAGAGGGGTCTGTGAACACAGGCAGGAATGTCCAGGGATGGCAGTGGGGCTGAGGGATGTGTGTGAACACAGGCAGGAATGTCCAGGGAACATTCCCCCCAAGGAAGGGGGGAAATGCTGGAAAATGGAGAAGAATGAGATGAAAAAAAGTGATGAACAGCCCAGTTCACCCAGGGGGGCTGAGGGGGAGGTGGGGGTCCTACCCTGCTCCCTGTGGGAGGAGATGCCATGCTGGGGCAGGTACGTGCCCCCCGAATTTCTCCTTGTCCTGCTGAGGTGAGGAGTGTGACTCTGTGGGGGACAGCTGGGCACCTGTGACCCAACACAACCCGAGTCTGGGTCACACCATTCACGTGAGGAAAAGGTGGAAATCGAGCCCAGGAATGGGAGTTTCATCTGTATATGGCTGTGGGTTCAAGTGACAGACCCTGAGGGGTCAGCTCAAGCCCTGCAGACCTCACTGCCTGGGTGAGCTTTTTAGTTCTGTTTTCTCATTGCAAGGGAAATATTTGGGTGGGTTTTCAGTTTCAGAGTACTGGATGCTCTGATGACAGCACAGGTTTCTCTTATCACGTAAGGAACCCTGTAATGTGTTCATTTTCTGAGGCAAGAAGGTGTTTTGTCTAAGAAAGGAGGGAGAAAAGTTGCTTTGGCACTTGCAGCTGATAATGTGTATTTTGTGAGAGAATCAGTTTTGACTGTAGGATAGATTTGATAGATTTGTGCAAAGTTAAATGAAGATAACATGATTTTATTGCAATTGTGATGTAAACTGAGACACAGCTCTACCAAGAAAGGTATCCCTCCCTCTGGTAGGTTGTAGAATTGAGTATAGTTCATGACTGTGCAGATTAGTTGGCTTAGGGCTAAAAGGGGATATTGAAGACTACTTCTTTGGATCATTCATTGTGGTTTTGTCCTTATGAGGCTGGGAGCGTGAGGCAGCTCCATGGACTGATTTGCTGTTAGCACAGCTCTGGTTTTTTCACCAGAAACAACATTTAACTACTTAGTGTCTGGCTTCAAATTGGAAGAGGACAGATCTAGATTAGGAAGAAATTCTTAGAGGGTGATTAGAATCTGTGGCTGCCCCATCCCTGGAAGTGTCCAAAGCCAAGCTGGACAGGGCTTAAAACCTGATTGAGTGGAAGGTGTCCCTGTTTGTGGGAGGGGGCTGGAATGAGATGATCTTTAAGGTCCCTTCCAGTCCAAATCATTCTAGGATTTGTTCTGTGATTTCATGCACTTTACAGCACCACTCCCCACAACAACCCTTGCACGGTTCTTTGGAAGGGTAGCCCCAAGAAATCTACTTAGGAAATGGATTCCCTGATGGAAAAAAGGTTTGATCCCCAGCATGCTTTTTGGCATGGTAGGGTGGGAGTGGAAAACCTGCAAACTGGGCTCTGTCTGCATGGAGACAGAGCAAGAAGAGGGAGATGGTGACCCTGGCATGTGGTGGGCAACAGCTTGGCATGAACAGATTAATAAATATGTTGAGACAATACTATTTCTAGAAACTGCACACAATTTATATAAATAGTGGGGGTGTGAGCTCCAGGCCAGAGTGGGATTTTTAGAGGCTCTTGCCAGCTGTGTTTGTGAGGATTTTCATTGATTCTGAGCTATGTCTGACATAGACACAGCAGTGCAGCCAGGCAATATGCTTTTGTCAAAAAACATATTTAATTTTTCATTATTTCTTTCTGCATTTGGGGTTTTCTTTTCATCAAAGCCATCACTGTTTTCCTTCGTTTTTCCAAAGGCACCAAACAAACAAGCCTTCAAAGTGAAACAAGCTTGGGTTTTCTCTTCCCTCAGGAAACTTGTTTTCTCCATTTTCAGAAACCAGTTCTTGCAAGTCTCTGCTGCTGGGCCTCCCAGTCCCATGCAAGGGGAGCATCAGAGGGGACAGGGCCTGGTGGGAGCTGTTCACAACCTGAGAGTGTTGGTGCTGCAGTCCTCATGCTTTCCAAAATGCCAATTTTTGGGGAAAATTGCCTGAATTTGACTTGGATCCTACTGTGTAGCTGCCTGGTCCTCCAGATTTTTAAATTTTTTTTAAATCCACTGGAGCAATGAGCATCAGCCCTGGAGCTCCCTTGCACACCTGCAGTTATTGCTTATAGTTTAACATGTCAGTTCTTCTGCTATGTTATTTTTATCACATCTGCTTTTGCACACATTATGTGATTTACTCCACACAGGATTCCAAGGACTTGGCCACAGGAGTCAGAGCTAGAGCCTGTTAGGTCCAGAGTGTCCCTTGTGAAGTCAGCCAGGGAAACACTGCATGCCTGCAAATATCCCAGATAAACAGAGGGCAGTTTCAGAGAGGTGTGGGCAGGGCAATGAAACCAAAACAAACCGTTCCTTCCAGGCAATACACCGGCTCTGTCTGTGCTATCTGGACTCCCTGCAGTTGTTTGGGCCTGAGCTGAAGTGGCTGTAAAGTGCAGCCACTCAGGTTTGATGGTGGTTTACACGTTTTGCTCAATGTGTGTCCCTACAGGAGGGGCTGGGACATGGAGATGCTGAGCGCTATGAGGTTGTGTCCTGGACACCTGGCAGCACATGTGCCTGCCTCTGCTGGGTGTTGCTCAACACTTTGGCTCTCCTAGGCAGAAAACGTGCCTGGCTGAGCCTCCCTTTCCAGCCAGCCAGCGTGGCCATGTCCTTGTGCAATGCAGTGCTTGTTACAAGTGATTCCACCCACTCGGCTGCAGCGTGAGCTTCACTAAAGCTTTTCAGGAGTGATCCTGCCCATCCACAGATTGACTGAAAATCCTCTGGCTGTCCAGGGATGATGGCCCCAAAAAAGCTTGTTCTTAACCTTTCCCCAGAGCTAATTTCGGTGCCATGCATGCTGCTAGGCTGACAGAGCCCCTGAAAACATGGAAGAGCTTGGGAGGGGCTCAGAGTCATTGCAATGGAATGGTTGTTCTCCTATCAGCTTCAAAGCATTGAGAGTGAGGGAGGCTTACTCACTGGTGTCCCTAAGGGCTTCTGGGGTCACCCTCAGCACAGTCCACTGCCTTTCCCTGGATGACACGTGGCACATGTGTCTTGGAGGTATGTGCTGAACATAAACACGCTTTTAAGGGATGTCCTGGTTTACAGGAACCTTTCAAGACCTGGGGGAGGATGCCTTTGTGGGCACCATGAGATTCAGGACTTGCAAAGTAAGGGCTTGATAACTTTGTCTTGAAACTCCTTGTGGCTGTTTATTCATCTCTTTCTTTCTTTGACCCTTCTCAGCAGTTTATCTTAAGGCAATTTAAAGTGGCCCTGTTTGTTTCCCTGAGGAGGAAAGGGAGAAATACTCCAAGAATGAAAAGCATTCATTGATCAACAAAGGCCACCAAGCAATAGAGTGGCAGAGGTGGGAAAAACACCAAGTTGTCTATCCATCAGGCCACAGAGCCCTGGGATTATACATGCCTTGCAACAAAAAGGCTTAAAGGATAGAAAATGTGACAGGGACTGAGAGAAACCCACAGACTGTTTGAGGCCACCTTCTTGTGCAGATTACTCCTGTCTCTGCTGCAGATGATGGGCACCTTCCAGTGCTGCTTCCCTGCAAGTGGCCAGCCCCTGGCACTGTGCCTGCCTGTGGGAGAGAGTTGGAGTTTGTGTCTGAGCCTGAGCTCTGCTCCCACCAGCTCCCCAGGCTGGGTGTGTGGAAAGTGCAGCTCAGAGTCCTGCTCCCAGCCACGTTTGGGGGCTGCCCTGCCCACCTTGCCTCATGAGTCCCTAACAAAGCAAATGGCAGCCCAGGCTCGTTGCTGTCAGTGGCAGGGTTTTAACACCTTGTGGCTGTCAGCAGTGGTAGTGTCCCATGCACAGCGTGCCACTGGCCATGCTCTGGCTGTAACCTATACCAGCCTTGAATGTATCCTTGATTCTGTCCTGGTAGGAGACGAGAGAATGCAATTCCAAAAGCAGCATGGCATTTGCTTTCTTAAAATTGTTTTTGATTTGGGGTAGTGTTGAAAAGGTTGACCAAGCCTAGCAGAGAGAAAAGACATCCTGAAAAGACTTTCCCAGGAAGACCAATTCCGAGTCTGGCAGTTATAAAGCTGCTGCAGCTGTCAGATGGGCTTCTAGGAAAAATAACAGGACAGCAGGACAGAGCTGACAGCTGAGCTGGTACAGGTGACAAAAAGCGATGCTGCCTCACCAGGGACTGAAGCGACCATTAGCCTCTCATAGGGTGTAAAAAAATCAAATTGCATGCCAGAGCATGCTTTGGACAGAGCTGATTTGGGACCTGAATGCACCAGGATATCACTGGTGAGTGCAACTGGATTTTCCATCTGGAAGGCATGACTGTCTGGCCTAGAAGCCAATTTAAAGAACAAATTAGATCTGGCTGTTTGTCAGAGTCTCCTCCTCGAAATGCAATAAGGGCAGGGTGGTTATATAATGTAAACCATTCTTGGTAGTTTAGTGGTCCTGAAACAACAAACAAGCCAAGGAGGGAAAAACTGGTTTGCAGGATTCAAAGCTGAAGGAGTTCAGCTGAGGAATTCAGCCCACATGATCCAGCAGAGATGTGTGCTGCTATTCCTGTATGTCTTGAAAGGAAACTGCCACCAGATCCTCTGCTATTTTCTGTCCACAGGGCCCTACTGATAGGCGTGATATTTCAGCCCCTGCACTAAAGCCCCGGGCTCCAAATATGCAGGGACAGTTGTGTGCAGAGCCAAGCAGTGTTCCCCACTGCTGGGAGGCCAGTGGGAGGCAGCTCCTTCCTCACCAACACATTCCAGAGCCCTCAGGAAAAGGCAAACCTCTGTGGATAAACATGGATTGTGTTGGCTTTGCCCTCATCCGTCACAATGTCCACTGACACAGGCAGGATGGGCAGTTCAGAAAGAATTTCTTCACCCAAAGGGTTTCCAGACATTGGAATGGGCTGCCCAAGGAGGTGGTGGAGTCATCATTCCTGGAGGTTTTCAAGAAATGACTGTGTCACTTAGTGTTGTGGTTTTTTTCGGCAAAGAGGTGAATGGACAAAGGTTGGGCTCCATAATCTTGGAGGACTTTTCCAACCTGAATGATTCTGTGATTTGCAAGGTGCATGGCAGGCAGCAATCCCTGCAAACAAGGGGTTCCGTGCTGTCTCCTTGCTGACCCCTCTTAAGCAGAGAAGTTTATTTTAGTCACTGTATTGATAGCAGCATGTGGCCAAATTAAAGAAAAATATTTTTTGAGCCTGAAGGAAGTGAACCACTATTTCAGAACTGATGTCCTTCCAGAGTTTTGTTTAATACCTAATACTGATCTAGCAATTATATATGCTTTACTTCCTGCTGTTCATAATCATCAACAGGTGTCTCAAACTTGAAGAAGATACAAAGCCTGCACACAGACTGGCATAAATCTAGAGTGACTACCCTGACTTCAGGCTGGCATGAAACCTAAATGGCCAAGATTAAGGAAGCTAAAAAGAGCTTTTTTTCCATTGGCTTTAATGAGTCCCAAATGAGAAGGATTGGACCCTTTCTCTTAAAACAAGCTTGTTTATTGGCACTGAGCTTCAGACATGCCCTCGGGGTGCCCAGTCTGATGGAGATGCTACATCCTGGAATACTGCAGCCATCGTGTGAACTGGTCTTGCCAAGTGTGCCTTTGGGATAGAAAACCATCTTTCCATAGTCCCCCTGTGATGCTGCTAAAAGCAGGTAAAGCCCCCAGTGGCAGCTAAAAACCCAACAAGCTGGAAGAGACTCAATAGATGGCTGACTGTTTACTGATAGAGCTGCTTTTAATAAAGCAGGTTACCTGCCCTGCCAGGGAGGATTTACACCAGGTGCTGTGGAAGCAGTGGGAGGGAAAACTCTGCCGTGGAGCCATGCTGCTGTCTGGCACCATCAATCTGCTCCCAGCTCACACCCTTCCTGCTTCCCTTTGCTCTCCTGCCCCTCACACTGGGGTGCAGGGGTGACCCGTGGGGGCACAGGGCACAAGTGAGGGCTCTGCCCTGAGCAGGGGAAGCAGTGATGCTGCAGAAGGACATTAGCAGTGCTCCTTGTCTCCTGGCTTTCCTCCACGAGTAATTTCCAGGGAAATTGAACCCGACTCTGCTCCATTAGCCATGAACCTCTCATCTGCTGGGCCTGTCTTTTGCATTAGGATGGAGCAGAGCTGCCTTGTGTGCTGCTGTCAGGCTCTGAATCAGCTTTGATAAAAGACCAAGTGTTGGAATGAGAGGAAGTATTTACCTAAAGTTGTTTTCAATTTCCTGAGCTTGCTATATCCATTCTCCTTCGCTTCTGGATTCCAAAACAATCAGTCTTCTGGGGGAGCCTTGCTTCATTACTTTTGCTTCCCCCAGTGCAGTGGACACTTAGTCTGGGTTTCCCAATCCTCCCAGCTCTGATTCATTGACTTCAAAGCTCCTACAGAGCTGCTGCTCTGCCTCCCTCCCCGATGCATGTGGGCATCTGGGCTGGACCCAAGATTTTGGGGTTTCTTGTTCACCCCATGGGGGTGCTCACCCTACATGTGTTGACTGCTTGTGCTGGGTTGGTGGCAGCTTGAGCCTGACCTGCACCTGCCAAAGCTGAGGAGGAAGGGTTTTCTCAGCCATGTGTGTGGAAATAGGTAGTGGAGGATTAACAGGAGCTGGCAGAGGTGAGGGGGAGGGTGGGCTTTGGGGTGGATGGAATAGCCCAGCTGTGCAGTGAGGCTGAAGGCACTCAGCAGTAGCTCCTCACTAAACTGTTTAATGGTAAATCTAAATGCAAATCAGTGCTCTGGCTTATCAGTCCCACGCGTGCCAATGTGCTGTGGCGAGCACCTTGATGCACAAGTGACTAACTGAGCATACAATGCCTGGGCTTGCTTTTAATAGAGGGAGGTTTTCTGCTCAGCAAGGGGCCCAGGGAGCTGCTGTTGGGAACAGAGGAGCTTTTCCTCAGAGCCCCAGCCTTGGGAAGGAGAACGATATGCCCTGACAATTTTATGCATGAAAATCTCACCCTTATTTTCCCACCTGGATGAGAAGATTTTGAGTGTTCAGTCTAAGAACCTCTTTGCTACTGCTAAAGCTTCATGCTGCTCTAGCTGTGCTGAGAGCCTTTAGCAATGCTCTGCACCAAGATTTCCCAGGTTCACCAAAACAAAGAATTAGCAAAGCATTTCTCCCAGTGTAGGAGAGCAAAACTCATCTCCCACAGGCTGCTGTGGGAATTCTTAGGCTTGCAAGGTGCTGGGGAATAGTGCCGAAGGGATGGAGGCTTTTTCTTGTCCTATTTGTAGCAATGTTGTTCTTAATTTAACTTCTCCTTCCCACCCAGACTCTGCAGGAACCAAGATAACAGCAAAATGCAGGCTAGTAGATATGACCATCTCTGCAGACTCCAGTGGCACCAAAAATTAAAAATCAGCTCCAAACAAGGAAGAAAAAGCCCAGCCACGAACAAAAAAACCAAACAACTGCTGCAAAGAAATAAAGCTTCTTCCTGTGAAATGCTTCTTGGCCGTGAAGGGCTTCTGCTGTGAGAAAAAAGTTCTTCCATGAGGAAGGGTGCAGAGCCTGGTTTGCTCAGAGCAGCTTCCCTCATCATCTGAACAAAAGGTGAGGGGTTAGTTGAAAACACCAGGACAAGCGTGGGCAGCGTAACTGCGTGTCCACAGCTTGTTCTCCTCTGGCAAAGCCTTCCCTCTGCGGGGTGTGCAGGAGAAGGGCTGGCCCCAAACTGAGCAAAACCTGTGTTTGCTCCATCCTCCTCTGGAAGCTGTGACCCACCCTCAGCAGGAGCTGCTGGTGGCCAGGCTCCCACCCTGGACACAGCTCAGCTCTGCTCGATTGTTGTCACACAGCTCTGGGGACAGGTTCCCACCGCTGCAGCTGCACGAAGCCCCTTTGGCTTGGCTGGGAGGGAGGCAACAAGGAGCTCAGGCATTTTAGGGTTATGAAAATATAAAACCCTAAGCAGATACTACTAACTTTGCTTCTTGCCTACTTTCTTTGCTGCTACCAGGGTTAGGAGTTCATATTGTGCAGTGAGCCCCTTTGTTTTGTAGGAGGCCAAGTGATTGAAAACAGCCATGATATTACTATGCATGGACAGTACATTTTTTCCATGTATTTTCATAACCCTTTTCCCAAAGGATCAAATGTGTCTTTATTCTATAACTCCACAATGGGTTAGAGCAGCTCCTCGGGCGGGAATTGTTCTGCTCCAAAGGCCACTTAATACTTCCTATAAACAAATACCAAATTAGGTAGGTAATACTCAATATTGCTGACCTTACTTGCAAAGTATGTGTAACTGCATCTCAGAGAGACAAGGGTGGAGATACCCGTTGTGAACCTGAGGATAAAGATGACAAAATACTTGTTGTGGGGTTTTGTTTTTTTTTTTTCTGTTTTAGTTTTTGGAGTTGTTTTTAGGCTTTAGTTTTATTTTAGTAGAAAGCAAGGGTATGCATATGTGTAAAACTGCATTTCCCACACAAGAAATGCAGGGGAGCTTTGATCTCAGACCTCTATTGTACCTTAGGCATCTCTGATACCTAAGCCAGTGTGTATCTAGTTGAGAATGGAGTTTCACAATAATGCCATGGGAGATATTTTTAAGTATGCATGTGCATGCTTGCTTTTTGTCCCTAGTTAACACTGTGTGATTTTCTAAATATTGTCTAAATTTGAGCCATGTCATCAAGACTCCACATCAGAGGGGGACCCCTTGGCTCTTCAGAGTGCCTGGCATGGGAAGTTTCCACACTGCTTGCCTTTTGAGGACTGGCTGCCTGGGACAGACAGAATACTGTGAGAGCCCTAGACCTTGCCTGCACTATGGACCCAGTGGCAGATGCTGCCAAACTGTTATAGGGGTGGCATTGTCCCACTACAAGCCTTGACAGCCTTTCTGCCCCAGTATCCCGTGTGTGTGAGAGTGTTCTGACCTTTCCTCACAAGGGCCCTGAAAGCTGATGTGGGTTTTTCTCTTCCCCCATTGCTGTTTCAGTCAGGCAGCCCCCCTAAGACGTTCTACTCTCACTGCCTTGCCTCGGAGGGATGTGGCTGTGCTCAGCCCCTTGCAGTGCTCCATCTGAGCAGCATTTTGCAAAGGGATGGTCTGCAGACCATGTACTTCCACTTGCAAGAGTCCTTCCCACCCTCTTGTTTTGTTACCCTCCTTCCTCCCCTCTTCTCTGCTCACAAAACATCTGTTTCCAGATGTTGTCCTCGAGTCTAATAAATGCAGAGAAAGGCCTTGAGTTAATATATTTACAATAGCTGGAGATGTTGGCTGCTGGTTAATGGCTCGTTTGAGCACACCAAGACCTCCATGTTTCCTGGGGGGGTGAGGGGGAAAGGAGAAGAGCAGAAAGAGAACTGGGGTGGGGTTTTTCTCCCCAGTAAATGGTCTGAAAAGGGGAAGGTTAGTGGTGGGATTGAGCACATGGCCATCTCCGGGCAGTTGGCTTCAACCTCCAGTTAGTGATGGGAAGGACATGTTTTTTTTTTTAATGGAAGGTTGTCTCTCAAGTGAAGGAAGGTGAGGAAAGCCTGCTGCTGTTTCAGGTGAAGACCTGGTGTAGATACCTTGCTGGCTTGAACTGTGCTCCTAGAAGCAAGAACCTCATCCATGCCCAGCTCTATCCATTTCTGGCCTGTGGCATGGAGAGCTTCATGTCCACAGTAGCTGCCTTGGGTCAAAGAGGATTTATAGTCAGTGAGACCTCATTGTGCCCTGTGAGGAATCCCCACATATTATAAGCACTGTGTGTGTGTTGCAGAGCAGTGCTGGGCTCTCTGTGAGGAGCTTTGCTCACCTACAGATGTCCCTGAGAAAGACAAAGTGCCTGTGCCAGATCAGGACTGACCAAGCTGGAGTTTTGCCACACTTGCTTGTAACTGATCAATTCACCCAGTGCCATGTGCTAGATGTGAAACTTTTTCATTGTACAGAGGAGTTCCAGCTGCTTTGGAGGGTTACATACAAGTTCTGTTTGCTCCAGTTCTTTGTATGTTTGTGCTGAGGTCCTTAACCGCCCTGGAAGACCTGTTAGAAGTGTGTGGTCACTGTCCTTGCAAGGAATTTCATCAACCTCTCGAGGAAAGAGGGATACGTCCTCAAGCTCAGGGTATGCAGGGCGTTCTGTGAGTCACCAGTCAGCGAAATCACTCCTGATTGCAAGTGAGTATTTGTTTCTACTCGACCACGTTTGAGAGTCACCAGCTTGCAGGAGGATGGGTTTCAGCACTCACCTCCTCTCAGGACATTGAGGGAGCTGAAGTCTGGGCTGTGCTCAACTCAAGGAGTGCTGAGATGATTCCAGGTGCCAGGCCTTTCTCTGGAGGCAGCTTTTTTGTTGAGCGGTGCTGCAGACTCGACATGTGCCGTTGGCTCAGGTTTGTGGCTAAATTAGTCCATCTTCATTGGCATGGGATGACAGGGTGCCTTAATATCTCACAGATAGAAAAATTACCTTCCTGCACATCTGCAGCTAAGGCTTCTGCCTGAAACCCATGTGAGTGCAGCTCCCCAGCCTGCAGCACGATGACATACCCTCTAAATGAGCTGATCAGCTGGAGAGGGGCTGGCGGGGAGGCAGGAAAAGGCACTTATAGAGTCATTCAGGCGATGCTCCTGTCTGGACAGCAGGATCTGTATCACAAATCAGCGCAAAAGAGCAGAGAGCTTACCCCAGCCAGTGTGGGGAAATGAGATGTAGACACCCAGCAGATTTCCATTTTTAGCTTGGAGGGTGTGTTTTTGTGATTTCAGTGCTTAGGCTGGTGTAAAGGGGGGAGAGAGAGACAGCCTTAGGTGAAAGTTCATATAACACAGGCAGGTAGCTGCAGTCAGCTGCAGTTCAAGCCCAGTCTTTAGGCAGTGTACTGCAGCACTCTCTAGGACACTCAGCACCACTTGCTAACTGGTGTTTTCCCCAGAAGTTCTCTGCTTCTCAAACACTGTACCATCAGCCTCTAAGCATCTCCCTTTCATTTCTCTCTGTCTACTTATTTGCTGTAATTGCAGGTGGTATCTTGGGTAACTCCCATGGACTGTGGTTTACCTCTGGCAGAGCCAGACTTTTTTTTCTTTTTCTAAAGAATAGGCTGCTAGCAGAGGGAGAGACTGGGCAGGGGGTAGGAGACCGGGATGGCTACACCTAAATGAATAGACACCCTTTGTGTGCCGGCTCTGTGGGTTACACATCTCTGCCCCGCTGATATGAAGAGCTGTTGAAAGGCTGCAGCCATCAGAGGGGTTTGCTCCGTGCCTGCCGGAACAGCAGCGCGAACTTGAGCAGCGAGATGACAAGAAACCCACTAAAAGAAATAAAGAAAGGATTTCCTGCCTCGCAGACGCTAAAACCCCATTTTGGGAAGTGAGTGGCTGTGAAAGGCATGAGGCCATTCAGAGAATTGGGGCTGTGTGCTACTGGGCCCTCGGAGGGTTTGTCTGCTGGAGGAGAAACAGCCCGTGCTCACATTAACCTGCTCCCAGAAGGTCTATTTCTTCCAGCCCCCTGAAACAGAGACCAAGCCAGAGATGAATATGAGTTTTCTCTGCCAGTTAATTTCCAGCACAGACTGCACGCAAAATCTTCATTTAAAACGTGTAAATGACAGCGAAAGAGCCACGAGGGAGCCAGATTTAAGAGACCAATTTGCTGCCTGGGTTTTAATGACTGCGCACCACGGTGAGCTCTGTGCTGCTGAGCGTGCTCAAGGAGAGGGCGAAAGAATGGACAGACAGACAGGCAGGGGCTCAGCATGTCACTCTGGAGGATAAAATATTGCATGTCATGCTCAGAAAAACGGGGAGAGGTGGCCCTGCCTTGCTGCTGACGAACAGAAGGAGGCTTTGTTTCCCAGACGCGTGGCTCGGCACGTTTTGGGGAGACTGCTCCCTGCCAAAGGGTGGCTGGCTGGCTGCTGCCCCGTGCCTGGTGGGACACGGAGATGATGGGAAGCTCTGCTTCACTAGAGGGCCTCAGCAGATTAGTTCCTCTGAGCACCCCTGGCAGGTTGTGTCCCCGAATCAGGCCCCAGATGTTCCCCCTTGCACTGCAGCTCTCTCACCCGGGATGTTTCTCCCTGCTGCCCTTCGCTTGTTTCTTGCAGAGCCCTCAGCTGCCAGCTCTTGTTTCCAGATGTTTCCCTCTGCTTCTCACCCTGCCTGCCTGCTTTCCTCAAAATACCGGGATCCAAATACCCGGCCGGTGATGCCCAGGGATGTGCGCGGGGGAAGCGGCATCCTGTTTGTGCCATCCCAAAAAGTGCTCTCGGCTGCCGGGAGGGAAGGAAGACGCAGGCTGGTGCGAGCCCAGCCTCTGCTTTACAATCGCTTTCCTGCCTCTATAAATAACCTCGGCGGGAGTCACTTCAAAGGGAAGGGCTGGCGGCGGAGAGGTGGCTTGGGGACCGAGCGGGACAGGGGCGTCCCGCTGCCCGATCCCACCCCGGCGCTTTGCATGAATAAATAAATCATGCGGCGGGGGAGAGGTGGAGAGAGCGGGCGAGCAGAGGAGGTGACTTTGGGAAGCCGCGCAGCTCGCTCATCCCAGCCCCGCAGTTCGGAGGGAGTGTGTCATGTTACAGGGCAGCCACGGCCAGCCAGAGCACAGCGTCGCCGCAGCAGCTGAGAATTACCTCTCTCTAATGGGGACTTTCATGTGCGAGCTCCCGGCCAGTCTGAGAAGGAACTGAAACTGACAGCTTAGAAAGAATCAAAACCCTACCAGCGAACCAAAAGACTGAAATACAGGAGGAAAAAAAAATCAATCTCCATCAGATTATTTTCCCCCCCTCGCACTCTTTGTTGCAGTTGGATCCCTTTTTTTCTGCACCCCTTTTATGTGTGTGTGGTTTGTTTTTATTTTTTAAAGACACCCCCACCGTCCACTTTTGTCATTGTCGCTGTCACTTGTGATTTGCTGCCGCTGGGATCCCCTCCGACGTTCTTTTCCTATGCCTTCTGGATTGTGCTTCTCGGAGCAGGAGTGAAGCTTTATTTATTCTATTTATTTATTTATCGTTTCTCAGGACAGGGAGGGAATGTTGGAGGAGAAGAGCTGGAAAGGCGTGGACGAAGCAGCTTTTGACAGGGGGTGTGTGGCTGCCCCCAGGAGCGGCGATGGGGAGCGATGCTGCCGCCTCCCCCTGCTGCTGGGCTCGGGGCTGCCCGGCGTCTCCCTGCTCTCTCTGGTGCTCAGCCTCCTGCTGTACTTTCGGACCTCCGACCTGCAGTCCCGCGTGTCCCACCTGGAAGCCGACAGACCCCAAACACAGCTCCCCGCCTGGCTCTCGGCAGACCAAATGGAGACGGCTATTTTGGGAAGAGTTGACCAACTGCTCAATGAGGTCAGTGTTCTTTCGTTTTGCATGAGTAGTTTGCAGTGTTATAGGTTTTAGGCACGTGCAGGCTTGCGTGGTCACCTTATCCATTTTTTCCCTCCTTCCTTAAAAATGGATCTCTGCACAAGTGATGCTGTTGCTCGGTTGAATTCCCTGCTCCTTCAGGTCCCTCCCACCTCTCAAACTTGCTTGGTGTTTCTTCTTCTCAGCCCACGCTGTGGCTGAAGCCTGCACTTTGCAAAGAGGAAAACCTCAACCCTGGTGCTGGTGGGGAGGCAAAAACCTCCAGACCTTCCATTCAGGAATCTTGCATGCTGAAAGAGTTAGAGGTTAAACCTGAGGTTAGAGGTTAAACCTGACGTTAGAGGTTTGAGCCCCGGCAGAGGGACAGGCAAGGCATGTCACAGCCAGCATGGCTGTGGGAAGAGGTGATTGCCAACACACCAGTGTGGTGATGGGCTGGCACTGCTGCTGCACCAGCCCTGACCCTTTCCACAGCTCCTGGCTCAGGAAAATGAGACACACGGGCATTGCCAGGATGGTTTCTGGTACTGCCAGGGCATCAGTGCAGAGCATATGGCTGTGTTGTACTCACTTGAGTCCCATCCAAACTCCACTGGACCCTGTGGGCTCTCCTCTGATGATGGGGGAATGCTGCTACTGGCTTCAGCAAGTCAATAAAGAGGGCCCAAAAGTGCAGATTATTGTGGCTGACATCTTGTACTTTGCCGTGTTGATGCTGCTGGGGGCTGTCTGTGTTCCTCTACTCTGGCTGCAATGAGTATTCCTTGCCTTGTTGGGCTTTGAAGTGATGTTGACATGTGTCAGGGAGCAGATGGTGGCTCATGTCTCTGAACTCTCCAGACAGGTCTCCACTGACCTGTTCCCACAGCTCCAGGAGAGGCTTGGGGGTGAAATTCAGGGCTGGAGCCATTTCCACCCACCTCTCCTTTTCTCTGTTTACTTAGCTTTGGCTTGAGTCATGCTGGAGAGATCCCTGGGGCTAGCCCAAAAACTGTTTGTATCTGAGAAAAATCCCTCGTGGGCTGCTATTGCCAAATGAGGCGAGGAATGGGATGATCAGAGTGCTGATGGCTGGGACCTGGGCAGTGCTGCTTGGCACCTGGGGTGACCTGGACCCCCTCCTGCTCTCTAGGGGCAGTGAAAGTCTGTGGTGAGGAGTTCAAACCTACAGCTGACAGGCTCTGCTTCTGTTTATGGGCCTTGTGAGAGCAGTCCCTGGATCTGCTGGGGTATGCAGCCAAAAGCTGTGAACCTTCAGCTAGCAAACGCTGCAGGAGCTGACAGATACGGTTTTGAGTTGCCTCTTTGGATGAGGAATAAGGGAAACACAGGGTCCTCGGGGCAATATCCGACTTTAAAAAGGGGTTTGGGGAGGCAGAAGCAGAAGTGATTGGATCTGTGCCCTGTGGTTGCACTCTCGTGCAGGGACTCCTTCCCTGCCACCAGGCAGGGGATAAATACAGCAATCCCTCTGTTGCTGCTGGCATGAGTCTGCTGGGAAGTCGAAGTTTATCTCTGCTGAGATTTGAGAAGTGTCACAGTAGTCCTCCTGGGATTGGTGCCTGGGGCCGGATGGCTCTGCTGGCACTGGCACCTTCACACCTTTTTATAGCTCAGCTTAGTGAGGAAATGGGGGTCTCAGCACCCCTGTTTCCTGAGCAGCCCCTCCTGTGCTCCTGGGGGTGGCCACAGTCCCCACTGCAGCCAGTGTGGGGAGTAGCTGTAGGACAGGAACGACTGCTTTAGGGACCAGCACTTGCTCCTGAGTACCACCAGTGTTACCAGCTCCATCCTGGGCCACAGCTTCAAAAAGAGCTTGGAGAGAAGTGCTAGAGACTGTGGAGGAGGAGGGATGCCTGTGTCTCCTGTCCCTTTATACCTGGGGAGGTGTGATGCCCATGGGGAAGGAGGGCTCTGTCCCTTTCCAATGTGCTGCCCACTTCTGCTGAGCATCTAAACCTCATCTCCACCCTCAACCAGACACACTGGCATGGACCAGGCAGCTCGAGGTCCAGGGCAAGGTGGACAGATGGTGGTGTGCCATGTGAGGCTTTTGATTAGGAAAGAAAAATCCCTGGACTGACTGGTGGGGGGCAAGAATGGAGCAAAACAGGATATATAAAAGGTGGGAGAAAAAAAGTAAGGAAAGCAAAATAAGACGTGCTGACCATGACTGGGGGAGAGGATGGGCTTGCTGTGATGGACGTGAAAGTGGGATATTCATCCCCCCCTGCTCAGACCCTCACTGCCTCTCATTGCCACATCCTCACAGTTTCCTGGTGTTTCAACCTTAATGGGTTTCACAGCTGCCAGCTCGGTGTTATCCATCACAAAATAAAACAGCAAAGCTTTAAAGGAACCCCAGCTTTAGAAAAAGCTGGTCAGAGGTGGGAGGGGAGGTGGGAGGGAAGGCACAGCACAGGAGCACATTTCTAGCTCTGGTGGCTGTGCAGATGAGCTGGAGGGATGTGAAGAAGTGAAGTCTGTGAGGGCTGATAGAGGAGCTCTAAGGTTATGCTCAAAACCTGGAGTATGTAATGCCCTCCATTCTGGGCCATGACTGTGCCAGGATGTTCCTAAGGGTCTGTAGGGATACCATAAACCTTGCACTGAGAAGTGCAAATTGCCAAAGTCCTTTTAGGGCCCTTTCTTCTGGACATGCAAAAATAAGGCAAAGTGGCAGGGGGAGGAGCTGGGCTGGTTTGCTGAAGATGTTAATTTTAAGGCAGCTGGTGGGGATGTTTTCTCCATCTCAGAGCCTGGTTTTTGAGCACTGGTGGCTGGCTGTGGCAGAGTTTCCATCTCAGCTCAGGAGGAGCAAGGAGAGGGCGGCTGATGCTTTCCCAGAAGCAGCCTGACCAGTGCTTTATTTGCTACTGTGTAAACCTCTGCCTGGTGTAGGCGAATACCACAAGGGAATTTTCTACCAGACTCAAATTGACTAGGTTTTCTTGTAAAAACATCTGTGCTGAATGGGCCAGAAGCAGGTATAGTACAGGGAGAACTTTTAACTCCACGTAGGAATTCGAATTCCTCTGCATTTATGAGACATCATAAAATCATACAGGGAACACAAATAAACTCACTACTGGCAGTTGCAAGAGAAGCAAGGCTTTCCAAAGAAGAAAACAAGGTCCTTTCCCATGCTGGGTAACATTTGGTGCTATTTTACTTGCCAAAAACTCCTCAGGGTGGAGAACAGGATGGATTCAGCGCTGTTGCTAGGAAAAAAAATATCCCAGAACTTGTGAGTTTGTAGAGACAGAGATGTGTATGTGTGATGAACAGCAGGTAATCCTGTGCACCTTGGAGAAAGATCAGCTGCCCCTCAGCCTTCTCAGGGGCTTGTGTTGAAGGTGTTTGTTGTGGCTTGAGTGATTCTGAAGGGATTCAGGAATGTGCCTGTGAATGGGGAGGGAGCACTGCTCCTCACTGCTTTCCCAGTAGTCTCATTTCCCTGGAACTCTTTGCTTACTTATGAAGGCAAAGGAGGGACAGCAGAAAACTCCCTTTCCCTCCTGACTTGAGGCATTTCCCCCCCACCTTTTAATCCAAATCTCAAAGCACACTGCACAATTTTTTCCTAGGGTCTTCGAGCTTTCTCTAAGCATCCTCTGCCTACAGCTTTAGCTTAGTGTTCTTCACCTCACAATCATGAGATCTGCTTTTTTCAACTTCTCTGGTAGCTAAGTCCCATTTCCTTTCAGCTGCTTGCAATCCCTGTACCTAGGTGGTGTCATTTCCAAGCATTTTGCTCCATCTGGGAGGACTCACTGCTCCTTTTGCTTTGTGCCACATGGTCCTGTGATCCCAGGAGCTGGGCCTTTAAGAAAAAGCGGGGAAATTGGAGGTAAAACAATAAGAGTTAACAAAACCACCCACCCCTGAAATGCTCCTGATGGTTGTAATAGATTATCTATTTAAAATGTGTTTCTCTTAGCTGTTGGAGATAGTGGTGGGAAATGATTTCACCTCCCCGGGTGACTGCAAACAACTGGGAATGCTAAAGAGCTATTAATCTGCCCCCTTTGAAGAAGTGCCCTCCCTCTCACCCAATCTCAAGTGCCCATCCAAAACAGACAGGCACTTGCAGGGTTTAGAGACCACATCCTTTAATGTCCGCAGTGGTCCTGCTGTCACTGCTCTGTCCACCCCTGTCAGCCTTGTCCTGTCCCGCTTATGGTGAGTTAACAAAGCCATGGCAAAAGCCTGTGCTGATTTTACTGCCCATTCCCAGCAGGTGTTCCAGGGATTTTCCCTTTCCTCATGGCTCCCTAAACCCACGAAGGTGATCAGCTGTGGCTCCAGTGCTGGCAAAGGCTTTTTCCAGCCACTTGCCGTGGTGCAGGGGGAAGATGCAGCTGTTATGTCACTGAACATCCTGACAGATGAGAGCTCTGCTGACAAAGCAATCCCCTCCAAAGGAAGTGTTTCCAACCTTTTTGGAATGCAGCCTGTTGCCTCTCTTGATGCTACACCTTCCAGGTATCCCCCCGGTGAAAAAGCAAACCCCAGATCCCAGGAAGGAGATTGCAAACACTAGATTCCCAGAGCCTACCTTCTTTGTAAATTTTGCTTACAGAAGCCAACCTTGCCCTAAAATGAATTATTTTCATTCATTTTAAATGACCATTCTAAAACAGAATGGTTTTCTGTTGCCTGGGAATGAAAGTTTTCTCTTGGAAATGGCACTTTTAGCTGGAACTACATTTGGTTTGCTCTCCTGAACAAAGCCAGCTTCTTGTGCTGGACCAGGCATACTTTGCACAGTGCAAACAAGGGAAGCAAAAAAGGCTGGGGGCTTTGTTTCGTTTCACCATCTCCACCCAAAGTTGAGCTGTCTCCAAGAGCCAAGGATTTTTTTTTTTTGGTGGCAGTGTTTGTTTAATAGACTCTGCAGGAGAATGAATGCCAGGCTAAATGGCATTTATCCTAAATCCCTGGTAGGTTTTGCCTCCCACTAAAGGGGAGCAATCCCCTTTAGAGGGCACCACTCCGCATGGATGTGCAGAGCTCTTGGGCTTGAGGGAGACCAGAGGGATGGGGGAGAATGTCCAAATGCTGCTGAGTGTGTGATGGCTGCATGGTCATGGTGCTCAGGGCTGTGCTCCAGCCTGCCCAGCAGCACCAGCACCTCCCTCCTCAGGGGCCCCTGTCCTTGAGAAGGCTATTCCAGTCATCCCAGGTCTTTCCAATGCCTTGACCCTGCAGATAAAGGCTCAGGGAAATGTTATCAGCTCTGTTCCGTTCCCAGTCATGCTCAAGTCCTGCTGGGTCATCACTTCCCTGTCCAGTTGTGCTGCTCCTCTCATTGTAAGCCAAGGCTTCCTGCAGCACAGCCTAACTCTGCCATTCCCCCTTACCCCTCCAGTGCCTCTGCACTTGGTGGGACAGGGATCTGTTCCATGTTTCCTTGCAGATTTGGGTTCTGTAAAGGCTGCTGTTGCAGCCAGGCTGTTTGGACCCTTGCTGGCCAGGAAATGGCTTTCTGCTCCTGCCCTTTCAAACCATCACCCCTTCCTTGCCTGAGCCTGACTCCCAAGCATGGGAACACCACCCAAATGTGGCAGTCTTGTTTTGGGACATTTTGGTTGGCACATGTGTAGATGGGAATGGGGCTGTGTATGTCCACATACCAGTGTGAGTATCCAAATAAAGGCTCTGCTGTCCTCCTTGTGCCCATGTTTGCAGTGCTGCAGAGCAGAGCTGTGCCATCTGGGGTTGGCAGCAGGGTGGGAACATGCCCAACTTGCAGAGATTCACATATCTGTGCTTTTAACTGAGAAGGTAAACACTGATGAAATGCTCTGTTGGAACTGGCAATTTTCCTTGCCTAAAACCCTCTCCTGACTCTGCTATCAAATCAACTTGCTATCAAAACATTTCAGTCTACCATGCAAAATAAAGCTCTGAAAATATTTAATTTCTAGTCAGTCACAACAACTGTTACTCTTTTGACTTGCAATCAGGAAGCCAGTCCTTTCAAAGTGAAAAAATGGAAATGTTCCAGCCAATTCTGCCTTCCTTCATCCCAGGCAGAAACAAGTTGATTTACTCTTATCCTCTCCAAAAGAATTTTTCCCCAAACTGATGCCTTCTTGCAGGATGATGCTCAATTACTTGTGAAGATAAAGCAATTTCTCTATGATCTTGGGCATGGGCTTCTGTTGTGCCCTATATAAGGCTATTTAATTTGAAGTATTGGCCCACTTGTGAAGTAAAGGCAAAAAATAGGAAGGCTCAACTGGGATGGGAAGTTGGGCTTGAAGGTTAAGAGGGAAGAGAGTGTGACTCTGGAGCTTAGGAACCTCAGCAGCTCAGCCTTCCCAAATCATTAACCAAGTGTGGTTCGCAGGCATTAATGAGTAACTGACTTGGATTGATTTGCATTTTCTTCACTAAATTACAGTTATTTTATAAAGTCTGTGAGGGGTGGTGAGGATGCTACCCCTGAAGCACATTTTGCTCAGGACATGGGTTAATTTTGTTGATGTTCCCAGCGAGGGAAGATGCAGTGACCTCAGGTGGACTTTATTTGCCTTTCAAGAAATACACAGGTGGGCCCAGAGAGCAGGAAACTGATGTGCTGGCACCATCAGAAATTCAAACTCATATATCAAGTAAATACTCTGACAAAATTCCACCTTGTGGGAGCTCTTGATTGGTTTTGTTGTGTTCTGTCCTTAGGGGAAAAATTGAGTTTCAGTGTCTGAAGATTTCAGGGGATGCTGTTGCTGTCTTCAGTTCATCTTCAGCCACAATCTGGCAGTGGGACCTTTCTGTCCATCCAGGTGTCTCCAAGAACATCAGGAGTCTGCTGCAGGGTGGAAGAGGACCTGCTTCAGATCTTCATTTTCTGCCCACTGAGTGGGTCTTCTGAGAAATGTGGCTTTGTCACGAGGACACAGTCACCAATTTATTTGCCACTGCTGGCTCTTGGTTTTGTAATGCCTGTCAGGAGGACCACATTTAGAGGCCATTACGAAACTCCCTCAGCCTGCTTTCAATCAAACCCTGCATTTCCAGCTAAAGACTATGAACTTTATTGCCTTTCTTCATTCCCAAACTGTTCTGCCCTGTCTCTCCCATCTCTACTTGGGCAGCAGCCCCTCCCAGTTCCACTTTTTCAAGAACTTGAGGCCTTGGTTTCAGTGGCATAAATTAATCCTTTTTCTGTTTTCCCTCTCTTGGCAGAAATTAAAGTTCCACTTGCCAAGACATCGAGAAGTTCGAGACACGCACCAGCGATGCAACTGCCCGGCAGGTAGGGACCTGGGACAGCTGGCACTTTGGGAGGTGGCAAAAACTCTTCTCTCTGCATCTCACTGAAGGATTTTTTAATGCATTCTCCTGTGTGAATGCAAAGTGATGTGTACTTGTTTGCTCAAGGTATAGGAAATTGATAGGGAGATGTGGCCAATGAGTCTGGTTTGTACGTGGATGCCAACGTGTGACAGGAGAAACAGAAAAAGTGATAGATAGATAGAAAAGGAGGATGTCTAGATAGCCAATAAAGAGAGAAGGATGCACCAGCAGGGCCAGTGTTCTCACAGATTTTAGATATCAGTTTTGAAATGGGCAGAGGAGCTCTTAGGAAGTGCATCTTTCTCGCCTGGTTTTGGAAGGTTTGAGACATGTAGGCAAGATCCAACACCGAGGCTGAATTTTGGTGAGCCAAAATGCCTCCAGGGTGAGAAGATTTGAATTCCTTGGTGTTCTACAACTATCTGAGGCATTTTGCAGAATTAACAGCCTTCTGCTAGAAGCAGCCATTTATGATGGGCTTGAATGAAGTGGTCACTTGAAGTGGTCCCACTCATACAACATACAGAAATATTATGGGATTGCTTAACTGCATTATGGTTTTAATCATGTTAATATCAAAAGGCTCTTTGAGACACATCTTATGAAGTGGTTTCAATACAATAAGTGACAAATTGCTATGGAAAAAATGTTTGTGAATGGCGTTTCATTCCACGAGTATGAATCATCCAGCATTCCTCATTGTCTTTTGATGCATTTGACTAGAAAAAAAATAGAGAAGTGCCAGCTACCACTCACATCCAAAGCTGAAGTTCTGGGAGAATTTGAATCAGTGTATTCAAACTGAGTGACTGAAACTTGTTCTGCAAAGAAGGTGGCAGGGAAAGTTATATCTGGATGAGCACATGAAAGTAGCATTTCCCTTTCCAGTGGTTTCTCCTTTGGTGTCCAGTGTGACTGTACCTGGTGGTGTGCTTGTCAAAGGGTATTTAAATGTGGTCAGTAGTTGGGATAAGGGTGGATGAAATTAGAAAGGGGTTGTCTTTGCTGTAGGTAAGTTCTCAAAATCACTGTATTTAGGCTTGTACAGTCTCTTGACAGACTAAAATGGATTTGCAACACAGCAGCTTGTAAAAGCAAGAGTTAAAGCTGTATAGGTTTGTGGTGGAAAAGCACTAAAATCCATGATCCAGAGCTGTAGAACATTGGAAAAAGCCCGATTTGGCTAGTCCAGATCAGGACTGTTGGCCCTTTTTAGTCCCAGAAAGAAACAATGGGAGCAATTTTGGTTTAAATTTAAAAGATGGTAAAGATGAAATGTTCTCTAAGTATCGCTTCTCAAAAGAGCATATCAAAACTGAGTTCAACTGATTTTAAATACCAACATTTTCCCTTCAGTGGGAACACAAATCACAGCCCTCCTCCATTTTTAAGTTCTTGCCTGGACTTGACAAATAAATGCCATAAAACCACAGGAGTGAATGTCCTCCTGGTGTTTCTGAGCCAGCTTGAAGAAGGAAACTTAGAACTTGAATGCAGAGCAGAGGAAAAAGAGATTTGCTCCTTTTTGAGGCCATCTGAATGTCACTCCTACACCACTTGTGTGACAGATGAATCACCCAGGTATTTCAACATTGAGATCACAACACTTGGTTCAAGATACCCATATCCCTTGGGAAGCTCTGGCAGCAATCTCTGCTGGATTTCTCATAACTCTTAGGTGCCCATTCATTCCATTAAGGTCATAGTATTGCTGAATACCAGCTTTGATTCAGGAGGACAATAATAATAAATGTCTCATAAAGGTCTCATAAGAGTTGAAGCTTCCTTTTTACCTGTCAAACTTGCTTGTCTTCATCAAATATTCTATGGATACAGAAACTAGATACAAAATTCTCCTCCACCCTGTCAGCTAATCTGTTGAGAGAAATGAAACCATGGTCTAGAGCTGATGTTGTGGCAGGTGAGGTTTTGATTGGCTTGGAGCAGTACAGAAACAAAGGCACCTTCATCCAGCTGTTGTCTCCTCTTAGACCCTTTGCTCCAGGGTATTTCCCTTTGGTCTCCAGGCTGGTGCAATGCAGGCCACCTGACCACGTTTCAACGTGGTCTCTCTTCCAGCACAAGACCTTGGGATTCCTTTTCCCCTCTGCATTTCCCCCCTGGTGTTTAAAACGCCCCAAGGACCAGACAACACGACTTTTGTGGGAGACCAAGGTATTCAGAAGCGTCAAGATGTTGCAAGAGTTGGCGCATGCCTGCTGCTTCTCACTGGTCCACTTCACTGCCTATAAACACATGGTGCTCCTCAGCAGAATAAATGTTTATCAGCAGTGACATTTGAGTTCATCCCTAACCGTGAGTCAGGTCCCTGCATGGCAGAGAAGGGGGAAAGGAAGATAAGTTCATTTGCTGACCTGTTCCGTGCGGATGTGGGGGTCTGGGGCCATAGAAGAGCTCCAGAACAGATGGGATTGTGAACATAAACGGCTTGAAAAAGCTGGGAATAGGGGGAAAAGAAGATTGTGAAGTGTGTGACTGTGCTGTGATAAGGATTCTAGAAATAACATGGTCAGGAAAACAGCACAGCTGTATTTATAGCAAACGATGAGGAAATAGAAGTTTCTTTTGACTGGAAAGTGGCTACTTCTGGTCACTTGGGCTGGGTGTGACTACCTGTGAGATGCTGATCCTTGGCATTGTGGTTTTTGAGTTTAGAGGTCACAGTGGGCTTCTCCAGCAGTGTCTTGGTGGGGAGGACACAGCCCTCAAGTTTAGCATAACCTCTCTGGGTAATTAATGACTTTGTTCCCTTCAATAGATAACTTCTGTCATTCCTTCTGTCCCCACTTACTGCTAGACTGGGTCTGGGACAACTTTGTACAGATTGGAGAGGAGAAACCTCATTGACTGTACCCAGCTATTCCCCAGCCCCAGAGCCTGTGCTGGGCTGGGGCCCAGTGTGGGCAGGGAGCTCAGCACAGGTTTTGATCTGAGGTTGTTGCATGCATGGATGTGACTTGGGGAATTTTTCTAGGACTGAGCAGATGCTTTTCCATATGGTGTGTGGATGTGGTCGGGAGCTACCTGAGGCTGGAGGATCCTCTTACAGCCAACTGACCTCCCTTAATTTCCTCCATGTAGTAAAAAAATGCTGCAAGGGGAAAGCATTTTGTTTCAGGTTGACAAGGGAAAAAAAAAAAAAAATCTAAGCTTTCCTGGTCTAATCTTGATCCAGTTGCAGAGCCAGACTGTGTCTGCCTGGGCAGCCTCAAACAGCCAGGGATTACACCTCAATCCATTCCCACAGCTTTCCTGGCAGAGGTGGGTGCTTGTGTATTTTGTATATTGTGACTCTCTTTATTAGCTCTTTCCCATCTTCCTCTCCTCAGCTCTGATTTTCACAGTCCCCACGTGGCTGTTTTTCACTGTGCTGGCTCTCTGCTCTGGTCTTCAATATCCCTTTAAAAAAGAAAGAAAGAAAAAAAAAGAAAAGGCTGGCTGCTTTCCCTCGGCCTCCACAATGCTTGTTTTGGTCCGGTTTCTCCTCGGTCAGGTTGGGAGCCTGCGGTGCTGGGGCGGTCAGCCGTGCAGGCAGGGAGGGAGGCAGCTCACAGGGATGCTGGATGGCTTTTCCATCTCTCCCTGAGGCAGCACTCGAGGGCATAGGAAGGACCTGGGCTGCAGGAGGAGGCAGCTCCCAGGGACTGGCACTGGCAGTCAGAGGAAGGTTGCACAGCCCTGCCACAAACCTGCTGTTACAGGGGCTTGGAGGATGATGTTGGAGCAGCTGCAAGGATTTTGGCAGTGACCAGGAACTGATGTTTTCTCCGGAATGTCTTTGAGGCTTTGCAAAGGAATGTCCCCTGGGCATTTCTTCTCATACAAAAATTCACCCACGTTTCCTATCTGCCCCACCATGGGGCACAGAGAAAGCTGCTTGGCCACCCTTCAGCTGCTATTGCCTTTACAGAAATACCAGCAGGAGATGCTGCAACTCAAAATTGTTGCTGCTGCTCCCCTTCTTGCAGGGAAGCTTGCAGGAGCCAAGGTGCAGCAGTGGCCCCAGTTGCACCACATGGTGCACACCCTCAGTCCAGGCATTCTGCTTTCCTTCTTTCCATCCTGTGCTGTCCAGACCCCTCAGCACACGGGCAGGTGCTGGATGAGGCCAGCAAGAAGCAGTGTAGGGCTGCAGTGGGGTGGTGGCTTCCAGCCAGGATGTGACACCCAGAGTCAGCGGGGCCAGCTGATGGGAAGTGCATTTCCCACATCCCAACCTGTGCCTGTCCCTACAGACAGGTGTAGAACAAGGAAGAAATGCTGGGAAAGGCAGCAGATGAGGGGTTGGTGGGGATGGCTGGAGCAAGGGGAGAGACACCTGGGCAGTGTGGGCTGAGCCTTGGCCCTGCAGCAGACAGCCAGGATGTTGTATCCAAGTGGATGCATCCGTTTCTAACTTGGGAATTGTATCTTCTCCCCAACATCTCTGTGGAGATGAGCCAAAAAGGGGGACAATGCCAGAGTCCTGTCCTCTCCCCACATCCCAGATGGAGCTGGGGTGCTCCATCTCTTGCCAGGTTGTTTTCATGGCTTTTATATTTTCTTGCTGTCATGTTTAACATGATCCTTTTCCAGCTTGCTGGGGCTGCTTGGACGGATAATGGGATCATAGATTGGTTTGGGTTGGACGGGACCTTAAAAGATTGTCTAGTTCACCCCTCTGCCACAGAAAGGGACACCTTCTGTTAGACCAGGCTGCTCCAAGCCCTGTCCAACCTGACCTCGAGCACTTCCAGGGGTGGGGCAGCTCCAGCTTCTCTGGGCTGCCTGTGCCAGTGTCTTAATGCTGCACAAGGGCTCCCATGAGATTAAAAATGTGAACACACTGGTGAGCCCCGAGGGGTGAAGGAGGTGTTTGGGATCCCTGGTGTGGGGTGAGGGTGTGGAAAGGTCAATTCCAGCTATTTAAACACCAGCAGCCACAAGCTGTGTCAGTGGCCCTGGCTCAGAGCCATGAGGAAGATGAGGTGGGTGCAATGGAACACCCTTGGCCCCGTGGCCTCGCTGTCAGGAGGTGCATTGAACTGGTTGAAATGCTCTGGTTTTGTATTTCACCCCTTTTGAGGACAGTAAGTCAGCGTGGCTTTCCATGCTGACTGTGCAAAAGGTGTTTTCCTCTTTGAAAGAGGCTCAACGCAGCTTTTTGACAAGCACTAACAAAAAAATTGGAAGAGAGGACTTCTGCCTCAAGCAGCTGCTCCTTGCCAAAAGCTCTGAGGTCTCTGAATTGTGTTTTCCCTTGGAAGGACTAAGCCCTCGTGGCAGGGCTGGCCAGAGAGCTGGGATCTGGAGGGAGCAGTGCTGCTGCAGATGGACATCCAGCCACAGCAGCACATTGCCATGTCAGAAAATGGGATTCTCCAGCACGCCACCCCGTAGCACATCTGGAAAAAAAAATTGCAGCATAATCATTGCTTTAATGCAACCCTCCTTTTTCTCCTGCTTTGTAAGACATCTTCCTGGGAATTCTATTATTCCCTGAAATTTAAATATATTCCCCCATCCACATTTTTGGGCCCTCCAGAGTATATACACACTTCAGCCTGGAAAGTTGCTCATGCGCCCTGGGCTGCTGGCTGTATTTTGGGTTGGGGTTTGTTTGGTTTAGACATACTGTTGTTTCATTTGTTTTTAAGATGCAAACCACACAATGAATTCCATGGATTCTGTGAGCAGTTATGAATAAATGGGGATGAACAATTCAGGGAAAAAAACCAAACAAATAGTTTGTTTGGTCACTTAACTCTCTTTCTCTGAACATGTAGGCTGCTGTGCTCTTAACTGGAGTGGCTTGAAGAGCCACCCCAACCTTTGCTTTTGTCACCTGTTTGGTGCCACATCCATGGCTGAGGAAGAGGGAGAAAGGATGTTCCTTAAACCTCTAAGCGTCAACTCATCCGGCTTAGTCTGCTTTTGGGATCTAAACCGACTTTATTAGGGAGTATTTAATTGATTTTGATTGACCTGCTGTTGTTGCTCAGTGTAGACCAGGAGGGCTTGCCTTAGCCATTAATACACTTGTGGGCATGGCCCATGCTGCAGAATGGTTGGAGAGCTCAAAGCATCCCTGTGGTGATACCAGGCAGTAGAGTCAGGATAGCAAACACCTCGGCCTTTCCCTCTTCATCCAAAATATGCTTAGAAACAGCCAAAGCATTGGAAAAGGAAGGTGATCTGGAACAGTGATGGGCACAAGTGCTCTGAAAGAGCGTGGCCTGGTTTGGTTATTTACACCTGTTGTCTTGTTCAGATAATTCCCACTTGCCATGCTCAAGCCTGCTTCCTGTACACCCCAAGGCTCTCCTCTTGGTCTTTTATATGCCTTCTTATTTTAAACTTTTTTTTTGGCCTTTTCTTATTTTAAATTCTGGGAAGAATTTCCTCCAAAGACATGGAATTGCTCTGGGACTTTTTCTCTGGAGGTTGAGCCCTGCCTAAAGGTGCAAACAAGTGAACATTTATATTCAGGTGTCCATGAAGCATTAACTTTAATGGTGCTTGTATATCATGGACCAAATGTTATATCCCAGCCCTTGGTTGTTTGATACAGCTGTTCCCTGTTCAAAAACAGGAATAAACTAACCTATTCCTCAGGCAAAGGTAAGGTGCAGAGAAAGACATTGAGGGAAAGATTTTGGAGTAGATATCCACCATGAAGTGCTCTGGCCAAAGCACAGATTGACGCAGGAGAAAAGCGTTGGGGCTGTGCTGATTTTTATGGGGTGATGATCCTGATTTGACCTTTGCTGTCCAGCAAACAATCCAGCAACAATCCAGTGGCACATGGCACCCCACATGTGCACGTCGAGGGCTGCAGCAGGGAGCTTCTGCATGTTCCCCGGGTTTGTGTACAGATGTTTGGTGGAAGTGTTTACACCATTGCGTGCCTGCGCTTACAATGTATATGGTACATATGGGCATAAATCAGCGCCTTGACAAAGCGAGGCAAAGACATCCCAGCTGGCTGAGCAAACCCCGAGAGCGCACTGCACTGCTACTGTAGGGCCAGGCTTTGATTCTGCACGAGCGTGCTACCGGGCTGGAGGCTTTCCCCAGGCCCAGGCCGGGCGCACATGGCCGGGCTGGTTTGCGTCAGCCGCTGACGCACGTCCGGGCCCGCCATGGGGCCTGGCCGGTGCTGGCAGCAGGCCGGGCCCGCCTGAGCCACGGTGGGGCACGGCGCCCGGGGAAGGCCGAGCGCTGGAAATACCCAAAATATGGGCCCAGGGTGTTGGTACCCGGTTCAGGCGCCAAGGGGAGTGCTTTGGTGCCAGTGTTAGGTGCTGCCATGTGCCCAAGGGTGATGGGGAGGTAAACAATGGGCTGGTGGCCTGGCCGCTGGCAGGACAGGATGGCTCTGTTTGGTGTCCCCGTGGTGGGGCACAGACTGGGTTTGCAGTGGGATGCACAGCAGCCGTCCTCTCCAAGGTTTCTGCTTTCAGTGTGGTGATACCCGATTCCCTGCTGGCTTTTCCGGGCATCTGCCCACACCTTTGCCCTGCTGTGGGGACCAAGGAGCAGGCTGATCCGCCGGTGCCCGAGGGTGTCCCAGGACGCAGATCAACAGGAAGAGGGGAGGGGTGGCTTTCCTTCCCCCGGATCGCCTTTCAGCCCTGCTGCCAGCCTGGGGTCGCAGGTACGCTGATGGCACAGGGGCACAGCCAGCCTTTAAAAGGAAGAGGTTGCATCATGCGGGGCTGGGCGGGCCTCGGGAGGCAGAAACCTCATCTGTTAAACATATACCGCCCCCCCTCCGCCCGGGAACATTCAATCCTCCCTTTGATGGACGTCCAAGAAAATACTTCTTCCACATCCTAAACTTGTTAGCACCAGTTAATCATCTTAACCTTCCTCCCCTCCGAACGCACTCCGATGAGTTTCCCATCGCTGGCAGCTGTTAAAGACGCAGTGGCGCTTTTGGGGCCAGCCTTCCATTAATTGTTAAACCTCCCTGCTGTCCCCAGGTGGGAGAGCAGCAGCCCACACCTGGTGCTGAAGCCCCTCGGAAGTGACTGTCCAACGAGGCACTTTGAGGATGGATGCACCTGATGCAGCTCTCCCCTTCCAGGAGCTGTACCAGGTCCATGCACGGCCTCTTTGACATAATGAATGCGCTGTGAAACAGAAGCCCTGGAAAATATTTGTTTGCATTAGAGTGGTGCTCAAACATCCCAGAATAACGCTGCAGAATACCAGCAGCGTGACAGGGTTGGAGAGATGTGCTCACGTGTGGGGTCTGTGCCATGCACCTGGTGAGAGGAGTGGGCTGTGACATGGCACCTGGGTGCCTGCCCTTTGCTGCATCTGAGTATTTCTCCCCTTTCCCCTCGTTGCCCATTGCCTGTCTTTGGTTTTCCCCTCAAAATAAGGTTGTGTTTCAGATAGAAGAAAGGTGCATCCATCCACTCTGCAGTGCCCAATGCTGTGGTGGGGCAGTGATGTGCCCTTTGGTGCTATCTTGCACATAAGGGATTGGAGCTTGCATGGGCTCCCTGGACCAATTCAACCCCTCACTCCCCAAACCAGGGCTGGGTGATTAATGTTCTGCTTGCTGGGACTCAGTGTCTGTTTCTTCCTCGTGCAATGTCTTGGGCGAGCAGCAGACGGGCTGTGTGAGCAGGCAGTAATTAAATCAGTGTATTCCCGGGGGGGCAGCTGATTAACAGCACATGGGGGGCTGAGGCACACACGGGCAGTATCAATCCATTGCTTGCCTCACTTCTCTCCCTTAGGATGTCTGGTTTTTTTCTTTTTGCTTTTCTATTTTTTTCCTTTCTTTCAAAGAAAAAATGAAGATTATATCAGCTGAACTGGAATCTGAGCTGACAGAGCTTTGTGTGAGGGACTTGTTTATTATGATTTGGTGTTGCTCTGGGCAGTGTGTCTGCCTCGCTGGGGACCACCCAGCTGTCCCATCCCTACCAGGCTGCCCTTGCTGGGCAGCTCAACCAGCAGCAGGTAGAGGACCTTTTGGGAGGGCTCTTCCAGAGGCTGAACCTGGTGCTGGAATGCAGCAATGGGTGGATGCAGCCAGATCCTGGTGGCTGCTCTTTTCTTGTCCTTCTCCTCTGTCATCTGCCACTGCTGTCCAAGGGAGGAGATGTTGCTGGAGGCAACAGCAGCTGCTGGGAGTTGGCCTCGTCCCTAACGGAGCTGAAGAACACAATGGGCTGGGATTTTTTTAAATCCCTTTTCTTGTTTAGTTTTTAAAATATTAGCTCTTTATTAGAGCGATTTTGGCAGCAAAGAGGGAGTATTATTTCTCCCAAAATGGCAGACTTTGCCTACAGATCAACTTCCCCTTAGACCCCATGATATACTGATACTTTCATGCCACATGCATGAAAGAGGGGTTGAAACCCCAAAAGCACTCACAGAACTTTCAGGTGTATGGCACTGCCCTGGCCACAGTGAGGGAGCCATGTGTCAGCTCTGACCCCTCTGAAACCCAGGGAGAAGCTGTGGTATTGTGAGACTCTTTGCCATCCCCTGTGCAAATGATTTAATGTGGGCTTAAGAACAGGAGAAGAGAGAGGGCAAGAAACTTGGGGGTTTTTTGGGTTATTTTTTCTGGAAGGTGTAGCCTTGTGTTTTTTAGTTTACCCCCACTTCATGTGTGTGGTGATCTCTTGCTTATGGAAGACCTGAGGGCTTATAGAAAATGCTTATTTTCTGGAGAAGCAGGTGGAGATGGGGGTTATCAAGTGTGGTTGTGAATATTTCTCTGAATTCCAAAGCCATCCTGGATGGATCCCCATGCTCTGCTATTGCACTAAGCTTAATGGGCAGGGTCCTGGAGTTTCTTGGGATGGGAATGGGAAGTGGCTCTCAGGCCCTGTACGAAGGCAAGCTGCAAACATGACTCTTGGCTGGAGGGCTGGTGTGGGGCATGCACCATCCCCAGCCCATGTGGTTTGGCATGCATTCAGCCATTCCCCCCTCCTCCACAGGGGTTTTTCTACGTGCCTTTCCCATGCAGCCGACTGCTGCAGATCTTGCTTCTCATTGCTCCTCTTTGCTCTCTTCTCTTCTAGAACAGTGAGGGTTTCCTGTTTTGATAGAATTTGCCTCTTTAGCAGTAGCTGAGGAGCCTCAAACTTTTTTTTTTACCAGTTGTACCACGAGGCCCATGTACTTGGGAGAAACTTCTCTCTAAATATAATGCCCTTTTCCCCTCATGCCCTCAGGGCCTTTCCTTTTGTCTGGGAGGAAAAGCTTCAGAGTAACTCGTGTCTAAACTTCCTTGGTTTTCCTCCAAGTTATTTTTTCTCTGCTCTGGGGAGAAGAGAAAGTATTTCTTGTCCATTTTCATTGTGTTCCCTTTTCTTTTTGATGTTATAATGGGATTTCTCGCTACCTTAAAAAATAACCACCTAAATAAGAAAAAATCTTGCCCTCTCAAACGAGATGGAGGTCCTGACAGAATTTAGCAAACGTTCTGAGTCAAATTTGCTATATTTGGGATATAGGAGGATACAGGTGCCTTCCAGACCGTGCTCAGCGGGAAGCAGCAGTTGGTTGGGGCTCCTTCTTTGCCTTTCCATTTGGATGGCTCTCTCCATAGTGTGTGCTGTGCATCTGGTGTTGGCACTGGAGGCAGCAGGGAAGGGATCTGCACGCTCAGTTCATCCTAGGTAAGGGAAGCCGTCAGTCCTTTATCCCTGTAAGCCAGCACAGGTTGTCTCCATATGTGCCTGCTGCCCCAGCCTGGCTCCCACTGGGCACAGGGTAGCCAAGCCAAGCCAACCTCTCCAGCTTGGGATGTGCTAAAAAGCATCAGCTAGAGTTGGCTGAATGAATACTCTCCTCTTCTGCTCCATAAAACACGCTGAGCAAACCCACTTAGGCTCATAAACCCCATCACATTTTTCCTTTTGAAAGGAAAGCCCCACTCTCCTCCACATGCTCTGTTTGGAAACAAGGCGGCGCATCAGGAAGAGCCTGAAGGAAGAATTTATGGTGTCTCTAATTAGTCAGTTTGTTCCATCCTTGAAGGAGAGGATAACGAGCGACAGGGATGCATTGCTGGCCTCTGGAGGAAGAGCACTGTGGCTAGGCTCATGTCCAACTGCTGATAGGGTAATTAGTGGTAACTGGGAGCTATCAATCATCTGGGGTGGAAAAATGTCTGGGCTAAAGGAAAGACCCTCCCAAGCATTTTCATAATTCAAAAGGGTGTGAGACAGGGTCTGGAAGACAGTACTGGCAGTCCGTGAGGTATTTGAGGAAGGAGTCTATTAAAAGATAAATTGAACACAATGGTCTTTTGTTCATCCCTGGGTAGGTGACAGAATTTGCTCTTATAAAAGTTGCAAAGTATTTTGGAAGGAGGAAGGAAGAAGAAAAGAGTTAGCAGATGGAAAAGAGAGAAGAATAACAAAAATTAGAGGGAGGAGAAAAAAGTAACAGCGTACTAGTTATTAAAATAAGCTGTTAATTGCAAAAATGATATAGGATTAAAATGAATGATGCAATTTACCAAGTGAATAAAGTGTGCTGTTTGCATTTGAAGTGCATGAGCAGATAATTTATCCAAATAATTATTAGCTATAGTGAGGTCCAACTTTCTACTTTCCCCTGACAACCACATTATGAGAGAGATTGTAACTTTCAGCAGGAAGTAAAAATGCCACAGATTTTGGTTTCTGCTTCACCCAGCCATGATTTACTTTGGCCATTTCTTCCTTGTGGTTCCTTCCTAATTCTGCAGCTCTCTGAGGAACAGGGCCTGGCTGAGTGCTGAAGGAGTGGCCAGCTCCTCGGTGCAGAAATGAGAGACTCCTCTTGGACAGCCAGCTGCACTTTTCCAACTGGCTTGGATCTCTCCAGAGCTTTCAGATGCCACCTTCTTATGGCATGGAAGAGGATGTGTTAGGGGATGTAGGGTGGGAGTTCCAGAGAGGTTATCAAACATCTGCCAAATGTAGGGATTGTTGGAATGGTGCCTTATTGAATTGGCACATGTGTCTTCAGGCTAAGAGTTGTGAGGTGCTTCTGGTGCTCAGGTGTTTGAGGTGGGTTTCAAAAACCCAGAAGGAGCTGGGGAATTGGTGGGGTGGTGCCCCTGGAGAGCAGAGGCTGGGGAAGAAGTTGTGAAAACTCAGCAGCCTGACACAGAAACTGCTGAAGGCATGGGTTGGAGTTGCCCCAGTGCAAAGGAGCTGCAGGAAGAGATCAGCTAAAAAAAATCACAAAGCCTTCAGCAAGGTGAAATTCAAGACAGGAGGAAAGTAAAGCTGGAAGGATTTAAAATGAATGGGTATGCAAGATGAAAATCTGAGAGCCTAGGGTGAGGAGGGACTGTCAAGGACAGCAAGAAAAGGCTGGAGTTATTCCTTGTGAGTGAGGAGGAGAAACCTTCCTCCTCACCAAAACATGAATGCCAGTCCCACATAACAAGGACTTCTTAAAGAAAAGAGCCTTTGAGGGCTCATGGAGAACAAGTGACATGTCAGAACATAAGGACAAGGCAGAGGTGGTGACAGGGAGGACTAATTTTCCCTCTGTGAGTAAGACCCTGTGGATAAGGTAGGTAAATAGACACCATGCCTTCTGCCTTCACCAAGCTGTCTGCCATTGACTCATGCAGCGAGCTGGAGAAACTGTTGCTGTTTGAGAATTACTTTTCAAGAGGCAAAAATGCCACTGAGGAGGAGCAATGAGAACAACCAGAGGTCCAGAAAACATGGCCTCTGCGGAGACACTGGAAGAATTAGGTTTTGTTTAGTCTAAAGACAAGAGAAGATTGAGGAACAGGACAGCAGACATCAAATACGTGAGGTAACCGCAAAAAAGAGAGAAATTAAAAAAAAAAATCTCTTCTTTGAATTTGCTGTGCATCAGAGGTCATGGACTGACTTAAACAACAGCACTGGAAATTTTGGATAGTCTCTAAGAAAGATAATAAATATGGCCTTATGAATCAGGGCTTGGGTATTGCCTGGACTGGATCACTGGGGAAGCACGTGGTGTCGCTATCCCCGGAGGACAGCAACAGGTTAGAGAAATATTTGCCCAAATGGGTTAGGTACAGACTTTTTATTCCTTTGGTTGCTTTGAAGATGTTCCCTCCTCAGTTTCGTGTCACTCTCATTTCACAGGAATCCTTTAATCTCTGTTTGGTTTGCTCAGGGGAGGCAGAAGGGGAAGAGAAAGGGGGATAGTCAGGAACAGTGGTTTTGGGCTGGTGGTTTGCTGGAGCCTGGGGGCACGCTGGCTCTTTGGCAGAAGGTGGTGCAGTAGAATGAGCCTGCCACCATAAGGTTTCCATTTACCATCCAGGGGTCCACACCAAGGCTGGAAAACCTTGGGGGGGGCTTCAAGCATGAAAACCCACTGGGTGAGCTGACCCTGGGAGTCTGTCCCAACCCAGATTTCTCTGCTTTCTGTGGTGCTAAGTGCTTCAGCATGGCAGGGACAAATGTGATTGTTTGCTGCCTGGGAAGAGCTTGCTGACCCATGGATGCCTGCCCAAAACCAGCATTGTGCTGCCCAGCATTGGCCATCCCACCATCTCTCCCCTGGCAGTGCCAGAGGTGCTCTGTTTGTCCTGGGTGCAGCCAGCACTGCGTGGGCCATCTGCTCTTGACCCTTTCTTGCCCTTTGTTTTTGCAAAAGGGCTCTCCCAAATGTTTGTCAGAATATTTTTTGTTGAGCACTTTAATTTCCCTAACAGGCTGGGTGTGGTTATGCCAAAGGCCCCACTTACCCATATCAGATTCTTCTGGCTCTGGGGGCTGACTGGCTCCTGTTGTCCTGATTTTGAAAGGAGCAGAGATGTTTGGAGATGCACTTGTGATCTGTGATTAAATTGCTATCAGACCCTCTTTTTTATTTTTGAGACTAATGCTTAATCATGTTAATTTTTCTGTGAGGCCTCACCTTGGTGTCTACTTTGATCATAGCATCCTGTGGACTTTTTTTTTGGTGCTGTGCTTGTGGCCTTCTGCTTGGCTTGGGCTGGTGGTGGGGATGCTCAGAGTGCCTGAGCAGTGATTTTTATCCTCAACAGCTGCTGCTATTAGCTGCTGAGTCTCTGTGATGTCATGGGTTGGATTTTGGGGGCGAGCTTGGATGACTGGCATAACCTCTTGCCTCAGCTTAGCGTTGGTCAGATTTTTTGGCACTGAAATCCTGATGGTCCTTTCATTGTCCAACATTTCTGCAATACTTTGAAGAACCTCTTGCCACTCTGCAAGGGTGTAGCCAAGAAGGGAATGTTTTAGGGAGGAAGGAGCCTTTTGCAAGGGCCTTCTGCTCTCTGGAGTGAGGTATCCACACGGGTTGTGTGCCACTGCATACAAAACCTGAAGTGAAATTACTGGACGTTGTGCTTTGGGTAGTCAGTGTTTAAAATTTTTCTTACTATTTTCAAGACTTTTTTTGGCTTTAATTCCACCTACAGCTAATAATAATGAATTATACCAAGGCACATGGCATTTTTGCCATTTCATTTGAAGTTCTCTGAGTTAATGCTCCCTCCGCCTCCCCTTGTATCATTTGTCCCCTCATGGAGGTAGGGAAGTTGGCTGTGGAAGAATATGAGTACTCTGGATGTGTTGTGTGGAAACTGCAGCATGGCCAGTGTTTAAAACAGGCCAAAGCCATTGTTTGTGCTCCCTGCACCCAGCTGGGGCATGGCTGCTCCAAAATGGGGTCAGTCAGCACTGAATGCCCATGGAGCCATCAATTAGGGGCTCCATGCCACCCTGGGTAAGGTCATGCTCAGGCTGCTGACATTTTAATCAGCATTTCATAACTAATTGCCTGGCCACAGCTATCTTGTTATCAATTAACATAGCCCTGAATGTCAGGAAGTAACTGTATCTCTCTAAATCCCTAAGGCTGGCTTCTGGGTCTGTGAAATGGCTGGATTTCCTCACAGGGATGGATTACATGTTTACATCTTCCCTGCTGCCGGAGTGTGTAGTGAGGATGACCCAAGTAAGCAACAATAATGTCTTCATCTTTTGTATGCTGTACAAGAGGAGAAAAAACCCCCTTGTATGTGAGCTCTTGGAGCAGGCTGGAAGATACACACATTGCAGATACTGTACTGCCTGAATCCAAGGAATTGGAGGGGAAAAAATAAGCAGCAGCATTTGGGAACCTTTTGAGAATGGACACTTTTCCAGACTCCAGGAAATTCCTGTAGGTGGATGGGATCATTTCAGTGATCCTCGGTCCAGAGAGCACTGCTGTCTCAAGCTGGAGAATATCTCTGTCATCAGCAGATGGCTTCTCACCAAACCTGCTCCTCTACACCCAGCTTTTAACATCTGATAGTCTGGAACATGAGACTCCAGATTAGGATAAATTTGCAAAACTGAGCCTCTCCTTTTCTGAGGCCAAAGAGTGTGGAGGGTGGCATTTTATCTCTCTCAGTGGGTGAAAGAAAAGGAATCACTGCAGTTCTGCTGTGGTCAGTGGTTGAATGGGCCATGAAGAAGATCAAGTGTGCAGAGGGGGCTCTGTGGTGTGGTCTCCTGTGTGTGCAGTGAGGGGGACCTGCCCTTGCCCTTTGGTGGCTGCTCATTTGCTCACTTGGGCTACGGAAAGGCAGAGCTTCATTCAGGAAGTTTTCTGTCTGCAAAAAAACCAGAGCAGCTGAGAAGGAACAGTGCAGATGGTGCTAATTTCCAGAGGCCATATGTTTGGAGGGACCTTAGGTACCCCTACAAGAATTCTTTGTTTTCTCAATGCTCAGTTTCAAAGGTACTCTGGAGGTCTCCTCTTCGCAGGAGACCACTGCTTCCTCCCACTCGTCCACTCCTGACACGTTTTCTCCGTCCCCTCCTCCATCCCCTGCTGCTCCACAAGCCTCACAGCTGGATAAACAGCTCTTGCAGTCACTTACAGCCCTCCAATGCCTTCCAGCACGGAGAGATGCTTCCTGAGCATCCCGCCGTGGGTGGATGCTCCGTGCTGCATCCCGCGTGCCAGCGCCGGCACCGCTCCGGTCCTGGCAAGATCAGCTCCAGAGCACACGGGCTCTGGAGGTGCTAATTGCAACTGTGGGCTCTCTGTCCATGCAAGCCTGAGGAATTTGGGGATTTGGAAGCTCTGGGTCTGTCTGCTGGCTGGGAATGGGCTTGGAAACATTCACAGTAGCTTTTATCGCTTCTCTGTTGACTCACCCTTTATCTGTTGACTGTTTGTATGGGAAGGGGATCTAGCTCATCTCCTGTGCAGCACCACCTCTGTCTCACCCCAAAAGAGCCTGCTCCAAGGAGAGGAGGAACCCCCAACAGGTGGGATTTGTATTTGTGGCTGTCAGGATTGTGGGCTCCTGGTTGTTTGTGGAGCTCTTTGGAGTTCACCACCAAGACCTGGCCCACATGGGGGCAAGCAGGCCAAGTTTCCACATGGTTGCCCCAAATTGGCTGGGCCTGCAAGAGATATGTGACATGGGGACTATGTGCAGTGGTGGTGTGGTGTGGTTGCAGTTTAGGTGGCTTTTGTAAAGGTTCCCATGCAGCCTGGTCAACTTGTGGGTTTGTTGCCTTGGCTTGCAGGGCTGTCAGCATCACTGTCTGGGCCAGAGCAGCTCTGCCAGAGCTTTGGCCAGGGCTGAGCTCACTGCACTGTCGATGGTTGGAGCTGTTTGGAGTAGGGGCTCCTTTACCCACTCTTCCCTCTAATGTGCATCAATTTACTACTTGTATTAAGGACTGAACTGCTTTAGAGCCTCTGCTCCCCCTTGTCATTTATCACCGTGACAGAATATGACCAAAGCGTTTTGCTTCGTAAAATCCCCTGTGCTTTGCAACAGCTTATCCAGCAGCACCTCCTCCCTTCCTGCTGTCTTCAGGACATCTTTCCTCCTCCTTTTCCTCCTCCAGCCCGTGCATGATGATGTTGCTTTTGGAAATGACTCTGTCTGAGGGCTGTGCTTTCTGCTGGGTCACACGGATGATCCCGGTGTTTGAAACCCAGTCCCTGGATCCCAGATCTCTCCTGATTGACTTATTGCAGCCAGGGCTGTGTCCCTGCAGCTCACTGAGGAGTGTTTACACAAGACTGTGCAGTCCCCTTCACACAGCCATTAATTTTATAGGGGGCACGTAGCAGGGATGGGGCTCCAGGGTTCCTCCTGCCTTTGATCCATGTGGGGTGTGTGGCCCAGAGCTGCCGGCATTGCTGATTTACTCCGCTCCCTGGACGGAGCTTCTGGAGCAAACAAGAGCTCGAGTTTGCTCTCAGTGGTATGGCAATACCATTATAGGCTGTGCTGCTGGCTGGTTCTGTTTGGGCTGGAAGAGCAGTCATGTCCTTAAGTTTTCCTTTTAATATTAGCTCAGCAGTTTGGTTCATGCAATCCATGAGTGCCCCAAGTTCACACAGACAGGTAGGTGGGTTGCTAAGGGTCTGTAATGTTGCTAATGGAAATAAAGTCCATGTGTTGGCAAGCTATAAGCATTGACCTTGTGACAGGGCACTCAGTCTGAAACAAAATCTCTCCAAAACAGTTCTCTCACAGAACTTTATTGTCATGCAAGCCAGACTCAGAAAACTCTCTCTCTTTTTTTTTTTTCTTGCTTTTCTGGCATAAATTAGGATTCCAGCATAATTCTGACCTTGCCCTCCTAAATGAACTGTCTGATCAGAAGCCCTTTTGTTGTTTAGACTTGGTGTACCAAGCAGGACAGTGACCTCAGCATCCACACCGGTGGTGGGCGATTGCCAGGCCGTCCAAATCTGGGTCACCCCGAGCTCCTGTCCTAAATTTGATTGGAGTTGTTTTGAGTTGTTGAGCCTTCCAGCTGTTGACTTTAGCTCTGTCAGCCATCATAAAAGTAGTTATTATTTTTTGTATTTTAACCAAAAGTTACTTTCTAGAGGCTGGCTCTTCCAATCAACCACAATGACAGCCGTGTCTAACAGTGGCATTTGACAGGGCAGTTTCAGGTCACCAAACCTGGTGTGAGAGAGTCATGCTAAGGGAGAGATTTCCAATGTGGAAAACGTTTGTTCATCCCAAGTCTCCGGTTTCTTTCTGTGGACGTTCAGCCAGGGGCATTTTCAGGATGAGGACGTATTTTGCAGGTGCTCACCATGCAAAGAGGAGTTTGCTGCCTGTTATCTGTCAGCTCGCCTGTTTTACAGCTTAGCTTTCCTTCTTGGCACTCTCTGTGAAGGGAGAAAAAAAAAAAAAAAAAGAAAACACAATGTCCATAAAGTATGGAAAACGTAGAAACCCCTGACAGTTGTATGGTGTGTCTTGCTTCTCCCACAGAGAGGAAACCACAAAATAGTGAGTCTGGGGGTTTCTTTCCACACACACAATATCTGTCAGGATTTTGAGGAATTTTCTGGGAACTGATGAAAGAAATGTGCTGTTTGAGCCCTGATATATATTGTACAACCATTCTGTATGAGGGAGATGCAGTGCTCTGCACTGGCAGGTTCCAAAAAAAGATTTCCAAAATAAAAGAAACCCAAAGGATTTGAGGGAATTTCTTCCGAGAGGGAAGGTTGGCTTCTATGGGATCAGAGGCAGAAGAAAAGGGGAAAATTTGCTTGTATTAAAGAGAAAATGTATCTGATGTCTTTAATAACTGTAATTTCCTTGTTAACCATTTCACACCTTTGCAAGATCACCCATGCTTGTGGGAAATGGGTAGGAATTTTAGCAGCAGAGGGGCTCTTGCCTCCTCAAATTCAACTTTCTCAGCCCCCAGGGGTGGGCAGGATGTCAGGTGAGGAGGAGTCATATAATTAATCAGTTCCCCACTCTCATGTGTGCCAGAGGGCCAAAACTGAGTTTGTCAGTGTCATGAGCTTGGCTTGCATGGCCTTCCCATCACAGGGCTCTGACAGGGCTGAGGCAGCAGCTGCTAATTGTGGGGACTTAATTAATACCTTAATTAACAAGCAGGGAGCTGGTGAAAGTGCATCAGCAAATGGGAGCAGACTGAGGATTAAGCCCAAAAGATGCTGCAATATTTTTTTTCTAGCTCTTCTAAAAAAATTTAATTATTGTTTATTTTTCTTCTCTCTTTTAGGTCCGCCTGTAAGTACCAAACCTCTGCAGTTTTAGGAGCTGCTGGCACAGAGTCTGTGGGGCATGAACCTGCAGCCTCCTGTCTGTGATGTGGTGTGGTAGCCACCTCTGCAGTCCTGGCAGCCTGGGCTACCCCAAACAGCAAGTACTGCTCAGGGCTGGATTGGGGTGGGATTGCTCTTGGCTGCAGCTCAGCCTTGGAAGGGGAGCTGGAGGGAGCACAGGGGATGGGTTCATGGCAGATTCCCATGGAGGGGGAGCTGGAGGGAGCACAGGGATGGGTTCATGGCAGATTCCCATGGAGGGGGAGCTGGAGGGAGCACAGGGATGGGTTCATGGCAGATTCCCATGGAGCAGAGATCTGTGTGTTACCAGCTCTGGGGGAACTGGCTCTGTGCACTTCACATGCATGGGATGCCACGTGCTGAACGAGATGGCTTTGCAGAAAAGGCAAATATAGATCACAAACACATGGCAGGGGCTGAGCTGGAGGGACTTGTTCCCTGCTACTCACCCGGGCTGGCTGAGCTGCTGGGCCTTCAAGTATAGCTGTGCAACTATCAATTTCAGAGGAAAAATTGTGTTGACAGCTTCCTTTTCAAATGTTAGCTAATGTAAAACCTCAGCACAGACAATTTGGGCTTCAGGAAAATAGCTAGGTTATTGCAGAAATTTTCTTGCAGCTATTAGGAGACCCACAGTGAACCAGGAGCAGCAATGCAAGAACTGAATCCTGAACTCTCAGGATTATAAAGAAACGCTGCATTGTCTCTAGCATGCTCCTTCCAGAGGAAATGGTTTATATCTGTGTTACAATAGAGGGACTATTCAGGGTTTCTGTGAAGGAACATGAGAAGTTAAACATACGGTAGTCATCTTTTGTCTGTTCATGCAAAAATGTCTTAAACAGTTTGCAGATGACGTTCTGAGTAGTAGTTGCTGCACAACCTATTTTCTTTCCCCTTTCATCAGGCTGAAATGCTATAGACTGAACTCCCACAGATATATGAGCACAGACCTATTTAATGACAGCAATCTTCCCAAAAGTTGCACCTCCTAGGCCAAAAGGTCTGAAAGCATTTCACAGCTGGAAACCCTGATCCACACAAACTTCAGCGATAGCTTATCCCGGGGGGCTTTCAGGACTGGCTGCTGAAGTGGATGTTTTTCAGCATTAGCTGTGGCTTTTTGGGAGGACAGCACCTCTCTGCAGGCAGCTCCTCTGCCACTTCAGAATGGGCAGCCCACATGGTAGCACTAAAGGGATGAGATGGGCACAAAATTGGTAGTGGTGCTGGCATTTCTACTGTTGCTGTGAGAAATTAGAGAGAAATCACTAGATCAACACAGGAGTCTTCTAGAGAGCAGCCAGTGCCTTTGTGGGGTGAGGAAGGTGCATGCTCCAGGCTTCCTCTGCAGCCATAAGGGTTGGAAACCTAATATTGTAATGAGAGATTGAAGCCTGGCAGAAGCACATGGGACCACCAGAGAAGTGCTGACATTGTATGCTACCGTATCCTGGCTTACTGCGACCCCCTGAACCTGTCTCTGCAAGCAGACTTCTAGGGCAGGCTGTGGGGAGTGCTACAGCCAATGGAATAACGAGAGGAAGTTGGGCAGACTGAGAATTCTTAGCCAAAGTGGAATTTGTCTTGGACTAGTAGGACCCTCATCTCATTCAGGACCTCTTGGGTTTCTGGTCAGCTGGTGAGTGAGATCATCTCAGTCACTGTGAGCAAAAGTTCAGCTCTGAAGAGCTGAGTGAGTCCTACATGTCACTGTAGGAAATATTCCCCTGCCCCTCTGTATTTCTTGTGATTGAAATGGAAATGGTTTAATGAGCAACAACCTGGGCTCCTGCCTGGCTGGCTGTTATCGTTCTGAGTAGTGACCCCAAAGCAATGACCACCCCACATCTCTCTCCCGTTTTTGTTTCCCAGCTTGCAAAAGAGACAGCACACTGCGTGACAGGGCTTAGCTCCCAGTGCTGGTGTTGGCTTGAGTGTGGAGATGGGCAGAAATACTCATTAGAAACGCACTGAGCCCTGCTTCCAGTGTAGGACAACAAGGACAAAAGCCAGGGAAATGGATGAGCAACACCACAGCTGCAAAAGGGAGCTTCATGTTCTTTTCTTGCCCAACCAACACTTCCACCCTTATTCCTGAAGTCAGTCAAGGCTTTGGTGAAGGCAAGGGCAGCCCGCAGTCATGTAAGGTATTTGATGAGATGGGGACTGAAAGGGGCGAAGGAAGGAAGTGATGAAATCGTGCAATAGTCCTTCTGCTGTCTGGACCACATCCGAAGCAAACGATCCTCTCACGGACATTTTCTCTCCCATTTCTGATCATGCAGCATTTCTGTGGCAACTGCAGCAATTCCATACATGAAAAAATAATATTTAGCAGATGGAAGCTAAGAAAGAAAGTCAAAGCCCTGTAATTAGCTTGTTCTCCGTGGACTTGCAGATACCTTCAGAGCTCGTGTGGAGAGCTGTGGGTAGAGTCGTGCCAAAAGGAGAGAAAACTTCACAAGCAGGAGATTAGGAAACCAAAGCAATCAGAGCTGATGGTCAAGGAGCTGGAGTTTGTTTAACCATTCTGTTTCCTAAACCGTTCCATGTGATTCCATGTCTTTATCAAGCCCTCCCTTCAGAGTTTGAGATTTTTTGCTGTTTTGGTGTATTTTGTTCCAGGGCCTCACAGAAAGGCCACAGCTCCTGGTAAATACTTCACTATTTCTGTTCCATCCCCTCATTCTTTCTGTCTGGCAGTACTTTGATCAGGAGGCCCCCAGCATTCATCAGGTGGTAGAAAGTAGACTTGCATGAAAAATGTGACATGGAATAGAATATTGCAAACAGGACATATTCCATACAGAGTAGGGACCACAGGAACTTTGTAGGTCCAAACTTAAAGGGTAGCATAATCCTCATGGATTCTCCTTTCCTTTTGAAGATGTCTTTGAGGGTCTGGTTGAAGAGGCAAGGTGTTCTCGCTGATGGGATTTGCTAGTTGCAGCAGGATTTAGAAGGCCTAAGTCACCTTGGGACAAATGCAAAAAAATCCATAACAACAGTATCTGCATCTGAGTTAGTCATGACTGAGGAAGGAGCGTGGGTTTTGGAATTACAGCAGCGTGGTTTCCTGGTGATGGTTCCCTGCTCCCCAAGGCTGTGGCTCACCTGGAGACTGCACGAGCCAGAACAGGCAATTTCCCAGTGAAGGAAATGCAAACTGTGCTGCTGGCTCTCCCCTGACTCAGGACAGAGGCTGCTGGTCACTTTTCATGCACTTTTAACTCTGATGTGGGAGCTTCAGGCAGCTTTTCATGGCTTTGTGACCAACCTACACGGTATCATCCACCCACCAGAGCTCTTTGCTGGCTCCCTGTCACAGACAACCTTTCCTTATAAACATCTGGCATTTATTTGCTGTCCTGCCAGGAGCTCCCCCTTTGCTGCTATTGCTTGGAGGGCTGTAACTCTGCACAGTCACATACCAGACACGGTGCAGTCATGTACCACTGCAGGTACTCCCAGCAGAGACCTGACACAGCTCAGCCCCAGCCTTGGGCTCTTCCACAGCAGAGACTGAAGAAGTAAATTCAGCTTTTACCTCAGAAGCCACGAGGGAAATCAGCCCGGGCTCAGCTCTGGAGGAAAGCAGCATTTAAGGGACTAAGAGCAGAGGAAAGCTCAGCATTATGTTTTCCAGCAGCCACAAAGTAAAGCCAGGGCCAGATGGTGACACCGGGAGTTCCGCTCACTGCTGGCACTCAGAGATAGGCAAATATTAGCAGGGCTGAGAACCCACCTAAAACCCTGGAAGAAAGCAGCTTCCCATAATATATCCTCAACAAAACTTAAGATCAAACAGCTGTTCAGGGTTTCATCCATCTGAAAGGGGTGCTTTTGTAAAGTGTATATGGCTCTTCAGTTTATCACAACATGTGCTGTGTGGAACGGAATGCCCCCCATACCAAACAGCCCCCCCAGCTCTGCAGAGGGAAGTGGCTGAACTTCCACCAGGGCATGGTTTGATCCCAAGCAATAATGTTTGAGTTTGGGATACACAGCCTCTGTGTACACCCAGAAGAACAAACAGAGCTAAGTGCCTTCCCCTTGCAGAGATTTCAGATGATGTTCACACGCGCTGGGGCTGAACGTGTGGGCAGGCATGAAGAGGTGGCACCAGTGGGGCTGGTGTGTCCAGCTGCAGAAACCAGAAAACCAGGTTTATGTCTGCAGACACAGTCAGTCAGGGCAGGAACATTCTGTTTTACATAAGGAAGCCCCAAACATCGCTGGAAACAGAACTGAGGGATTATTATCACGTCATTTTTGCAAAATATAGAGCAAAAGCTACATGACTGCTGAAGCCATAATCATCAAGATCCTTTAGCAATGAGTTGCTGTCTTCCAAATCTGCACAGTCTTCACTTTTGGCGACCAGGAATGCAGAGGGGATAATTTTTTTTTTAATTGCATAGTACAATTTAGTAAGAGGCAGCCAACTGCCTTGTAGGTAAACGGGTAAGAAAATTGTCACTGGTCTTATGTTCATGTGTTTACAAGGCTCTGTCCAGTGTCACCTGACCCAAAGTCATTCCCAAAACCACTGTTAGGATCACTCACATGCTGACAATGCACTGGGAAGTATCTCAAAGGGGTAGAGGACACTGAAAACAGCTGCTCATATGTCTTCTTCCAGACGTGCTTTTTCCTGTGTCAGCTTGTGTTCTCACATTTTTCTCTTGCTTCTGGACAGGACAGTATTTTCAAGTCTAAGAGAATTGTGTTTTAAAGTGATAACTCTATAAATAAAAAGCTAACACCCAGATGACTTTGGTCAAGAAAGAGAAAAACGTGACAGTTGGCCGCTGCAGGAAGCCAGTTCCCAGGACCTGGATTTTATGAAGTGTTGGAAATAGGGATTGTACTTTGTTTGACTGGAGACTCCTGTCTTCCTTTTTGCTGCCTAAATTGCTGCCTGTAATTTCTGTTGTGAGATGTGTGGGTCTGTCATGTGTGGAAATGGACTGGTGGCTCACACATTCTAAAGACAGGTTTGGGCACACACAAACACATTCTGCCCTTTAACTTTCTCCCTCTCAAAATCCCTGGACACTTGCACCACAGTGTGAAGCTGCTGCTGTGGTTTAGTTCATTTGTGCTGTTTTTTAACCTTGCTTTTTGGCCAATAACCAATTCCCTCTGATTTTTGCCTTAATTGCCAGGGGGACAAAGGTGCGATGGGAATCCCTGGGCGGCCGGTAAGTCAAACCACCTCTTTTGTGTGCCTCATCTTTCCCATTCTCTTCCAACCCCCAGGATTTGGGGCTAGGGGAGGGTGGCTTTCAGGATAACCCTTGTCAACTGGAGCAAAACTACTCTCCCTGAGCCCCACATCACCCCTGCTCTCAGCAGGGTGACCAGCCCAGCAAGCCACACACCTGCTGGGGAGGTGTTTCCATTCCACTTGCTGCACTCTCTGGTTCAGCATCCCCCTGTTTGGGTGTCTCCCGCTGCCATCTCATGCCCCAGCTGGGCTTGCTAACCCTGGGTTTGCTAACACACACCCCTGCTTGCCACTGGCAGCTGCTCCTTCCAAATAACTCTGCCCTGAGCAAAGGGGGCCGTCCCCTGCCTGGCTGAGCGCTGTATTTTGGAGCTGCTCCTTGCTGGGGCATCCCATGGTGAGGATGGGGAAGAGGCTGAGGTCCCCCTGCTCATCCCAGCCCCGTGGGCAGCAGGGTTGTGGGGTGGCAGAGCGTGCCTTTGCCGCTGATGCCTGTGTTTGTCTCTCTCTCCCTTTCTCTCTCTCCTCCCTGCACCCTCTTGCATGTGGCTCTGACGGCTGCCACTGACCCAGGGACTAAAAGGGCAATCTGGAGAGAAGGTGAGTCAGCCCCCTGTAGCCTGTAGCACCCCCAAACTGTCCTCTTCTAGGGCTAGTCCAAGTTTCCCCGTCACGGTCGTGGCCACTGCAGCCAGATTTGGGCTTCCACACCCTGGGGCTGCCCCATCTTCCGTGTCAGTGCAAGTAGATTTCCCAAATTCCTTCCAGGCCACTCAGCCTCCAAAGATGCTGTGTTTCTTGTTTATGACAATTTACTAACAGCCTAAGAGCCAGTGGGCACATGCAGGGCTTCCCTCAAGGCTTCCTGGATTTTAACCATTGCCTTTCTCCCCCTCTTGCAGCTCTGCTTGCCCCAAGCAACCTGCAGCTCCCCTCTGCCTCCCAGGTTAGCCTGATGCCTGGTGCAGGTGGGAGCAAGGAATGAAAGTGGCATTTCTGACACAGTGGGACCTCTTCCTTCTGAGGAAAGCTGATGGTGTGGTTTAAGTCTGTGGGACACCATCTCACAGACTGTTTGCCACACAAAGAAGTGCTGGTTTACAAATCCTACTGCTGGCCCCTGTTTTTAAGTGTTTGGCATTTTAATGTTGGTATCTTTTCCCCAGAGCTGTGAGTACCTCCCCACTGTGAGAGCAGGGAAATGGAGGTGTTTGAGATTCCTGAATAACTGTGTAGAAATTAAGAAAGGTATGGATACTTACCTGAAAAGGAGGGTCATCTGTGCAGTACCATATTTGCTCCTCTTCATAATAGATAGAGAGAAAAACAAGGAAGGGTAAAGTGGGGTAGAGATTCTTCCTCCTTGTGTTCTGTTCACTCTTTGCTCATTGGAGCCAAGCAACATAATCCAACAGGCCAGAATTTCCCACCCGAAGCCATTCTGCTTTTTTCTCTGCATATCTTTGCATTTGTTTCTGGACAAAGTTTTAATGAAGGGACAGCAGATAGATACAAACAAACAATGGAAAAAAAAAGCACTCCTAATTTCCCCTGCCCTCCATGAGAGCCCCAAGTCTTTGGCAGTCTGGAGCTTTGTTTTGCAGAGTGCTTTGCTTTCTTACAGGCTGCTTGGTTTATGGGATGCTCCATCCCAGAGCTCCTCAGCCCTGGGCACTTCTGGAGCTGCCTCTCAGGAATACACCACGTTTCCAAAGAGAGTGACATGTCCTGCCCATCGCACGCTGTGGGTGGCTCGGGGTTGGAGAGGCAACTGTTTCCTTTTCCAGCAAGCACTTTGCTTTGTTTTCATCCACATCTCAGCTGAGCTGAAGTACCCAAGCCAGGCATTTCTGGAGGCAACCAAGTTAGCTGCCCATTTCCCTGGAGCCCAGCACATCCCTCTTTTCCCTTCTTCTGCAGGACACAATCCTCCTGGAACTGGCAGGAAGGAAACAGAAAAAGTTTCAGGCCATCTTTCACACTTGCAATGGGGCAGAACCTCTGTTTTGCCTGAGAGTGTTTTATGTGTTTATACTTCTCCTTGCTGTGCAGCTTCCATTTTCTGGCACATCTGAGCAGCTCTCAAGGACATATTTTCTCCCAGAGTGTCAGGCAGGAGCTGGGGGAGGCCAGAACAGCAGCTGCCCCATAAGCCCTGGAGATCTCACACCTAAGGCACCCTCACTTAAGCCCAGTCTTGTCAGGAATATGGTTGTCTTTCTGTTTCCCCTGCTGTTCTCACCCCTTTTCCTCTGCTTTGTCTCTCTGCAGGGTGCTCCAGGAGAAGCTGGCATGTCTATCATCGGGCCCCGTGGTCCACCCGTGAGTGGCTTTTCTCTCTATTTTTGTCTGATGCAGGATGTGGGCAAGTTACTGGGAAAGACTTAGGAGGGGCTTTAAGACTCAGCATCAGCTGGAAAGAGCAAAAACCCTGTATAATGTGGTTCCCATGCTGAGCCAGCCTTGGTTTTATACTGCTATTATATACTATATATAATGAAATTATAGCTCATATTCCAGAACAAATGAGGAAGCCTTCCCTTGGCAAGGAAACCAAATTCCTGTATTTAAAAGGAAGGAGCATATTTCCTTTTTGCAACAAGGCTGCTATCATTTTTGGAGAAAATTTGCCCTTTGCCTGGCTGATTTCAGCCTTTGGTTTAATCAGCAGGGAACAAGCCCCCTGATTTTACTGAAGAGCAGGATCAGAGCTAAGGCAGTGACTGGGGAGCTCACAAAGACCACGGGTAGTTCAGAGGTCTTTGTCCTGTACCCAAAATCTTGGAAGCTCTTTGTCAGCATGGTTACCACTTATCTGGCTGAGAAAAGGCAGGATTTTGCACCCTCTTCCAGTAAAAGCATCTCTACAAGGTGCCACGAATCAGCCAGACAAAACTTTTTGCAAGGACGGGTCATAAAGAAAGGCCAGGATGAAGGGTTTATGTGCCCTAAATGCTGGGTGCTTAGGGCACTGTGGTTCAGCCATCAAGCCTCTGCTTTTGTGCCAGACCTCTCCCTCCATCCCTGCACAGCCTCCAGCGGAGATTTCCATGAAAAAGGAGCTGGAGCTTCAATTCTCTCCCTCCCAGTGGGCACTTCCGAGTCTGATTAACCTGTGAAGAGCACTGTCCTTGACCTGCAGAGAGGATGGGCTGCTGGCAACCTTTGTCTCCCAGCAGAGGTCAAGTGAGAGAGACCCAGGCAGTGGGAACACTTGGCTACATCTGGCTTTCCAATTAACTTCCCAAAAGCCCCGTGACAAGTGTTTCTAATGAAAAACAGCTTTGCCGGTCCCCAGGCCCACCTGCCGGGGATGCTGGAGTTTGAGAAGCGACAGAACCAAAGCCCAGGGCCCAAATGGGTCTCCCCAAGTGTTTCATGCCTGGCAGATGGTCCCTGGCCACGTGTCTGGGCAAGGAGGAAGGGCTGGCAAGTCTCTCAAGCCAAGGTCTGAGCAAGACCACCCTGCTCCACAAACAGCAGATTTTGGAGGGTAAGTGCCCTGTTGCTTCTGCTGTTTCCCACAAGCTCTGCCTCTCAGCCTTGTGGACAGTGTAATTACAGTAATCAGAGAGAAAAGCCATCAGTTCCTGTCCATGGAGGTGCTGCAAAGGAGACAGTTTTCTTGAAGGACACGTGCCCGGGCTGCAGGACAATTTTGTGCTGCTGCCTTTGCTGCTGTTTGGGAAAGCACAGAACACGCTGAGCCTTTAAAGCAGCAGAAAAATCAGATGGCAAATGAGATCTAAAATGGGGTTTTGCCTACACCAGTCAAAGCCCTGAGGTGCCAGCACTGGCCCAACTCCACACATTCCCCCTGCAAAGCCTACTGTGAAGATGGTCCAGTTTCCTGGGGAGCTGGTGATAGGTCAAAAGGATGGCTGAGCACTGAAGGCAAACACGGAAACCCTGGCCAAGGGGCCACTCGGGAAGATGTGGGATGACAAATAGTTTCCAGATTTTTGTTTGGAGGTGGAAGTTTCTGCTTGAGCTCAGAGCTGCTTCACTGCTGGCCAGAGAGGGACAGTGCGCCGATAGTGGCAGAAACAGACGGTCTCCACCATTTGGCAGCTCCCAGGATTACATACTTCATGCAATCAACATTTTAGAGAGGAGACAAGGAAAACCAGCCACCCAACAAAAACAGTCTCCTGGAATGGCTCGCTGCTGAACTGTTGTCTTGGCGTGATACCGTGCAAATCATCCTGCTGTCCTCCAAGGAGAGAGAGGCAGCAGTCTGTAGTCTACAGAGGAAGCCAAACTACACCACTTCCAGGCTTTTCTCCCTAATTCTTTTTTTAGCACTTTTTGTCAGGGAGGTGTCCAGCAGGGAACCAAAATTAATGAATTCTGGCTAGGCTCTCCTTGCCTCTTGCCTTTTCAGAAGCCAGCAGTGGACAGATCCTTTAATTTATGGCCTATCTTCCCTTCTGGTCGCTGGCCAGCAGGGCCAGGTGGTTTTGTGTGTATCTTGCAAAGCAGAGCTGACCAAGTCCAACTTTGCAGAACTGAAGCAACAGTGCAAATGTGATTAGGTCCTGCTAGCATTGTGTACAAAACCAGAGCTCTTCAGTGTGACATGAGGGATTCTGTGGTGGGGGCATCCCTACACCCTGCAAAGAGGCTTTGTTTGGGCCCATCCTGAGTCTCTCTGCTTTTTTTGGGAAACAGACTGAAAAATTCTTAAGTGAAGCAGTGTCTTTCCTGGATGCCAACAAAGCTACAATACTTGTGACCTGGGATGCCAAAGGCCCCAAAAATTGAAGAACTCTGAAAAATTTACAGCCAGGACATTTTCTCTTTGTTTGGTGTTCTTAAGTGGGGGATGAAGAAGCTGCCAAACACATCCAAGCCAGTGTTTGCTGTACCTGATCCCAAACTGGTAGCCACAACTAGCTAGCCAGGAAGGGGTGGGGGGGAAAAATCTTGGTGCTCATGTTCCTCTCATCACACCCCCTAACTCTCCTTTTTGTCTTAGCTCTCAGAGGATTAAAATAACAAAACAAAACAACCCAAAAAAAACCCAAGAAAAAATGGCAACAAAAACCAGAAGAGAGAAAAAAAAAATTCTTCTCCAGAATTATTTGTGAGGAAAATGACTGAGCTGGGACATGAGATGAGGGGAGGAGAGGGCTGGTTCTATTTAGACATCAGTGACCTGCAAGGCTTGTCTTGCACAGAACAGCACCCTGCATTAAACATCTCAGGTTTATGGCAGAAAGAATTGCCATAAAATGAGCTCAGCCTCTGGAATATACTCCAAAAGCCTAACATATGGGCTAGGGACACCCATTTAATTAATGTAGAGACTTCAAGGAAACTGCTTGCAATCCAAACTGGAGCTGCTCCAACATTTTCTTGGCCCTGTACAAATTGGAGTGGGGATGAGAGATTTCCCCTCCTTCCCAAGACACTTTCCCCTTGGAGGGGAATTGGGTATCTCTCCAGAGAGTTGTAGGATAATTGGTCAGAGGCTGGAGGAAAGGCTCTGTAGAGGGGACTTAAGATCCCTCAAAATTCATTTCAGTTCCTCTAAACTGCTGTCTCTGTTTCATCCTTCCCAGGGCCAGCCTGGAACAAGAGGTTTTCCTGGATTCCCGGTAAGTGTAACTCTTAATTTATGAGGTACGGATGTGTGATATTACTAGGAAGCCTCATAAGTGCTTGCTGTGTCTCATCATTTCTTCCTGAAACCAATGACCTGATCTGATATCACTGGAAAAAGCAATTTTTTCTTCATTTGTTTTTCTGCTTCTTTTTTTTTCTTTTAAATGATACTTAGGGAGAAAAAAAAAGCCAAAAAAACCAAACCACACAACTCTGAAAGGAAATTAATTAAAAAAAAAAAAAAAAAAAGCCCCAAGTGTTAAAATAACATAGTTAATGCCAGATCTGTTTGGTAAAAGAAAACCAATCTAAGAAATACTCCTATCCCAAACAAAGAAAACAACCCCTAGGTAGGGGAAATTCCAACTTTAATTGAGCTTTTAGGTGATATTCCAATAGCAGCAAGTGCCTGTTGAGGGTCAGCTGGGGACTGTGGTGGCTGAACACCATGGTCATGCCAGAGGGAAAGGACATGAGACACCAAGGAGAATTCTCCTCCAGCACTGTTGCAAGGGGCCAGAGATTATGCCCAGGAGAGGACAAAGCAGATTTAATTTCAATCCAACAGTTGCTGGCAGCACTCTCTGAAGCACTGAGGCTGCTGAAGAGCTCCAACAGTTGCTATTTATCCAAATGCATTTACCCTGGACAGCTAGGAAGCCTGAGGCAAGCAGCAGCACCCCCCAGATCCCTGCTCCTGCCAGGCAGCTCCACTGCTGCTCCAGGACCCTGCATGTGCCAGAACAGAGTGGGGAGGCTCTCACGCTGGAAAAGGGAGGAATTGGCAGCCCCTGAGCTGTCTGTGGCTCTGCCCGGGGTGGGAAGGGGGGCTGTGAGCTGGAGCTGCCCCTGGGCTGAGGAGAAGCAGATCTCTCCAGGCACTCGTGGTCTTTGGCTTTTGGAGGAGCAGAAAACAAATGGGCCCAGCTGATGAGAAAGTGCTGGGTGGGACAGCTCTGCAGAGCCTGTTTCTCATCATACTGTACCTTCAGCATGTGCTGGCTGCATGTCACCTCTTCCCTGGGACACTTCTATTGTTCCATCATTTGCAAAAAGTCCTCTTTCCCCAAAGGTGGGTTCCCTTTCAAATCAAAGTCTTTAGAAAACTGCTGATACTCAACTAGTTTACCAAACACAGTAAAATTTTAAATTCTGAGTTGTTTTTTTTTTTTTGCAAACTACCTATGAATCCCTCCTTGCTTCTATTCCTGTGTCCAGCATTGCTGCTGAAATGTGCTGACAGTGAGCTGAAGCAGTCTGAAATCTGGGCTGGTACTCAGTGGGTCAGGGACCTGCCAGGACTGGGCAGGAGGGCAGGGAGTCAGCTCAGGTCACCCCAGCCCATGCAGTCTCGTGGCAAATGGTGCTTCCTGGGGCACAGAAGGACAAACACCTCAGGGAAAGCATTTCTCATCATTTTTCCTCTTTTCTTTCAGGGCCCTATTGGCTTGGATGGCAAACCGGTAAGCAGGGAGCTTCTCCTGCCTCCTGCTAGGTCCCACTGGGCTGCAGCCTGTGTGCCACACTATGCTTTAAAGGGATTGTGTTGCAATGTCATGCACATGCATGGGTTTAAACAAAATTAGGAGGCTGGCAGGCCAGGAAGATGCCACAGATGCCTTGGGGGAGATGCAGGAGTCAGGAGATTAAAGAAGGCAGAGAATGGCCTGTTCTTTTCTAGGTAAATCTATAAAATAGCAGTTCACAAGTTCACAAGCCTTAGCAGGCACTCCCACCCAGAATCAGACAGGCAGAGCAGATCCCTGAGGTATCAGCCCTGCTGTCTTAGCCAGCAGCTTCCTCCTCTTTGCTGCTGTGCTGAAAAGAGCTCCAGCAGAGGAGGGAAGGATCCTAAAGACCTCTGAGAGATCTCTGTCCTTGGAGATTTGCGTTGGAAACCCAAGTTCCTCCCATCCTTTGGAGAGCTGGGCACAAACGAGCCACTTCTCCATGAACCCAGTGGATGTGAAACCCACAGCTCCATGTAGCAGCCACGTAGCCAGGATGATCCCCACCAGTGCTGGAATGGTGAAGGAGCTAGTAGCAACATTCCTCTGGCTTCTGATTTCCTGCAGCAGGACCCTGTTTTTGCCACGAGGAAATTCACCCCCAGGAGAGATGCAGCAGCATCTTTTTTGTGCTGCTCTGGGGACACACACTTCATTGAGCAGAAGCTGTTAAATCAACGTTAGCTAGAGTCTGCAGTGGCCAAAGCTGATGTGTGTTTCCTTTCTTTTGCAGGGCCATCCTGGCCAGAAGGGAGAGATGGTAAAAATACATGTTTGTCTGTGGGTGCTGGGTTGGTTTGCAATGATGTTGTGCCTCAGCTGGAAACAAGCTCATGGGCAGGGTAGCAATCTCACCTCAGCTGATGCACTAGCTGCATCCCTAATTCTGTAACTTCATAATAGCAGTGCTGGGATGCCTGGCTGTAATTTTTGCATTATGGCTATCACATTCATCATGTCACAACAGCAACTCTCTAGTTACGCATGGGATGTGTTTCCCTTGCACTTAGCAATTATGTTCTTTAAATATATTCTGGGAGCTGACATTTTTCGTGGTTGGCCTCACAGGACAAGTAAAAGTTGATGGAAAGATTTCTGAAAAGCCATCTGGCAGCTTTCAACTTATCTGACAACAACTAAAAAAAGCATCTTTTTTGTATTAAATGCGGTTCCCTGCCCCGCCCCTTGAAGCTCTGTGCATCATACTAAAATGCTTTTGGTTGAAAATGATAAACTTAGGCTGCACTGTATGGAAGCCCAAACGCTGTCTTGTTCCTCTTGACATCTCTGCTGATGAAATCCCAAACATGAGCATGTCAAGAGAGAGGGTCTGTAGTCACCTTCGCTCGCTGAAGTGTTGAATGTTTTCTTGTGCTAATTCTGTTTTTTGAGCCTGAGTGTCAGCAAAGCCCTCTGGCAAGCACATGTTGAAGATCCCCCTCCCCACTCGCCTGTTGCACAATCCCAGCTCAGCCTTCAGCCCTGGCTGCCTCTGGTTCCATCCCAGAGCGTCGGCCGGGGAGACACGCTGTCAGCTGAGGTCCTGGGAACAATAAGGGTGTGTTTTCCTGATGATTTTTCCCCATCTCCTTTTAATATTTCCCCCCCGTGGTGCAGCCAGAGCATGTGCGCATTTCACTCCTCCAAAGAGAACCCGGATCTCTCTTGGGAATTTTCTCCACAATTCTTTTTAAAAGCTCAGTTTTTCACCTACTCCATATGCTGTGTTTTTGTCTCTGTAAATGGAAAGCCATCCCACGTTCAATTCTGTGTTTCTTTAAAGGGTGCTGCAGGTCCCAGGGGACAACCTGTAAGTATCTCATCCCTATCCCATCTCTCCCCTAATCCCTTTCCCCTTGCATTCACTGAACTCCTTCATTTACTGAGACCTTTTTTGATCACTTTTCTTTTGTAGGGACCCCCAGGACAAAAAGGAGAGAAGGTAATTTCGGTAATTTCTAGTTAAAAATTAAAAGCGAGGAAGGGACCTGGTGGACTTGGTGCTGCTTGATGTGAGTGTGAATGAGCAGAGGGCTCAGGGGATGGGGACAGGAGGCAAGGTGCTTATCGGGTACGAATTGGCATCACTGCACCGAGTTTGGTACAGCCACAGCGATTTACACCTCCTGGATCTGACCCTGCGTGCCTATTTCGGTCGCCTCTGTTTGTGGTTTAAACTCTTTCCTTTTTAATCCCCTCCTTTCACAGGGTCAGTGTGCAGAGTACCCGCACAGGGTAAGTCATTAGCGTTATTATCCTCTGTCCCGTGCCTTCCTGCATGTTAATCCTCCTGCGTTTGAATGGCTTTTTGTTGGAAGCAGTGATGGTTTCATTAGCAGGATGCGTCATTGGGCCCCCAGGGCAGTGCTTGGCTGATGGATGTGTTTCGCAGAAAAGCAGCAGATAAGGTTTTCCAGGAGGGATGCTGGCTCTCCGCTCTGTTCCTGCCCGCCGGGGCTGACCCCTCGATAGCCAGTTCTGCTGCCTGGAGACCCTCCTGTGCTGTGTGCGGGATTGGGGAAGGTCCTCACCCCCAAACCCGGTGGAACCCGGCGGTTCTGGAGGAGCAGAGGTCACCCAGCCACGCCTTGAGCTGCTGTGCTGGCTCCGTGCTGCTTCCACAGCCTCTGCTCTGGTTCTGTGGGGTGTGAAAAGCTGGAGAAAACTCTGCCATCATTCCTCCCTTTTCCTTCTCCCTCATGCTGGTGTCACCCCTGCACAGACACAAGGGGAAGGGTTGTGCTCCCTGCCTGAGGGTAACCCTGCACAGGTCCCCAGTGAGTTGGTCCCCATGCTGGTCCCCGAGCCTGGTGGACTTTTCTGCCTGCAGGGAAGAGGCTGAGCAGGAGGGTTGATGCCAGCAATGGAAGCCAGGATGTTGCTCCACCTGTCCCTTCATCTTGGCCTGGCCAGCATGTGCTGCAGCCAAGAGTGGAGAGAGAACATCATGGGGTTTGAGGGGATTTAGCCGGTTCTAAAAACAACCAGAGTGCTGAAAATCCACTGGAAATGCATTGGAACGACATCATATGAAGTGGCTGGAATTTGTAATCTGGGTGTACAGGGAGACAAGCTTAAGAGCTTTCTGTTTATTTTTGATGGGCCTCTGGATAATCAGCTGGGCTCTGGTCCCTGGCCCGGAGGGAGCAGGGTTGGAGCAGCAGAGCCACTGGAGAGAGAGCTGGGCTGGCAGCAAGGGAGAAGGGGGCCGTGGGTAAGTGCCAGTGCCCCGTGCAATAACAGCCCGTCAGCTGTGTTTATTTAGTGATAAAGTCACTGGATTGTTATGTTAAAAAGAAGCCAACAGCACTGGTCACCGGAGCAGTGTCCCGAGTTCCTGTTACAGCCCTTGGCTCTGGCTGACCCCAGAGCTCAAGGTGAAAAGCAGTGGCAGGACCCAGAGCAGCACTGGGAAGGGAGCTGGTGCATCCCTGGAAATAGCCTGGGGGCAGAGGCACGCTGGTTTGGTGGGCCAGGGTTGTGGGGTGGCTGATGAGCTGCGGGGCTGTGACACTGGGAAAAGGGTGGGTACGAAGCCTCACATCCTGACAGTGTTTCCTTGCCTCTCATGGAGATGTTGCTGGTCTGATGAGGCACCAAGATCAACATTATAAAAAGCCCATGAGTTGTTGAAGGCTGAGACATGCTCACGGGAAGGGTGACTGTCCCCAGATCAACTCGAGGACAGGCTGTCCTGAACTGCAAGTTCAGGGAGCCAGAGGCACAGACCAGCCAGCAGAGGTGCAGTTCTCCTTCTTCCTCCCTGAATGAGAATCAGGATGGGCCTTGCTGCAAAAATGCGACACTGCTGACCGAATTGCAATTTATTCTTCTTTTCTTTTTGATAAGGTTCTTTGTCAGATGTTCTGGTGAGGAAATGAAAACCAGCATCCTGACAAACTGAGGATGTTGTTTCGGTTTTGTTTCATACATTTGTTTTCTTAGGAAGGAAATGCAAGTTTAGGATATGTGCCTTGGCTCTTGTTGCAGTTTCCTAATTTTTTTGTTTGTGTGAGTCTGTGTGGCCAGCACTGCTGTGAGGGATGAGCCCATGCACTGGGGCTGCCCATTTGGGGTGAGAGGGCCACTCCAGGTGCTGCAAGGTGCCATTTAGGGAAGCAGGGGGGAGCAGCCATGCTGTGTTTGCTGTCAGAAATGCTGTTTGTCTCACTGACCCCGTCTGTCTCGTGTGTGTTCACTGTTCCCCAGGAGTACCTAAGCACCACACTCGCAGCCCTGCGCTCTAACCAGATCCTTACACTGAAGGTTTGTGGGGAGCACTCACAGGGACCCAGTTCTGATGCAAAGGCTCCAGGGTGCAGATCCAATATTGCACACTGCCTTCTGGAAAAACTTCCCATTGGAACACAGAGGGGGCAGGGCAGGAGCTGGGTGGAAGTGCTTTCTTCTCTAAAGTCTCCCACTGAATTGCACCTGAATCCATTGCAGGGTCTTGTCTGGCCTGTTTTCAGGACTGGTTCTCTCAATTTTCCTCCTTATCCTTCCCAGCATCCTCCCTCAGCTTCCCTGTAAGATGTGTAATATTTCAGATACCCTTCAGCACTTGAGCAGCCAGGCAAAGCCAGCTAAGCTGGCTCCCCTGAGCTAAGGGGCCTCCTGCACTGTCTTTTAGAAAGGGGAGGCTTGCCTTTGGATAAAATCAGTCCAGCTGAATTTCCAGCAGCACTGCTTTTGGAGGATAGCTTGTGGCTGTCTGGATCAGTGCATTTGAACACAACCACCTGATCAGGATGCTGCAAAATTGGGTTACCACTTCTCTTTGCAGCAGGACTGGGTCCTTGCTTTCACTGCACACACGAAGGACAATGTTTAAAAGGAATAAAATGTGCTGCTTGGATGTATATATGGTTTTGGTGGTGGGACACCTGTGGGCACACCTCTGGGATCTGAGTGCACAGCTCACGTGGGGAAATGTCACACATGGGCACGTTTTTGTGCCCCAGCACAGAAAGGCTCTCTCACTTCTCCCTGTGTAAACCAAGAGCAGCTTCAATGGAAAGCTGATAGGAACAGGAAAGTGGATCAGCCCACAGCAGCATTCCTGGGCCTGGAGCCGGCATGGTGGGTGCCAGGCTGACAGCAGCGTGCGTGCAAGTGGAAACTGGATACAGCAAAAGGATGAACAAATGCTCATGAGCTTTAGTGCATTTGATTTCTGTGTGTCCGGGTCAGCTTTGTGCCCCAAGGCAGCATTCCTGGCTATAAGCATTCAGAAGGTGATGATACTGTTGAGCAAGGGAAAACAAAGCACAGGCTGCCAAGGCAATGCTGTGCCTCAGGGTCCAACTCTGAGGTCTGGTCTTCTCCCTTGGCCATGGTGCTTGTGTCTGCCAAGTTAGGTGAACCAGGCCAGGACCTCTGTGCTGACCCCAGCTAGCCTTTCTCCACTCCCTTCCACACCTGGAGGCTGGGTGAGACCTGGATATACGCTGGGTTTCTTGTCAGAGAACTAGAAAACTGCACTTGGGAAACTTGTAAAAAATTGCAATTCTGATAGTTGCCCCAAACCTGATGATGATGGGAAGTTAAGAGAAGCAGCCCCATTGCCCTAGCAGAGCCGGTCTTGCAGTGAGCACTTTCTAAGGAGATGAGCAGAGCAAAAATCCCCTGGGTAGGTTCTATTTCGGAGCAGAGGAAGCTGTGGAAGCTCAGTGCTGTGGGAGCACTGGGATGGAGATCAGGCACCCCACACCTGCCAGGCTGGCTCCTGCTGGGTGGGTGCCCCTGTGAGCAAAGCAGCACAGAGGAGCTCAGAGGTCTGCCAGCAGGTACCACCCTGCTCTCATGCCAGGCTTCATTTTCATGGCAATGTCTCTGTTCCCCCTCTCTGTTCTCTCCCCTGGCTGCTCTCTGACTCTCCTCCTTTGCCCTGCGACCTTCTGGTTTGATTTCTTCAGCTGTTGCCTCTCCTCAATTCCGTGCGGCTGGCTCCACCTCCGGTCATAAAGAGACGCACTTTCCAGGTAGATTTCTCCTCCTCGTTGCCTGTTTCTGATCTTACCCCAATGCTTGCAATTCATCAGCTTGCTACCTGTCTTTCTTCCCCTAAAGAGGGCTTTCCAAGAGTTTCAGGCAGAGCTGAGGGACTTTCTTTAAAGAGGAGGAAATCTTTGATGTGATAATGTTGCTAAAAAGAAATGCAGCGAAGCCAGTTTTTTGAGCTAAAAGAAATGGGCCATGAAGCTGTTCTTGGGGCTGTCGACAAGCAGCCTCCTCCCTTAAGGAGTCAGTTCCTGCATATTCAATCTCCAGAAGAGGTTGGAAGCCTCTTGCTGAAATACATCTAATGTCTGTGAAATTTAACTGAGATGAATGAATAGGCAAACGCTTCTTCTAAGGGCTAGTCTAGTCTGAGGCACTTGGGGAAATGTGTTTAAATAAGCTCTTAGAACGGTTTCATTAGATCGCATTAAATCTTTGTGTAAACACATTTATTTTGGTTTCCAGGGCCATAATTCATGTTCAGTTTATTTTGGGAATGAATTCATAAAGTGAATTATGGACATATGAATAGTGAATTAGAGTGTCCATAGTCAGAGCTCTTTTAATGAGCCCACTTTATGCTCTCTCATTCCATCCATCGGGATTAGCTTTCCTGTGTGGACAAACTGCTGCAATTACCCTGCTGAAGTGTGCTGGGCACTCTTTCATAAAAGTGGCTGGGTTTTGTCACCCTGATGCCTGTCTAGACAGTTGGATGCTAGCAGGGAGTTGCAGGATGCAGGGGACCTTCACCATGAGGTGCCTGCTCCTTGCCCAGCGCTGGACAAATCCTGCCCTTGCCCCTTGAGCCTGTGGTTTCAGTTCGGTTTCTATCGATTCAGCATTCGCACCACACAGAGCCCCAAGGATTGCGCTGCTTGCCCTTCAAAGTGACAGTCTGGAGAACCAGGCCAAGGACTGACCTCTTGGGAAGGCTTTGAAAGCTGAAGTTCCTCTCCAGGATGAAGTGGGAAACTTGAATAGCTGCCCTACATCCTGTCGTCAGCCTGGGCTGCAAATTCCCTCTGTCCGCAGAGGAAAACTTCACCGGAGAGTTTTGCCGTGATCTGTTTTGCCTTTGCTGTATTTATCCCCTAAATGCAGCAGGGTGTGTTCTGCTCCTCCAGATCTGCCAGCACCACGCAATTCCAGGAGCCCAGTGTATGAATACGAAGGAAAAAAGTGAGGCTGCACAATGGATGGTTAGCAGCAGTGCCTGGAAAGGAGGAAAATCCTGCTGCTGACTCTGAGCACATCAGCAGGAGTGCTTTGCCCAGGGGCTGGGGCTTAGCTGAGACATGGCCTGAGTGGGGTCCTCTGTGAGGAGGCTGAGCAAGCATTGCCTTGCTGGGGTGCAGTCAGGGTGGCTGGCTGGTGTTTAAAAAATCTGAAAAATAGTTCCAGTCGACAGCTAAAAATACAGAATGACAACTGAGGAAAAAGACACCTGATCTCCCACTTATTGTATCCACTTACTGTCCCATGGAGCTCTGTGGGGGTCCTTTGTGCTGAGCACATTAATGAGACTATAACGATGTGGTAATAACACTTGGTGTGTTTAGGGATCTGCAAGGATGGGCACTCTCCTAGACAGAGCCTGCTGTGCCCAAGGCAGCAAAGTGAGGGTGATGCAAACGGCACTTTGGGTGAGCTCCTTCCAGCCACTCCCTGTGCTCTGCCCAGCACCCCATTCCAGCACCATGCTGCATTTCAGTGCCCTAAATTTGGGGCGTGGACTGGGCTGGCAGAGAGCAGCTGAGGTGGGAGAGCCAAAGTGAGATGGGCAAAGCCTCCTTTGTCTTCCCATGGTGTACCCATGCTATGGGTGTTGTAAGATGCAGTGGGAGGAAAGTCTTTGAAGCTGGAATGAAAGGTCAAGGCAAGAGGAAATCTAGAAATATATTCCAACATCTTCATTAGATTCAGATTATTTCCTTATTTAAAAGCTGTGAGACCATTTACAAGGACAGGTGAATAGCATTGAGTAGAGAGGATAAGGAAGCCTAGGGAAGAACCTACACTCCCTTGCAAGGGATGAATGAAGACACACTTTGAAAATGGGGAGAAGCAAGGGCACCCCTCGTGCCTGGCCCAGCAGGCTTCCCAGCGTGGGCTGAGGGTTGGACAATGAAGCACAGGAAGAGGGCTGTCGCTCCACATATGACCCAGCTTCTCGTGAGCCTGGCCCACGCGGTGGAAATTTTCTTTTAAATAGACCTCATGGCAGAAAGGATGAAATTTGCAGCTTATTACTTTCATTTATCATTCTAAATAAAGCAAACATCCCTGTATCTGCATGTTTTAATAAAGGCAGCCAGGATAAACAGCGCACTTGGTAGGAACGCAGGGGACGGATTTCATGCATTTTCCTCCAGTGTATAAGGCTGTGGAGAGGATAAATGCAGCAGAGACCCAAGTGCACACCCACTGCCTTTTAACTGAGAAACAGCCACGTTTGGTTTCTAGCTTCCCGTGGATCCACCAAGGAAAGTTTTTCAGATTTAAATCAGATCACTAACAGTGATCTGTCGTGGTGTTTTATCTAGGGAGGTGAGCCTCCTAAGCAAACAGCTTAGCACGGGTGCCACAGTGCCCTGGCAGCTCACTGGATTCATCAGTCCTGGATCAGCAGTCTGGTATTCAAACGTGGTGCTTCCAACCCACTGTCTCCTCCGTGCCGCTCGGTGCCACGTCCGGGTCCTTTGGGCCAGATGACATTGCTGAGGCATGAGCCACAGCCACCAGTGGCTACTGAGGGGCCTGGGGAGGAACCAGCTCAAGCAGCTCCATTTCAGAGGGCTGAGAATGGCAGGTGGCTCAGCAGGCACTGCCTTGTTAAATCTCAGAAAAACAGGCTCTGCCTGGTGTACATGGGCCTGCCTTGGCTGGGCTCCAGGAATGCCATGATGATCGTGTTATTTTCTTCTGGGTTTGTGGCATTTCTACTTTTGGTCCTTGGCAAAACAGAGGGAGTGTTGTCCAACAAATGTAGTATGGGGGAAAATAGGCTGAGGTAAGACACAGTGTCGTCACGGGAGGCTTTGCTTCACATGTGACTGTCAAGTGCTTTGGAAAGCCTCCTCAGAGACTTGAGAGATGCTGGTCTTTGACACATAAATTTTACTTGACTGGCTCAATGAAGAAAAAGGTCTCTTTGGACTGCTTTGTCATCAGTGGATTCCTTTAGAAGGGAGCTCTGACCAGGTGACCTCAGATGTCTTTGCAAACCACTGGGTGCTGGCTCCTGCTCCCCAGCTGTCCTGGGCAGGGCTCTCCATCACTCTTGGAAACTTCTCCTGGCAGTAACCTGGGACTTGCTTCTATCTCCTCTGCTTCAGTCAGCCTGGCTTGCCTTAGGGTGGTGGTGTGAAGGCTTTGCTCTGCCTGCTGGTAACTCTTGTTTTACTGCAGGGTGAACAAGGACAAGCAGGGATCCAGGGTCCCCCGGGGCCCCCTGGTCCTCCAGGGCCCGCTGGACCAGCTGGACCCGAAGGAATCCCAGGACGTCCTGGGCCCATTGGACCCCCTGTAAGTGCTTACCAAAACCCAGATCCTTCTGCTTCCCCATCCCCTAGGCTATTTCCTCTGGCCCCTGCTACTTCTAGTGAAGCCGAGAGTGTGGATGTGCAGAGAGGAAGAAGCTCCAGGGAAGGAAGGGAGTGAGAGGGAAGGCAGAAATGTGAACTGGGCACTGCTGCTGTCTGGACACACAGTGGGGGACTCCAGGCTCATTTCCTCCTCCCCAGCCCCTGCAGATGGGCCTGGGGGAGGAAGTAACACGTGGGGTGAAATTGTCGTGCTCCCTGCCACCCCTTTGAAGTGCTCTCCCTGTCCTGGCAAGCTGAGGAGGGTGGGAGCAGAAGCACCGTTTATGAAATAATGCCACTGCTGAAAGGCAGGGCAGAGGACAGAAAATGCTGCTAATGTACCTCTCTTGCAACAGGGCAGAGCAGGAGAGCCTGGAAAGCCTGGCAGAGATGGAAAGGTGGGTACCAGAATCCAGCTCCCTTCCCGGGAGCTGCAGGGCAAATGTGGCATGCTGGCTCTGTAGCCACTGCAGAATGAAAGGGGCTTCCATCTTGAAGGGTTTTCAAAGCCTGCTAGCAGGACAAGCCAGTCTCATCCCTGGAGGCAAATCCACCTCTCCCCACAAAATCCAGGGGTCAGGGTTCCTGTAAACATCTTCATTTCTCTCTGAGAGATCTTCATCTCTCTCTGGGGAGCCAAGGACAGGATGGCTAAACACCTGAATTGCCAAAGCAGGCAACATGAAGGGTGATACAGGCATCAGAGCATATCTAGAGTAGTTTTGCTTTCCTGCCTGCTCACAGGCAGCTCCTGCATAGATATTTTGTTTATTTATATTTACACACACGTATGTCTGGTATGCTTCATGGTTCATATCAGGTAAATTGTTTGGTTATTTCTCATTAGAAGACACAAGTGGTTTGTTTGTTAATATATTCTCTCTGTTTAGCTTGCCAGAGGAAGCTGCAAATGCCTGATTTACTCCAGAGCTGCAGTGGGCTGGGAACAAGTTCCCCAAGCAAGCCAGAGAAACAGAAAAGATTCTGGAGCATAATGCATAAGGCCAAGCAGCCTTTTAGTCTTCAAATTCAGCAAGAGCAAACCTGGGGGGATGGAGCACTATGGGCATGAATTTATTTGGGTGTGTGGACTAAGATGTCTGCATGAAGAATAGATTTGGGATGGTTGAGCTCACCAGTGGGAATCTCTAAGGGGTGTTTCAAATGAAACCAGCCATCATCCCCCCATCACCCTGCTGTCCATGTAATGTCTACACTTTCCAACCCCAGTGTCTGTTTTGATTTTATCCACAGGGCTTACCTGGGCCTCCTGGACCAAAGGTGAGACATCTCACCTCACTTAGAGGTGTAGAGAGATGATGAGCAGAGATGGACTCTCCTGATGAGGACAGATGTGTATATTTTGATGGATGGAGGAGGAGGAGGGGTAGAAGAGGTTCCATCAAATAGCTGAGGAAGATTCCTAACCCAGCTCAGCATTGCCCCTGGGGCCTGGCCCGTGTGCTGACTCATGGGTTTTGTCCAGGCAACACGTCTGAGTTGCATCTCCACTGAGCCAAGCACGCCTCATCAGCCCATCTTGCAAAACTGTTTGCCACACACAGCTTTATTGGCTTCTTCCATTCTCAAAGCATTTCCCAGTGCTTCAGGAGTGGATTTTGCAATGCTATTGTTGACTCTGCCACGGTTTCCCATTTATTCACTTGCCAAAGTGCGAGGGAGGGGGTGGTGGTTGTTGTTTTTCAGCTGCAGCCACCCAACCTAATTAGTTTTTATCTGAGATATGTAGCCAGGGTAAGGAGATAGGAGCCATGGAATTGGGGCACAGAGCTGAGATATGTTACCTGTCTGCCAGGGCTTCCCTGCCAGGGCTCAGCCCAGTGCAGGTAACACTGACCTGTGGGTCTGAAGGGACAAGAGCTCAGTGGAATCACTCTGAGCAAAAGGCAGATTTTCCCCATGGAATGCTCTTCCATCCTAGCAATACCCCAGGGAAAAGGGCAGAGATTTGTCCCTCTCAGGCCAAGCCTCACTTTCATGTGTCTTTTTGCCTTTTGCAGGGAGACACTGGGATTCAGGGATACCCTGGCAGAAAGGTAAGGAGGGAAGCTGCAGTGTTGTTAAATGAATTAAGTGCACTGATGTTTTGTGGAATCGTGGCTGAAAATCCATGGGCTATGCTGGAGCCTCCTGTGGAGCTCTGCTCCTGCTGGGTTTGCAGCAGGCCCACAGATTCCCTGCTGTCACCTGTGTAAAGAGAGCCTGGACCCAGAGTTTTCTTCAACTCTGCAGCAGCTACAGAACAACTATCTGTCTGTGCCTCTCTACACCCACTTCCAGGCTGAAATTAATTTCTTGTGCATCCAGACCCACACGGGAGGCAGGAAAGGGCCAAATCCCTCTCTGGGATACAGGAAAGAGTCAATCCTGCTCTGAGTTGAAAGGCAGAAACTGGCAATGCCCGAATGCCTTCAGCAGCAGCTGATTAACAGCAGGGCTGTTAAGCCCGGAGGGCGTAATGAAGAGACAGAGACAGGGGAAAGACACAAAGGAAGATCAAACGGGAGAGAGGGAATGAAGAGATACTGCTAAAGGGATGTCAGCTGCAGAAGGGGAAGGTGAATGTTCCCAGCAGGAAGGAATCCTGCCTCCCCTGTTATCTCCACCTAGCTTTATGGGTGCTCTGCAAGCAAAATGGCAAGACCTGAGAGCTTTTTAATTAGCTCTGTATAAACGGAGAAGTTTTCTGTTATGTCAGGAAGTGGAAATTATAGGCCCTGCAGACCACAGCCCACTCCTGCAGACAGACACAATTTATTGCCCCTTCTCCCAGTGAACCATTGGATTTTCCATTAGGAGCCCATCCTGTTGTGTGTGTGCAGCGACCTCACAGCGAGGGCCTCTCCTGCCAGCTCCTCTTACATGAAACAACTTGTCTGGCTAATTCACTTCCGAGCAGGGAGCCCACACGGATCCCGGGAGGATGAGCCCAAGGCTGTGACCTTGCTCTGGGAAAGCTGGAAGGAGTGGATGAATGTAGGGGACCAGATCCTAATGGGAAGGGAAAGGAAGGCTAAGTGTTGAGGGAAGTTAACTCAGATATGATGTAAGATATGGGACTGCTTCCTTCACTTCCATATATTTCATGCACTGAGTGGTGCTCCTCTCCCAGAGACCTGGGGGTAGGTTGGTGTGTGTGGGACATCCCTCTCAACACCTCTGCTGACCTTTCTGGCAACCCACAGCTCCTTTTCTTGCTGCTGTGTTTGCTTCTTGCACTGTTTTCTGAATTCTTCTCTTCCTCAGGGTGAGGTGGGCGAGTCAGGCCTGCCCGGTGCCCGTGGCCTCCCTGGAGCCCCTGGCCCCAAGGTAACCCTTAAACTCCAGTCAGTGGGGGCAGAGAAGGGGCACAAGCCTTTCCTAAAGGGACATCCAAGGCCAGGGGCTGGAGACAGTTCTCTAGAGCTTGGAATGAACCACACAGACAAGAACACTTGGTCTTGTGTGAAGAATCTGGGTGGTTGCTGGCCAAGGTGATTCCATGCTGCCCTGGACAATCCCCCATTAAAGAATAAAACTGACACACCTTTATAGGCTTTTGTACCAGGGCTGTGAAAAGGAGAGTGCTCTGGGCCATGGAATGTTTGAATGGTTTCTGCACCCTTATCATGTAGAAAAGAGTTAGTTTGGGCAGCCTCCAGCATCTACTCCAAGGTCCTGAAGTGCCTTTACACCCCTGGGAGGGGAGGGAGGGATGCAGCCAGTGCTGGACTGGTACCACATTGCTGTGAGGAGAGCCAGAGTGCTGGGGTTGCATTTGTCACACCCCTCTTTAGGCTACTTTCTCTCTGTCTCTGGCTGTTAAAATTGAACTGCTTGCTTGGTTTCCCTGTATGCTCACTGTCCCTCTCTGTTTCCCCCCTTTTTCTCTCCTTTGCTGGGCAGGGTGAAAAAGGGGATGCTGGCATTAAGGTAGGCACGACAAATATGTTTTCCTAACACACAGTAGATCACCTGGGAAATGCTGCTCCTTGGGCTGATGGATTGCAAGGGGAAGCTGTGTCCCAGGCAGCTCTGTGGGGTGTTTGATGGAGTGCACATCTGTGCTGTGATTAACCACAGACAGGCACTCCGAGCTCAGGCCATGAACGCAGCCTTTATCCGCTCGCTGGAATTCCATCCTCACCAAAGGCATTTCTCTGACTACGAAGCTTGCTGGTGATTTGTTACATCTCTCTATTTGATGGGCTAGGTTGGGGTTTCCTCATAAAATCTGGTTAGCTGACGCATCAAATCCACTCAAACTCCACGATTCAGGCTGAGGTTTGGCACCAGTTTTTCTGTCTGTTTCTGGACACTTTTTACAGGCTCATATGGTCTCTGCCCAGATGTTATCTATTTGACTGAAATTTACTGTACCCATATATTTAAAGTACATTACTCAATGCAGACCGTGCTTAAAACATTACGACATTGGCAAGTGTTCATGGCAGTCAGAGCACACTGTGTCATGCCATACATCTTAGACATTGTGAGGAAAGACTGGTCCTGTAATATTGGGAAAGGCATTAACTGTGACACGTACATTTCAAGTATTTAGTGTGTGGCATGCAGCTCATCTATCCTGCAGCACATACACTTTCTATATCTTTTCCATCTGGGTGGATTACTGCTTGAAGAGAGAAAAGGCCCCTTCAGAGCTTACCAAGGATGCTTTACTTGGAGTTTAAAGAAATGTGGGAATGCAGGGTTCATAGCTGAATAGAGCAGCAGGGATTGTCTTCCTACAAGAAAGCAATACCTCCTCAGAAGTACTGCAGTGCATGTAGAGTCCAAAGGCTCCCTGTGTCCATCTCCACATCAGTGTAATTCTATCAAACACAAAGGTACTGCTCCAGTTTGTACCACTGTGAATGAAGGTGGAATTGCACCCAGAGCTGATGTGTTTCCAGGGCTTGCAGTTTGCTGCTCTCTCAACAGGAGGTTTCCCAGTAAGCTGAACTGAAGAACTGAAGCCAGAGTGTGGCCTTGGAGGGAGAAAGGGTTGAAAGGAGAAGCTGTGTTTTGTCCTTGCTTAAACTCCCAAGTTTCACTGCTAGCCCTGGAACACTGGCTTTGTTCATGCCCATGTACAAGGACTAGCCAGCTCTTCATGTTATTGACAGTAACACTCATTTGTTACTGTCAAGGTCACTTTTCTCTTGACTTCCTTTCTTGTTGCTCAGAGGAGTTGAAAAGGAAGTGCAGACACAAATCAGCAGCCAGACCTCACCCAGCAGCAGCTCCCGAGCATCCAACAGCACGTGTGCTTGTTGTCTTTGGAAATTACTTCTTTCTGTTGTCCTCCCACCTAGGAGGATTGATTGGGACTCTGGAAGACTTTAAATCTTCCAAATTTGGATCCAATTACCTTGACTAGATTTTACCTTCTCTTTGCCTTGAGGAGCCCTGAACAAACACTATGATTCATAGGCTAGCTGTAGTGGCCAATTTTGTGTGGGATATCACTGCTTTGGCTGGCAGTGAAGAATGTCTCTGGCCTGAAGAGGTTTCCTAGTATCACACAGACCCCTTGTTCATTTAACCACCCCTCCCCACCCAGTGGCAGCACAACCTAGATTGTCTCTCAGTTGTCTTTTTCTGTGGCCAGCATTTGTACTTTGATCATGTAAGGACCTAAATCTATGTCTCATGAAGGTCATTAGGCAGTGATGTGATCACCTGGGCCACTTAAATGAGCATTTGACTCAGTGCCCTCAGATTGTCACATTCAGCTTCACTGATGTTTTTCTTACTTTTTTTCCTGGAAGATCCATAGGATAAGGCTCTGAGGAAGGAGGCATGAAGTGCCCACAGCCTTTCTCAATAAACCCCTGACAATTTGCCTCTCACAGCAAGGAGCAAAAGGGAAAGGGTGTCTGCTTTAATTGGCAGCTAATGAACTGAGCAGCGTGAAGCATCATTGACACCCAGCGGGGATAGAGCTGCTCACACCAGGTAGAGGAGAGAGGTGGAGGGGAAAGGTGCAGAGACACCAGAAATCTTCCAGAGACATGGGGGAGATGCTTCCTGCTTTGCTTTTGCAAGATGAAATAATGACCAGCTCTTCAGGCAGGGAGTTCTTCCAGGAGAGTCTCCTGGAAGGGGATTTACTGTCACAGGCTGGGCTTCCCTATGGTCTCTCCCAGCAGGGATGCTCCCTGCTGGGTCTCACTTAAAAAAGACAGGGAGCATAGTTGGAAGGAGAGAGAGTGCAAAGTACTCCTAATTATTACTTTACTTTTCTTACAGCTGAAAATAGGGTAGTTAAGTAGGCTGTGTAGGGCAGGAGTTGCTTGCACTACGTCATGAATATTATGATATTAGAAGGTGTTTTACAAAATACAGTTCACAGGATGCTGTAATTACAAAAAGTCCTTTTTTAAAAAAAGCATATATGTATATCCCTGCTAAATAGCCCTTCCAAGCAAGGACTGAACAGCCAGAACAAAATGACAGCAGCATCCAGGTTGCCTGAAGATGTTTCATTTTCCAGTTATCAGCAGACAAAATCCAGGCTAACAGCACAAGGCAGCCCTTGGATTCTCTGTCTCTCCAAATAGGTTTGTTCATCCCAGAGTCACTGCAGGCTGAGTGCCTCCCTGTGCCCTACAGTGTGCTGTGACATGGGATGTGGTAGCAGGGTCACTCCAGTGGGGTCAGTTGAGAGGTGCCACTGATGGGAAATGGCCCAGCTAGGGCAGCCAGGTGGGGAAAACATTGCCTCACCTCACTCAGGATGGTTCCTCATCACCTGTGCCCTGAACTCTCCTCGTGGAGCCCTGGGAGGACTCATCTCCTGTCTCTTGCTGTCTTTCTCTGTGTGTCTTGCTCTGCTTCCAGGGGGAGAGAGGCATGCCAGGGCTGCCAGGAAGACATGGCTCTAAGGTACCTTGTAACCAGAGGAGTGATGCTTGTCTGCCCCACTCACCCCTAGCACTCGACTGCCCCTGATGCACAGGCATTTGTGTGTGTGTCTGTGAGTCAGTGACTGTCCTCAGCTGAACTATTTATGCTTCTAAATTGCAAAATACAGGGCCTCATTTATGAAGGGAGTGGTGGGGGAAGAAGTGTTTTACAGAGCAAATGGCATGCCCAGTCTGATGCTGACTTGCAACATCAGGATCTTAATGCTTCACACCAGTGAGAGCAGCCAGTTGCTGATGTTTGGTAGGGAATTGGTGTTTTGTGAATTGGGCTCCCAGGTGACCACTGTCAGCCCAGCTGGGATAAGCAGGGCTGCCTAAGTGGGAACCTGGCCCAATGCAGTGGTGAATCAGGGTCAGTGTGTGTGAGCAGCCCTGCATGTCTGTGGATTGCAGTTTGAGGGTAAATACTAGAAAATAACATGTTCACTGCTGTTTGATGGCTGAAAAACGAGGAGAAGGCATCCCAAGGCTCTGTGAGGGTCTTACCAAAGCCACTCACTGCATGTTATCCCTTTCATGACTCTGCCTTCACTAAAACCTGCTGACCCTGAGACAATCTGGAATGCTTTTTTCCCCCTGTTTATTGCATAGAATCCCTGATCTCCATCTTCTGTCCTTGTGTTTTTTAGCTTTTGTCCCCGATTTCTGTTTCAGAAAGCTGAGAGGTATGATCCTGCTGCTCTCTGGCTCTTTGAACTTTTCCAAGCTTTTTTTTCACTCTGAACTCGGCTCCCAGTTCTCCTCGCTGCCTCATGTGCTACATCCCAACCTCTCATATTTCCCAACTTCTAACACCACTTCACTCCTTCCTGTCTCCTTAGTTATGCCCCATATTTGCTTTTTTTAACTGGACCTTTTCTAACCAGGACCTAACTAATGCTAACACAGGGGATACAGAGATTTCAGAATGGATGCTTGATAGGGACAACCTGCTTTTTGCATCAGTGCTGTCGAGGGAAATGTGACAGTCCCAGTGGGAGCAGCTGCTCCTGAGGCTCCCAGGCACCTGTCTGGGGTGTCAGGGCAGCCTGTGCTGTCCCATGGCTTGCTCTGCTCTGCACAATGACACCTGAATTGCAGTGCTGGGAAGTCTGGTTTTCCCCCTGAGGTGTCTGGCTTCAGAGCTCTCCTGGAAGCATTTTACTGCAGGGTTTGTCTTCTGTGGTAAAAACAGACTGAGGGGGAACAGCAAGGCAAGGCTCTGGGGTATGAGCTGGCCTTTCTCTGGATGCTTGAGCTGAGCTCAAGCCTTGAAGCGAGGGTTTGGTCCTTGGTCTGTTTTTGCATCCCTCAGTTATTTGACACTGGTCTGCTTGTTGGCCTTTGCTTCACTTGCAGGACTAAAACCAGGGGTGGCAGGGCTGGGGAGGAAATCAGTTTGTCTCGTTGGGTTGTGCTCATGGTGCCTGCCTTTGGAAGAGCTTTCTGGAACCCAGAGCCCCTGCTGTAGGTGAACAGCTGCTCAGGGAATGAGGACGTGTGCTGTGTGGTGTTACAGCATTACCTCTGAGTTGTGGAAAGGAGAAGATGTGGGTTTTTGCATTTTTATTTTCACCTGACAGATACCGTTTCGTTTTAAGAAATGTCAATTTTAAATATTTTCTAACGAGGTGTTGCTGTCTCTGCTCTCTCTGCCAGGGTGCTCCAGGGATGGCCGCCGCAGGGATGAAGGTCAGTTTTGCACTGCAATTCCTAGAACTGGGCACGGGCTGGAGCTGGGAGAGCTCAGGGCGCTAGAAAATGGTCGGACAGCTCCCACTGATGGGGAATATCAGAACTGCCGTGCCTTTGGCGGAGGTACCAGACCTGTCTCCAGTGAACTCGGGTCAGCAGAGCCTCCCCCGGCTGCACCACAGCCTTGCTCCTCTCCTGTGAAAACAGGGCAAGGAGCAGCAAACTCCTTTGTGCCAGCACATGAGTCTTGTCTTGCTCTGCAAATACTGCAAGGTAGTTACTCCATTCTGTGGAAGCCATAAGTCTGAGGTTTGGTGGTTTCTTACAGCAGCCTGGGAGCTGCTGCTTCATTCTTTTAATGAAGATAAAAGAAGCTCCAGGCACAAAAAAACGCAGCTGAAGCACTCTGGTGCCCTTAGTTACCAGCTCAAGCCCCCATAGACGAATGTTCTTTTCCCCACTCTGATAGCTCTAGGAGGATTTGTACTCTCTCCTGGTGAGTGACCTCTCACTTGTATTTTCCTGTCTCTTTCTCACCAGGGCGAGCCTGGGACTCCAGGAGAAAAGGTACTTTCAGAAGGTTTTGCTCTGAGCCTGCACTTCTGGTTGGTTTGTGTATTTTACCCCTCCCTGAGCAGCTGAGGAACGTCCAAATCCGGGCCCTAATGGCACCTGCCACTCTAAGCAAAATGGTAGTAGGATATAATGATACTGAGTGAGAGAGGGGGACCATACTGCAAATATTTCCATCCTCCTGCTCGTGTCTGTGTCAATGGGAATACCACAAGAGACACAGGGCACACTTTCTACTCCTTCCCTTGTCCCCCTTCTGCCTTCCTGCCCCCTGTGCCTTCCCATGTCCCTGTCTCAGAGCGGTGTGAGTTCCCGAGGTGCCCCATCCCTCTCCATCCCCGAGCAGCTGGCTCCTTTTGCTGGAGGCTGGCTGGGTTATGTTACAGCACGTGACAGCCGTCTAACAGACACGTTCTCTGTCTCTTTTCTTCCCCACCAAGGGAGATTCTGGAGTGCCAGGGAGGATGGGCCCCCCAGGTTTGCCAGGGAAGAGGGGGCAGCGGGTAGGACATTGCGTGTTTGGGCTGGGTGTCCTGGCAGCGCTGCGCTGTGTCCCTGCGAGCAGGAGCTGCTGTGTGCTGCATTACCCTGCTTCTGGGGGATTAGGTGTCCTTTGCTGGCTCTTGCCCCCTTGGTGAAGTGTGTTTGCTGGTGGCAGGCAGGGCAGCATGAGATGCCTGGGATGCAGTCTTGTCCCGGGAACGATTAAGGACAGTGCTGCATCTCTCGGCTCCAGAAATAACACCCTAAACAGGGATTCAGTAATCTGACCCCCTTCCTCAAGAAATCCACTGCTTTGCACCCTATTCTGGCAGCACAGGATGTTTTCACTAGCTCTTATGGACATGTGTATTCAAAACAGTCCTTGAATGAAAAGTGGGATGCCAAGGTGGAATCGGGGGGATTCACAGAGCCCTGGAGCAGAATTAGGAATTATATTTTTACAGAAAACTCTAATGCCAAACTTTTTCCTTGGGTATGAAGTCCTGAAAATGTTTTCCCTCTTTCCAGGGGGAGCAGCATTAATTTAGCAATGTGCATGCTCTGCCAGGGAAGGAAACTGGGTGGGGGGGAGGCTTACAGGTGGCTGGAAGCCAAATTACCTTGGAGAAAGGGGTCACTGCACTCTAAAATTGCCTGACTAAAAGATTGCTGCTAGTAGATTATTTTCCAGGGAGCCACCAGTGCATGTCTGTTCCTGGAGCATTGATGCAAGTCCCTTGCATGTCAGATGTGTGCTCTTGAGCTCTCAGGAGCAGCAGCATGGCTCCAGGAGAGAGCTGGGCACCTGTGGGGGGAAAGAGGGTTTGAATTGCTCTGTATAATCTGTACAAGTTGCTGAGTCTTGGGGCTGTGGGAATGGCATCTAAGACCACACCTTTCCCTGGTGATGCATTTGAAACATCTCTTCAGGGTAACAGAAACCTCCAATATCTCTCTCTGTCCTGGCAAAATGCAGACTCCCAAATAGGACATTGTATCTGGAAACCATGGGTTTAGCAGCTGGGTGGATTGGTCCGAAGAGAACTTTAACTTCAACATAAAGACCAGGAATTGAGCTCCAATATTTAAAATCTGGCCCAGGTGTCACGGTGAACGGAGCAAAGCCACTTCACCAAGGGAATGCTGGATGCTCTCCATTGCTCACTGCCTGTGGCATCCTCTGTGCTCCGTGGTGCCTCACACAGCTCAGCCTGCAGCTCTCCAGGCATCACCTTACACCATCAGCTGCTGCCTTTGCCATTTTTGCCACTCCTGTCTTCACTGCTTACATGAGCAGTGCGTGTCCCAGAGCTTGGCTGCCAGCTGAGGTGCTGCACTGCTTGGGTTTTTTGAGAGCATGATGAGTCTGGGATTTGGAGCTAGGGAAGAGGAGCAGGGTGTGGAGAAAGTCCTGCACTCCAACTAAAATTCACACTGGGCAACAACTTCTGTGGGCATATGGATCAGGGAAAGCCTGTGCAGAAGAATTGACAGGGACAAGTGTTTAGCAGACCAGAGGGATAAGGAAGATGCACAAGGGGGACCCTGGATCCCTTTCCCACTCTCCTTCCTTTGGAGAGAAATGGCAGTGATGTGCAGAGATAGTCAGAAGGATGGGCAAAACATGTAATGTCTTGAGCTGGCACTGCTCAAGGAGGATGCCTTGTCTGTGTCCAAAATAAAATCCCCAGGGAAGGGAAAGAGGGTGTGAAACCAGGAGCAGCTCAGCCTTTTGCTGCTCCTGCAGAGTCAGCCTTGACCATGTCTGTTTTGCCAACAGGGTGAGAAGGGACGAGCTGGTGACCCTGGGCTTCCTGGACTCCCTGGCCCAAAGGTTTGTCTCTTTCCTGAATTTTTTTTTTATTTTTTCTGTTTATTTTGATGGGGCTACTCTCACTCACCCCTTTTCCTCCCTCCCTCCTGTGCACAGCTCACACATTTTTAGCTGACTGTGGCAGTGTGATCTGCACTGCTCAGCTGAATGTCATCCTCACACAGGGATGTGAGGGAGGCACACCGAAGATGCCTTTTTGTAGGAATTGCATGCCTTCATGCAGTGAGGGGGAGGTTGTGGTCCTGGGAGCAGGACCATGGAATTGTGTCCCACTAGTTCCTCTCTAAAAGCATGACCTCGGATGTGACATGGCATTTCAGCCTTCTCCTGCTCCAGGATCCATGGCTGATGAGGAGATGGGCTTTTGGGGAGCTGCACTGCTGTGCTCTGAGGTGGAGGAGTAGCTTTGTGCTCAGAGAGACCCAGGGCAGCTCAGCTAAAGCTAAGCCCTGAAACTGGCTTTTCTCTGTGCTCTGAGATTTTCAGACAGAAATCACACCTTTCAAATCAGACTTGCACAGGGTGCTTTTTCTTTGGGAAAGGGGACAGTGCGGTGAATGCCAGTGGCCATGTCAGGAAGGGATGAGGGTGTCATGGCAAAGCTTTCCTTATTATCTTCCCTGTGCAAAGGACATGGTGAGTCAGCTGAGAGTGGCTGATGACTACAGGTCCAGAGGGAGACATTCCCAAAAAAGCCATCATCAAGTGGTTTAATCAGCTCAGTTTCAACAACAGAAGAGCTCAGTGTTCAGAGGGAGGCTGGGGGATGAGCCCTGTCCACAAGCAGCCTTGTGCAGCCCAAGGGAAGAGCGTGGCTGTGGCTGCTGGCAGGGCTCCACAAGGACCCTCAGGCTGGACCATGCTGTCCTGGTTCCTGGCCAGCTGCTGCCTCTCTGGGCTATCAAGAGTCCAGCTGTTGGACCTTGTCTGGGCTGTGTCTCTTTCTAAGCCAGTATTCTGGCAAGTGAAATTACAGAGGTGCAGAGTCTGAACTGAGACACGTGGCTTGTTCTTCACAAACAGGGAGAGAAGGGAATTGCTGAGAATGCCTTGGTGGGAGCTAAAGGAGAACCTGGCCCTCCAGGTCTGCCAGGACCCCCTGGACCAAAGGTGAGTGACTTTTCCTTCACAGAGTTGTGTGTTGTGAGGGACTGTGCCCTGCACAAGGTGTGTAGGTTGTATCCATCTGTGCCCACCTCTGAGTACCTGCTGGAGGGATACCAGGTTCTACAGTGTTTTAGTACTGTTGTTCTATATGCTGCAGGTGAGAGAGTCTGTGAACTGTGTTTGGAAGGAAAATACCCTCCTTGTGCTCAAATAACTCCCTCTAGGCTCTGTGAGAAACCAGTATGGACATTCCCTCTGCACCGGGTGGAACAGAAGGGTGCTTGGTGGGCAGTTGTGGCAGGAGATTTGGGCTACCTTGGTGCTTGGCTGGTGCAGTTCTGCAGCTCTTCCTCCTGGAAATGCACACCCAGCAGTGAAGATGCATCCTCTCAACACAATACAAACCCATCCCTTTCCCTTTCTCCTCCTGTCAGGGAGAAGCTGGTGACGTTGGTCAGCCTGGTGCTGCAGGATCACAGGGAGAAAAGGTACAGAGTGCTTTTGCACAACCCAGCTCTGGGTTCTGAGCTTCAGTAGCTGCAGGTTTGTCCCTATGTGTACAAAACTTAGCTGAAAAGGAGAATTTTAAATCAAACTGTCTAGCTAGACTGTTTCAGAGAACCAGCAGAGCACGATTCCTGGAGTTCAAGAAAGTGAAGGGACAGGCTTTGCTCCAACTGTGATCTTCCTTTTTCAGGGGGAACGTGGTTCACCAGGAGACCAGGGACCCGTGGGCCCCAGGGTAAGTATTCCTTTACTAACAAAGGGTTTTGGCCCTTCAGAGGGTCTAAGGATAGTGGGACCACACTGCCAGTCCAGACTGGGTCTTGCTGTCCCTAAAAGTACTCCCAGATGGGCAGTGGCTAAGTTTGAGGTGGGCTGTTTCTCCACTCCATACCCTCACCTTTACATTAGAGGAAAAAATTCTCCCAGGCCATCTCAGGTTGGCTCATTCATTGGAGGAGTGGGTTTGGACATCCCAGTCTGGATTCAGGCCCTTGACCTACCAGAAAAGGGCAGCAAGAGGGTGGGTCCATGCCCACATCTAAAAATTGGTCAAACAATCCAGTTCCTGGATTCTGGCTTTGACTTCACCTCTTCCCAGACTGCCAGCTTTGATGGCCATGACATGGTGACCATCATGGCTCTACAATTCTGTAGGATCTCCTGCACTGCAGAGGCCTTCTTTAATAAATTAAAAACTGGACACTCATGGAGTGGGCCCCTCTGAGCCCCCTTTTTCAGAGTGCACCACAAGGGAAGGGCAATCCCAGCAATTGACTGAAGACCTGGTATTTTGCAGGGCCCCAAAGGAGAGCCTGGGAAGGATGAGATGATGGACTATGATGGGAACATCAGTGAAGCTCTCCAGGTGAGCAGCTGCCCTCCTGTCCTGTGAGGTGACTGCTGGATGCTTTTCTATTTCCCAAGGGATACAGACAGGGGAACAGTGTAGATCTGCTTAATCTGAGTTTTTAGTTTGGGTTTTTGGATTTTTTCACGTTTCGTAAATTTTGTAAGCTTCTTACTCATTTGGGCCAGTGCTACATTAGTGGAGAACAAGCAAACTCCAAGAAAAAGCTTAATTTTCCAATTACTGTTTTATTTTTTAATTTCAGTTTTATTTTTTCACTCTTTTTTTCCTAGGAAATACGAACTTTGGCCTTGATGGTGAGTTCCTGTCTGTGCTGTGGGGTTTTACACAAGTAGCCATATGTCCATCCTAAGCAGATGGCCTGACAATTTAGGTGCAGCTAAAACACTTGGCCTTTGCCATTGGGAGCTAAAGCTGGGGCAGCTGACAGCTGAAAGAAGAGCTCATCTTGCCTTCTGATCTTGGCACTTGAATTCTAATCAGGACTTTCATCTCTCTGCTTTGAGAGGTCATAGATGCTGCTCAGAGCAGGGAGTGCTCAGAAGGAGCAGGGAAGAGCAACTCTTCATTGCTCATCTTCCCAACAAAATATGATTTTAGGAATCCCTTGGAATATTCCTCTGTGATTTCCCCTTAAACTTAGGAGAAAGTATTTGGTTTCAAAACACAAAAGTACAAACCCTGTTGATAATATGAAAAAAAATTTTTTTTCTTTACCTAGGGACCCCCAGGACGTCCAGGGCCACCAGGACAGAAGGTATTGCCTCAGTTCAGCACTTGCAGAACCTCAGGGAAACACAGGGGTGGCCCAGGCAGAATTCCCACCCACAGCTCTTCCCAGTGCTCCTGTATTTCCTGTACTGCACTATCAGACTGTCCTGCTCTCTTCTGCCACACAAAATATCCTGAAAATCTCTTTTCCCACAATGATAATGCCTAATCTGAAAGATGAAGGATCCTTTCTACTTGCCCTCCCTTTCAGGAAGCAGCTTGTGGGAACCAAACTGTGGGATTGTGTTGGCTGCACTGGGGCTGAGCTGGAAGTCAGGATCAACAAGATTGGGAAAATTCTCAGGCAGTCATATAATGTAATGTTTCAACAGGGGTTTCTGTGCTTTTTTGGGTTGTTTATAAAAAAAAAAAAATTCTATGTCCACAGAAAAACCTAGGGGTTTCTATGCTTTGTTTTTGGTGATTAGGGGAAAAAACCTGGATTTGTCATGCTTTTTTTTTTTCCTGTGAGTAGTCCATGCAGGCTATTTCTGCAATGCCTGCCCTTTTTCATCACACTGCTCCACAGGAGGAGTCAGAATAGCTGCTTTCAAACTGCCCAAGTAACAATTCTGTGTTTCAGGGTGAAATTGGCTTGCCAGGTCCTCCAGGCCATGATGGAGAAAAGGTGAGGCACGATGCTCTTCTACCTAGTCTTACCTGGAGTCATCTCTGTCACTGACATCACACAGTTGCTTTTCCCACGAGGGATTAAAGTATTTTGCTTCACAAAAAGGAGCATTAGTGGTTTGTCAATGTCCTGACATTTGTCATGGCAATGCTACAGTGTCCTGTCTCCAAAGGGCATAGCTGGGAAGGAAAGGATGAGCAGTACAAGGGGCTCTGGGCCAGCAGGAGTGGCTTTACTCTGTCTGTAAATGTGTCACTTTATGTGCTGTGAATTTCATTTAGGGACCACGTGGCAAGCCTGGAGAAATGGGCCCCCCTGGCCCTCATGGACTGCCAGGAAAGGATGGACCCCCTGGAATAAAGGGAGAGCCAGGCCATGTTGGGGTCAGAGGAGAAAAGGGTGACAAGGGAGAGCCAGGACAAGCAGGCTCACCGGTGAGTAAATCCAAGCCTCTCCGAGTACTGGTGGCTGCCCAGCTCATGGGGCAAGGCTCCAGGATTCCTTGGATGCCTCAGAGCCCCTGCAAGGTGGGTGAAGTGTCACAATACATGAGATCCTGGCTTCCTGGCACGTGTGTTGTCCTCTTTCTGGAGTGGCTGTCCCCAGGTCCCTGCCTCAGCTTGCTGCCTGGTGTCATGCTGGCACTGAAATCCCGCTGGAAGGGAGCAGGTGTGACTGTGAGGCACCAGCACACCCCTCCTGGGAGGGCAGCTGCATGGGCTAGTCCCTCACATCCCAGCCACTACCTGGGGCAGAGTGTCCAGCCTCCCAGCTTCAGTCTGCCACAGCTCCTGTGTCCCCAGCTCAGGGGGGTTGTGCCATGACTTCCTGCCTCTCTATGGGATTAGCAGGATGAAACTCCTGCTGTCCCAACAGCTGCTGTGGCCAGTGATTCCTAGCATGGACTCCAGCAAACTGCATAACCCTGAGCAGAACTTGGAGGCAGGAAAGCAGTACCCCATCCTCACTCTGGGGACTGGTACCTCCACAGTGACAGGAGGATGTTCAGCTGTTTGTCCCTCCACTTTCAATACTGGTGAAGCCCTGCATTTCCCTGGATACCTGGTGGATGTCCAGGGTTTTCAGAGTACTCTTGGCATGACCAGAGCCAGTCCTGGCTCTTGCACTGATTCTTGTATGTCTGCCTGACTAAGTCTTGCAAAACTCCACAAATCTTTCTTGATCTATAGGGTCTAGATGGCCCCACTGGAGAGAAAGGCGAACAAGGTGACCAAGGGATGCCAGGACCATCAGGATTGCCAGGGCCCATTGGACTTCCAGGACTGACAGTAAGAATGGAAAAGAAAAGGCTGCTCTTTCCTGCTTGGTAAAGAGGAAATAGCATAGGGCAGCACACGAGGGCTCATTCCCCAAAGTGCTGAGTATCCTGGGAGCCTCAGAGCCTTTGTTAGGTGTCACAGAATGTCTTCCAGGCCTCCAGCAGCAGCCAGGGAATGTGAAACACATGGTCTGTTCCCACTTCTCCTGGGGGAGCTGCTGCTTGCCAGCACATGGGTGGTTCACAGGCAGCCTCAGTGGAGGGAGACTCCAGAGCACAGCTGGTGGTGATGGGGTCTGCTGTTGTGTGCAGGGAGAGAGGGGTGAGCCTGGGCAGCGTGGAGACAAAGGAAATCCAGGAGAATCGGTAGGTCACTGTTCCTGTACCATATTCCTTCATGATCTTGGCAGTAGGGGAGGGAGGATTTGGCAGCAGTGCTGCTGGAAGCTGGCACACCCCCCTCTGGTGACACCCCTTTGCTGAGGAGAGCAAGCCTCATGCTGTGGGGCTGGATCACCAGCCACCTCTGGCTCCTGGTGCCTCCTGTCCCTGACACAATCTGTCTCACAACCACCAGTCAATAAGGAATGCCTAGGGAAGGACAGATCTTGGAAAGCATAACAAATACTTTCCTCAGCATTTGCAGTAAATGCATTTCCTGGCAATTATCTGCATGTGTATATATATATTTGTATTTTTTTTTCTTTTTTTCCTCCCAAAAGGTTTTGTTGTTTTTTGAATTAGCCCATTCTCCCCTCAAAGCTCACCCCTCCTGCAGCAAGGAGTCCCACAGGCTGTTGGCACATGTGGAGCCAGACACCTTCTTTTCTATCTTCTACTCCTTGCCTCCTTGTAGGAATAGTGGTAGAATAGTGGAAGTGGATCTTTCTTTGGAAAAAACCTCACTGCTTTCCCTCCTCTTAAATATCTGCAACTTTTGCATGACCCTCCCCTGAGTCCTGCTGCTGCTTCCCACCCACTCAGTCCTGGATTGCTGCTGCTTCCTAACACAGGCCTTTGGGGGAATCCAGGATTCCCAGGCTGGTAGAGGAGCTCTGCTACATCCTCTGTCCTGTCTCCCCTCTGAGCAGCCCCACTTGGTCCCTAAGGGCAGCACATTGACTTCTCTTTGCCTTGCTTTCCAGATATCTGGGCCCCCTGGACCCCAAGGACCTCCAGGACCTCCAGTAAGTTCTGAGTGATTCACCTGAGGAGCAATGGGCTTAGAGCAGGCAGTGGCTGGGGAGGATGCTGTGTGGAGAAGACAGCCAGAGCCACTGCAGTGTTGAAATGGGAACATGCTTAGTATCTCCTCCAAACCCACCCCCAGGGTAGGTCAGAGCTGCAGCGGGCTGGGAGGGCAAAGAAAGAAGGTTTTCTGTTAGTCTGAGATGAAAGGGAAGACAGTGGCGAGATGGGATGGATGGGATTAAAGGGATCAACTGCAGAAATTGTCTTAATAGCACACCTGGCCCCCTGCCAGGGTGTGCTTGGCAAGAGGCTCCTTGTTGGGGATGAGAACAGTACATGAAGTGCCCACTACACAAATAAAGAGGCCTTTGGGCTGAGGGTTCGTGCCCCAGAGAGTGAAACCTTTGTACTGCATGCTTAACTGGGATACCTGGAGTTTAAACCCATGCTGAAACATGACTCATTTCTTGTCTCTCATCCCAAATGCAGGGTCTTCAGGGTGTTCCTGGACCCAAGGTAAGGGTGCAAAATATTACACACTGAAATGTAACAGAGGTTGTCCCAGGTGCTAAACTTCCCTTTAGTAACAACATCCCAGTGTTCAGGTGGAACTTTTCTTCCATCTTAGTAAGAGGGTAAATCCTTCTGGATATTTTCTTGAAGGGAATGGATTAGCAGCTCTCATTTTAGGACCCAGAAAAATGGTGATTCCCTCCAGTTTTCACGCAGAGAAGTGGTAATTCAATGGTCTGTGGAATTCTGCCCATGAGAACACAGTTGAAATCTTTGTCTGGAGGGTGGAGGTCTGCACAGTGTGATGAATAATCTGCCACACAGTCCTAAGGAACTGATCTCTAGCTAAAAATTAGTCTTAAAATTGCCCTGTACATTCTGCTGTAAAGCACTCAAGAACTCCACTGTCCTTGGTGGTGAGAATATTTCTAATCTCCACCTAAATGCTCAGCCTGCCCCACTGGCTTGCCTGCTGTAAAACAGCTCCTACACAAAAAATAGTGGAGTGGAATTGTTCAAGTTGAGCTGCATCTTTCTGGTGATGCTCTGGGCAAAGACTGGAACATGTGCAAAGCATCTTAATTCTTCTGCTTATCCTTAATGTTTGGCCACCAGCATTGTTTGAGCACTGAAAGGGATGTATATATTTTAAAAAGCCTTATGAACAGGAATGAGGAAGAAAAAGTTTTGGGTTACATTTCGAATGTAAGAAAAAGGAGTATTTTGTTTAATATTGCTTTATAGTTTTTAATACAGAATTTTAAAAATACAGCTAATAAAAGAAGGCTGAAATTTTTTTTTCTGAAATGTTGGAACTGATGCCTTAGCATTTACAGAAGTATTTCCAAACATTATTTCTGTATGATTTTTCTTCAAGACTTGTAGAAACCTGTCATTCACTTCCAGTGAATCCACATCTTAAAATGTAAACTCACTGTATCGGATAACTTCTGGTTATTTATATTTATATATAAATATATCTACAGCAACAGCAGCAGGGAGAGCAGCACTGGAACGAGCTCAGTTCTCCTCTGAACATCCTTACCCACAGGGCCTGAGTCTCATCTTATTGCCACTGAGTTAAAGCAAGTGCTCACACAAGGGTAATTTGAATGAGAGTGCTTTTCTTCAAATTAGGCTGAGAATTGGGCTAAAGCCTTACTCTGCTGTATCTTGTATTCCCTGTGCTATGCAGCACTCTCTGAAGGGAGGAATGTTTGTTATATAAGTGCTGTTATGGTGGGTTTATTTTCTGCTCCATCCTTCCTTTAGGGGGAAGCAGGGATTGATGGAGTGAAAGGAGAGAAGGGTGCCCAGGGTGAAAAAGGAGACAGAGGGCCACTGGGATTACCCGTAAGTATCCAGGAAGCAAGCAGCACTTTGTGAGCCAAACTTAATATCAGCTGTAAAAAGATCCCTCAATAGGAGACGCACGTGGGGATCTGGTATGTAAAGTCAGAGAAAGAGATGGTCTATAAATAACTGTGCCTTTGCTTTTTAAACCCAAAGCCTCCATTTCTGTACTGAGCCTTCAACTTCTAGATGTGTTGAATAGATCAGTGGTCACTTTGTTTCCTCCTGCTTCTGGCAGGACTGGGAAAAACAAGCAGTAGCTTTCCTGAGGGTTCTCTGCACTTCAGGACAAGACCAGAAACATAAGTCAGAGATGTGGAAAGAGAAACTTCTTCCCCAGCCATTTATCTCCTGGGCTAAGCTTTGTACAAAGCATGGTTCTTAATGCAAGCTGCTTCTTTGATAGCTGGAACATTCCTGTCCCTTCTGCCATGGGATCAGTGTGTCCCTGCTGTGTGTGGGCTCTGTCCCATTAGCCTGGTGTTAGAGCACTGCTTGGCTTAGCCAGAGGAATTGGGGCACAGGGTGCCATAGAGAAGTTGCAGGAGCTTTACATACAAACCTGATGGTGAGTTAGCAGTAACTTAGTCCCACCCAGTTGTTTCACCAAGTTCTCTCATCATAAAAATCACTGGTGGCACAAATGTTCTGCCTGGAGTGAACACTGCAGGGTGATCTCCTGTACTGTGTGGCTTTGTCGTCCTGTGTTCGACCACCCAGGTCCCTTGTCCCTGACTCTGGCTGAAATGTGCTTGTCTTTGTTTGTAAAATGTTTTCTTGCTTTAGTTGTGATCCCTTCTAGACCTTGAACGAGTCCCCTGCAACTCCAGGCACTCAAATGAGCCCAGCATGAGTGCATTCCCTAGGGCTCCAGGCAGAGCCAGTGGGGAGAAAGGGATGCTTTTGGAAGGCTCAAAGACAAGGGATTGTGCCTCAGTGAAGCAGTGGGAAGTCAGAAGCCAGTCCCCTGAGAAATGCAAATGGAAGTTTTCTGTGTAAATGGTTATTCCCTCAAGCCTGTGGGGTATCCAGACAGGGGAAGGAAGTCCTTGTGACAGCCTGAGCAGAAGATGCCCCAGCAATTATCCCAACAACTCATCTTTGTGGCAGGGAATGTGCTGGCTGCTTCTCCTACAGCAGTGAGCCCCATGGGGGTCCCTTGGCTTTTCCCATCCCTCTTCCTGAGCTGTGGAGGTGGGAAGACTGGCTCAGAAAGGTCCTCTTAGGAATGTTTGTTTGGATCAGCAATATTGGCTGGCCAACCAGGAAGCACAGCTCGTAAGATCAGATACCTTCTTCAGAGCCACTGAGCTCTATTCAGAAGTGTTTCCATGCCTGATCCAGTGTACCTTCAGCCTGTCAAACCAAATGCAGTGCCAAGCAGGTTCTGAAATATTTCAGACTGTAAAATCCTGAAGCTGGATCTCCTGCCTTTTTCTCTGACTTTGGGCTTGACATCACGCTGAAATTCCAGTCCTGATTGTCTGCAGTAGCCTTGGGCTTCTCCATGGCTGGCAGGGTGAAGAGTTTGTAATGCTCAGGTGGAGGAAAACTCAGTATTTGGTACTTATATCCTTCCACAGCTTTCCCTCCCAACCACTGTCTGAGACAAGCCACTGGGCTTGATGGGCCTTGGGCAGAACCACTGTTAGGTCTTCTGGATGAGGGAATTCAGGGCAAGAGCTGAGCAGACAGCAAAGTGCCACTCGATCTGAGTCTGGTGTAAATCTGCACTGGTGACACAGGGAGTTGAGCCACCTGTTTCATAAGCCCCCAAACAACTGTGGAGTGGAGCAAGGCTGCAGCTGACCCAGTGGGCACCACAAACCCCAGGGTTCTTGGTAGCAGCTTGAACAGCTGATGGCTCTGCAGTGCCTGTAAATGCCTTGGTGACCAGCAGCCTCTGAGCCTTGTGTCTCACCTGTGTTGCCCAGCCTGCCACAAAGGCAGTGCAGACTCCAGCTCCACTGTCATTGTCCTTTTCACCACCTGTCACAGAACAGCTGCTTCCCCAGGAGTTTTCCTGGTGGAATTGGGAGAGAGAAAATTGCACTCTTAAGAGGATCTGAAAGTTGCAGGTCAACATTATATGTATTCAGTGTTTCTATGTTTTTGTTGGTTTGCTTGTAAGTGCCATCACCTGTCCTTGAGATCTTAATTTTTGTTGATTGCAAGCGTACGTTTGTCTCAAGTCACTGCTTTACTCACCTCTCCCCTTCCCTCTCCTTTCCCCTCACCCTCCTCCCCTCTCCTCCGCCTTGTTTTTGTGACCCCTCCCCCTGTTCAGGGTGCTTCAGGTTTAGACGGCAGGCCTGGACCACCGGTGAGTTTCATTTCTCTGTTACCCCACGTTCGTCCTCCCCAGTATTGTCACTCATATTGTGTCTGCCACCCGAGTCTTGTTTACACCAGGAATAATCTTATTTTTACCAAAGCAGGCTTGGGAGGGGGTTAAACTTAAAATGAGGAGTGATGTCACACACTTGCCTTCTTTAATGCTACAAGTCTGGATTCTGGGATCACAGCCTACTTGCTCCACTCTGTCTCAGTAACAAGAGGAATGAAACCTCTGCATGGTTCCATGATGCTCTGTTCTCCTCTCCTCTTTTATCCTGGGATGTCTCCAACCTCTTGTTCTCCATGAGATGGGAGAGGGACACATCATCAGGAGCTGTGGTCACAGGATAAGGGGGAATGGCTTCAAAATGAAAGATTGATTAGGTTTAGATTGGATATTAGGAAAAGTTCTTTACTGTGAGACACTGGCACAGGTTGCCCAGAGAAGCTGTGGCTCCCCCTTCCCTGGAGGTGTCCAAGGCCTGGTTGGACAAGGCTTGGAGAAACCTGGGATAGTGGAAGGGGTCCTTGCCCATGGCAGGGGCTTGGAATGAGGTGATTTTTCGGGGCCCTGCTGACCCCAAACCATTCCATGACTCTAAGTAATGCCAACCTGGTTCTGCAAACCATTCTGCTATTCTTGGATAACAGCTGTTAAATAACAGCCAAATATTTGTAATCCCTCTTGGGAAATCACAGATCACCCATGTACAATCCATTGGGCTATTTAAAAACAAAAAGCAATTTCTCCTCCTCAGTGTAGCTGGGAATAATTTCAGCTGCTCTGACTTCAGAAGGGAATCTGAGTGGCAGTTTATACAGTCACTTGTTTGGGGAAACTGTAGATAAAATTTTATAGACGTGCAGGGGAGATTTTGTGTATTCCATGGCACTAAATGATGCATAAGTGAAGGCAATTAAGATTTGCATGAATCTAAGGAGAGCCTGAATTTTCTCTCTTTCTTTGCCAAGCTGAAGTTGTGTGCTGCATGAGCTACTCTTCCACTTGTATTCTGCAGATCTTGACTTCTCTGAAAAGCTCTCCTGATCCACATGAGCCATCCTGCTCTCATCAGAGGGGTTACTGTAGTGACTAAGGATTGCAGACTGACATTAAAAAGTGCAAGACCCTTTGCTTTAAGGCTCTTAGAAAAAGACTCTCCCATTTGGGAAGTTTGCTCCTGGGTTCTTTCTAGGAGTCAGATAATGTGCCTCAAAAGTATCCCTTTATTGAGGCCCCATGAGGGTAATTGTAGACTCATACCTATGTGGTACAAGGAATCTGAGTTGGAGGTGCTGGAATCCTGTTTTTAGCCAGGAGGGGCTGTTACTGAACCGTCATGCTGCTTTAATCAACAATAAAGATCACTTTGATTAATTTCCCAGAGGCTAGGTGAGTCTCAGGAGCACCAGCAAGGAAGTTTGGTGTGCTGGTGGGAGATGGCCTCTGTGTCAAAGGGTTAGGAAAAACACTGGGTTTTCCTGTCAGCGTGACTGGGAGCCTGGTGGAGTGACAGGAATGGCAAAGAGGGAGCAGAGGGACTGGAGGATCCCCCTCCCAGCTCACATCTGTGCCTGTGCACACCTGCATTCAGCACTGTCAGCTTGCATGAACCACTGACCCAACGCTTCCCATCTCGCTCAGCTCTGGGAGGGGGTAAAGAAAATAAGGAAATAAGCAAAAAGAAATGTGAATTGCTTGTCACATGTGTAAATGGCCTTTATTCTGCTACAGCTTTCAGCCTTGTCTGGTAAAAACTAGCTGGAAAGAATTCCTGTTTGCAGAGCTGTAGAAATGCCTGCTGAAATAATTGTCAAGAGAGAGCTTCAGAATTAAAAATGAGGCTTTTTACAGTGGTGCTGGTGTGATCTAACATAGCAGTTCCCATGTTCTTCAAATTGCCTTACCAACTACTTCAAATCCATCTCCACCAACACTGAAAGCTGTAGTGGTGCTAGGTGCCTTCCACCACCAGCCTGTCCTTCCAAGCTGTGCTTTTCCTAAGGGAGCAGCAGTGTCTCCTGGCTTTAGGGAGGCCCTGGAATAAAAGCATCCTGATGTGTTTTCCTTCCTACAACTGCAGGGTATTCCAGGACCAATTGGGGTTTCGGGACCAGCAGGACCAAAAGGAGAAAGGGTGAGTTTGCTTCAGAACTGATGGATATTCAGTAACTTCTCTGAAGATACAACAGCTCTGAGGGATAGAGGAGCTCTAGGCTTTTCCAGAGCTGGAATTCCCCTCTCCTTTAGATACAAGACCCTCAGCTGGGCCTCTTTGGTGCTTGAGTATCTCATCCTTGGGGGCTTTCAGGTGCTTTGAAATGCATTCTTTGTTTTTTCCTTCTACGGTTCTCTGCTGCCTGTTTGTACTGAAGAGGAATGTGAGCAGTTTCTACTCTTTTGTATCCATTTCAGGGCAGTAAAGGAGATCCTGGAGTTGCAGGACCAATGGGGCCAGCAGGGCTTCCTGTAAGTATGGGGATCCTAGGGATTTATCTCCAGAGCCTGTTTCCTTTCTGTGGTTGACAGCTGAAGATGCTGCTGTAATATACAGGGTTTTGCTGGGTTAGGTGTAACTCAAGTTGCAAGATTTTGTTCACTATGGGAGTGACAGAAAAATCTGAGTGGCTTCAGAGCAGACTTAGAGTGATGTGGAGGACGCTGAAAGGAAACTGCTAATTCCCCTTGGTCCTTGGACTACCTAAAGAAGCTGTGTGGCACTCCCAGCATGTGTCTCTTAGTCCAAACTGCAGCTCCCTTTACCTTTCACAGCTTGGGTGCCTGCCTCCCACCTGTCTGTGAGAGCCCTGTCTTATTGCAGGGTTAAAAGCTGCCTTCAGTGAGGTCAATTCCACTGTCTGGGATTGCTTTTGCAAAATGGGGCCAGTGTTGGTGCTGTGATCTAATACAGTCATGAAGCAGCTTTGTTTTTTAACACAAAAAAAAGAAGTTTGTTGCATTGTCTTAACTAATTAGTTTTTTATCTGAAGAGTCCATAGGGTAAGCAGTAGTGGTGTTACTACCTGGATGTGGAGGTTGCCTGCTGGAAAAGTTTTGTTTATTTTTACATAGCCATTGGTACAAATGGGATAAAAACCCCAAAATCCTGAGCACACTTTCCTCTCTTTAGTTGGAATAGGGTGAAATCTGCTTGTTTTCAAATATTTCTTTCTGTGTTGATGCATTTCAGGGTTTACAAGGTCTACCTGGTGACAAGGGAGTCCGGGTAAGTTACCAGGCAAACTGCTTGTGCTTAATTTCTAACTCCTGTACACACTGGCAGCCCAGCATGTGTTTGTGTGCCAGACCTTCATCCCAGTAACTTTGCACACCTCTGTTACCCATAGCTCATTCCATCACCTGGAACACTGTGCTACATCTCTCTGAAGGCTGTAGGAGGGATTTTCTAATGTGTTCATTGTGGTCACACCTCTGTTCTAACTGAAGCACAGGACCTGAGTTAGGCCAACATGGTGTGCATTAGGAAATCCTGTTTATCCAGTTACTGATGTGTGTAGGGATTCCTGGGAGAATTGGCTGAGGTGCAGCCAGCAAATTTCATTTCAGTACTTCTAAATTGTCCCTGAAGCATGAAAAAGAAGGTTGTCTTCTAGCAAACAATCCTGCAGAGGATTTGAAAGGTGGAAATTTGGAAAAGATAAATTAAATTTGCCTGTCTTGAAGAATCAGGCCTGAAGTTTCCTCAGGCATTGTCCTGAATGGATGTGACAGTGAAGAGCTGGGTCAAACCCAGTAACAGGAATGGCAGCTTTTCCATTGTGCCACCTGTGTCATGGAAAGATCAACATTGCTAAGAAGTGCATGTTGAGAAGCTCCTTCTTTTTCATCAGTTTTTCTTGCCTGTTAAAGCTTTCAGTCTGAGTCTTTTTGATAAAAACATTTAGGAGCTATAGTTGGATATAATTGAAATCTATAAATATAAATGACTTTTGGATTCGAATCTGTAATATTATTATTGTATGAATGTCAAGCAGTTCAATGCAGTACAAATGTATGTAGCCACACCTTTTATTCATAAGACTCTAAATTTATCAGGAGGTGTAATTTTTTATAGTGCATGTGCCCATGTGATGATTTCATCATATGGATTTGCTTTTGATGTATAGTGAGTGTTCTCTGTCCTCTATCTGCAATGGATTTCTGACCTTACTCTGCACAGAAAGGGCAGTTTTGGACAGCACTAGCCAACTGGCATCTTAAACTAGGGGAGAAATGTTCAAGTTTCTTGGAAGCACCAAAGTTCTCCCCTTTTTTAATTGTTGCATTTCTGGCTTTGCTTCTTAACTTTCTCTTCACTTTCATTTTGCTTGTGTGGCTTCTAAAAAATGTCATTTTTAATTCCTAGACTTTTTCAGTTGGTTTTTGAACCGAGTGTCTTAGTTAAAAGAAGGATCTTTTATTAGCTTTCATTAGATGGGATTTCTCTGAGCTCTGGCATAAAAGCAAGTGAAAACTGGGAGGAAATGCAACTCCTTGTAGAGGATGAGCTGCAAAGCACGAGTGGGGAGTTTTGCTGGCCCCTTGAAGTGTGCATGCACTCTGCCTCACTGCAGCCCATGGTTTGCAATGGAAACGTGTGAGAAACTCAGGAGTGTAAATGGGCAAGTACAATATCTAAGGGGATCCTATAAAGTACCCCTTTTGCCACTGAGCCTTTGTACACGGATTTCCCCTTACTCTGAAGTCCCAGTTTGCCAAAATCCTCTCTTTTCCTCCGTGTTTTTTAAATCCCAGAAATGCTTTCTGCTGCTGTCTGCTTGGAGCAGGAGATCAGCATAGCTGTGCCTGGGGTTGTGGCACTAATGGCAGTGGGAATAGGCAGCATTTTGTGTAATCCAGCTGAAAAAGTGTGAACCCTGAACTTGTCCTGCTGTTATTTTAATGCCTGGGGGGGCTCTGTGTGTGTGTATGTGTGTGTTTGTGCATCTTCCTCGCTCCTACAGGTCCACCTTTGTCCCCTTTATCCCTTCCTCTTCCTCCACCTTTCTTCCTGGCTCCTTCCTCCAGAGCGACCCATGCTGCATTTTTCCTGGATTATCCTCTCCATTCCAGTGCTTGGTTCTGGGTGACTTCTCCTCATTGCCTCTCCTCTCCCATCCATTTCTCTTGCCAGCTTTGGGTTTAACACTTTTTTTTTTTTTTTTTTTTTAAGAAGAAGCAGCAGTCTGTGCTGTCTGATTTTATCCCTTAATTCCTTTAACACTCCCCACGAGGACCCTAAATTCAGTTCCCTGTGCAGCAGCCCCTTCCCCCTGTTTCATGCTCAGCAGCTTTGAGAATTCCTGTTACACAGAAGGATTTGGTATGGATGTAACTGGCAAATACCACATAATGTCCTGCCTTAAGGACCAGTGTGCTGCCATTTAAGGATAAGTCGCTGCCCTATGGCTGTGCTGCCTAAGACTACTCCCTGGTCTAATAGGTTTTTTGGGAGAGCACTACTCAGAGCATCCCAAAGGACAGCCAGACTGTGCAGACTCCGAGCTGAGTAGTTCCTTCATTCCCTGGCTGAGACTTTCTTTAAGAATGGGAATTCAGAGGGGTAAAAAAAGCATCTCAGTGCTGTCCCAGAGCTCCAGTGGTAGAGGGACCTTCCCAGCCAGCTGAAAATTGAGCTAAGGTGGCAGAGCCCTCACAGTCTGTCAGTGTGGGACCACAGCCACAGCCATGATGTTTATGCAGCTCAGTTACAGCTCAGCAGCTTCATATGTTGATCTTCATTTAACATCTCAGAGGGAGATTTATTTTAGAATGTTTCCTAAATGTTTATCCTTTTTTAAACTATCGCTGACATTTGTTTGAAATGGATGATCCTAAAGCTTTTGTGTATTCTTTTTTTCTTGGACTAAACTATTATTTGCAGGGGGAAAGGGGCAAGAAAGGCTCTAGAGGGTCTAAAGGGGATAAGGGAGACCAAGGAGCACCTGGATTAGATGCACCCTGTCCGTTGGTATGTCCTGTTTCATCAAATGTATTGTTTTAAGATGTGTTGATGGGGAAGACAGAAGGAAATCATAACATAAGTAATGGTCTTGCAAAAATACAGCATTTGAGTAAGGCCCAGCTGGGTTCCCACCACAGCCTGTGGCAAAGCTGTGGGACCAAGTGATCCTCTGAGAGATCAGGCTGCTGAGCGACCATGGTTATGTTCCTTCCTCTTCCAGACCTCACAAAGGTTTGGGTCCATGGGGTGTCCCATGTGCTGGCAGCTCAGGGCTTTCTCCACTGTGGACAGAGCCCTGTCTCCTTTTGCTGCTGGTTACAGCTCTTCTCTGGAGATGCTCGATGGGATCAAATCCACGTGACAGCAAAACTGGAATGCTGGTTTCCTTGCCTTGGAATAACAGCCAGCTGATGTGATGGCCTGAGAGCACACAGGGCACTTGAGCTGCACTACCCAGAGGGAAAACAAGTCCCAGTTATCCTAAATGGGATGTGTTTCTGTCAAAGCAGATTGGCTCTAAGTCTAGGCAAATTAATAAATGCAGGAATATGTGTACATTTTTATTTAATTCATACACTGCAGCAAATGCTGCCAAAAGTCTGCTAGCAGTGCCACAAATTCCAGGAGTACTTGGGGATCATGCTTTTAGAAATCCAGCTGCTGGGTTTCTTAGTGAGGATCGGAGGAATGGATGATTTTGGAATGGAGGAAACGCCATTCCCATCCTCTCAGCTTTAACTCGGAGAAACATCTCATAGATGACAGAAAACCAGAAAGGAAAGTGCTGCTGCTGCAGACACAGCTCAGTGTGCAGCCAGGGGTGTGTGCTGGGTGTGCAGCTGAGTGCCCTGTGCCAGTCCCAGCGGGGACTTGGCCTCTCCTCCCGGGACAGGAGCTGGCTGGCACTGACTGAAATAACGATAGTGGTTGATTTCATAAACAGGGTCTCCGAGGTTTTAAAGGCGAGAAGGGTGAGCCGGGGTTACCTGGGCTGGACGGCCTGGATGCCCCATGCCCATTGGTATGGTGTACCTTCCCTTTCCTGCATGCTTGTTTGCTTTTTGCCTTTTGGTGCTGTTTTCTGATCCCCCCTAGAAACACCTGGCCCTTCCTCCCTTACCTGTCTCCATAGTCCCTTCCTCTCATTGCTGCTGTCAGAACCAGGACCTTCCCTTCGCTCTGATTGCCAGCTGCTGTCAGCAGCACTTTGTGGCATGAGAAAAAATAGAGCTGGAATGTGGTTTTATTTACATCTGCTTCACTTCTTCCTTTGCCTTCGCTTTGACAATTTCCAGTAAACCAATGTATGCAAACCCAGCTCTGCACTGGCTTGGCTTCCTCACAAGGAGCTGCAGTGCTTGTGTCCTTCATTAACTCTATTTTTAAGTGCTTGTGTGTGTTGAGCACAGCCTGACATGGTTCCATATGACCTCAGTCACCCCATATATGAAGATGACTGAAAATAATAGTTATCCCATTAGTAAGCTCATGTGAAACATATTAGTGGAGACACTTAACCTCTGCTGGATACTTCCTATTTATGACTCTCCTCAAAAGTCCAAATTGTACCCATAGCACCCAAAAAACTTGAATTTAGAATTGCCTATTTCCCAATATCCATCTTATTCAAGTGATAAAATGATTATTGTATTAGTGCCTGATCTAGCCCAACTGTTGTAGGACAAAAGTATTCAGAAACACTTAAATCCAGATAATTTTTTAGTATCCCAATAAAGGTCACCACTTTATTAATTTTCTCTGAGTTCTCTGGTTATGCAGCATTCAGGTGATATTTTTGTTCCCTGGGACAGTCTCAATATCTCTGTAATACAAAGAAACTTCTACTTCCCTGCCCATCCAGCCCTGCTTGGCATGACAAGGTTTCCTTGAGGATAGTCCTTCCAAGCTTTATGCTCACTAAAGGATGTTTGATGCCATCTGCAATGGATGGGATATTGTTAACTCAACTAGCTGGGAAAATGCATTACAAACCAAAAAGCCACATTTAGTTTGAAGTGTTTTCCTAGTTTCCTGAGGGGAAAAAAAAAGCCATGAAATTGCTGTTAAAATCTTATTTGTTATTTGAGCTTTGTGAAGAGCTGACATAATTTTCCTTCCAGTGTTCTCTCCTTTGGATGCTGCCATTGCCTCTTTGGAGCTGTGACCACTTGTAAAGTCTTAGTTGCTGCTCTGTAAATTCTGGGTAGTAGAAACTTCTTCCAGTCCCACAGGTGAAACCATACCTGCCCAGAACAGTGCACAAAGGAGGAAGACCACAGAACCATGTGTTTTGTCTCCCAGTGATCACAGACATGTTTCTATGGAATAAATTGTGGCTGAGTAAGGCACCTGATTTCACAGGTTTCCATCAGTGCCCTCTGAGAGACAGATGAGCTCTCTGGTTTTGTCACTGCTCCCAGTGAGGATTCACCCCACATGACCATATTAGAACTCACACTTCTTTTTCATACCTGTCTTCATGAAGGGAAACTTGCCAGAAAATCTGATGAAATATGGACGCTGTTATTTTTTATAGATGGTGTTCTGGCATGCAAGTTAGCTTGGGAACGTGAATAAGCATGTTTTTGGATCCAACTAGGTTAAAAGCTTAGCATCCAGCTGACACATCCCTGTGTGTAGCTTCTGGAGGCTGTGAACTAACTCTTTGAACATCTGAGATATGTGGAAGGAGATCCTTGGTACTAATAAGCATGTCATGTTTCCGTTCTCGGCACATTTGCCCGCAACAAACACTTCCTTGTGACCCTGGTCTTCCTTTGATCCCTAAGCTGTGACTCCCTGGCCTCCCATTCCATCATACACCTAACTTCCCATCTCCTCCTGCCATGCACTATACCAGTCATTCCTACCACCACCAGTGTACCAATGGGAATACCACAATTTACCCAGTCAATAACTTGGAATTCCGTATTTCCACATAGTTGGGGAAGGGGAGGAAACAGCACAAGGAGACCAAAGTCCAAAAAATGCATTTGAAAAGCAATATTGTTATAACATAACTGCAACATTCAGTTTATCAGTCCCCCTGGAAGTGCATCTCCAGTAAATAGTTAATTTCTCAATATAGTACTGTGCATTTGCTTTTCTGTTTGTATTTTTTTGGGGTTTCCTGGGGAATAGTGATAGACCATGAATCTGCCATGTGCACACAGCACAAGAATTTGATGTCTTGTGTCAGACATGTATTTCCTTACACCTGACTTTATCTGCTGCTCCAGAGCACCTTAGCACTGGTGTCATATCTAGCCCATCAAAGAGGGCTGCACAGGGTAGAAATGAATGGCAGTTATTTACAAAAGCATTTCCCAACCACAGAACCCAAGACATCAGGATTGCAGAAGTGCCAGGGGATTTCCACAGAAATCTCACTGATGTTATTAAAGCCCAAGTCCCTTTTCGGGGAGTCAGCTGAGACATCCTGAACCCAGCTGCTTGCCTTCCTAATTTCCCTGGAGAAGGATCTCGCCAGAGGCAAGGGGGGATAACTGGACAGTCTCTCACATGGCAAAGCAAACCCTTTAACAGACAGGGCAGAAAGGAAATGGTGATTTTTTTTTCCAGACCCTCCTCAGGGTCTGAGGTTAGTGCTGACTCTGGGATTGGCTTTCAAGCTCAGTGTTACAGAGCCAAGCCTGAGGACACAGAGCAGTCACCTCTCACTTTCCACTGCCAGCCCCGGCCAGTGTTTATCTGGCTGAGTTGGACCTCCTGTGTTCCTTCTCTTCCTCCTTCAAGGAAGCCTGGATAGACTCCTTCCTTAGGGGAGAGTGGTTCTCGGGTACATCAGTCCCTTGCACAGCCTGCAGGCATTTCCCCTCTTCACCCCAGCCCCTGCTTCAGGCTGCACTGTTTCAGCCAGCCGGAAGTCTGGGTCATCCGAAGGGTGAGGAATATCTCTCAGACTATTCCTCCAGCCCTGGTTCAAACTGTTTGTTGCAGTAGCAGTTAACCCATGCCTTCCTTTCTCCATCTCTGTACTACTTTCTGTGTCCTAAACTGCTATTTCATCCATCTCTTTCACAGGGGGAAGATGGCCTTCCAGTTCAAGGCTGCTGGAATAAGGTAAAGTAATCTTGAAATTATTGTTGTGCTGAGTTGGCAGTGCCACGTGTCCTGCTAATGTTTTTCCATGAATTTGGCTAAGGGCAGAAGAGGTGTGGATGCATGGCTGGGATTTCCAGGACTATATCCCAGAAAAGTGGCAACCAAAACTCCTCCTTATTTGTATATCAAAGATGAGATTTTGGATTCCCTCAGAAGCCCTCTGCCCGCTGTGGGTGTTAATGCCAAGTTCTCAACCCCAGTGAGAGGAAGAGGATGGAGGCAGAGTCAGCTGGGATGAATCTCCCGCTCTCACTTTGCCACCTGGAGAGGTGGAAAGGGTCCCTGCTGAGATCCATCAGCACTGTTTTTCCTCCTGGAGAACCCAGAGCCAGCTGCCCTAACAGTGTCCCTCCCCCATGCTGGGGTCCTTGCCCCTCTGAGCTGTCACTAACACTTGTTTATGTTTTCTTTTGCAGTGATGATTCTAACCCTGGACTGACCTGTGTGTGTTACTGTACATAGAATATTTATTTTTATATGGTGTTCTTCTCTGAAATGCCAAAAGTTATGCATTTTTACAAATTATCAGAAAGTGGCATATTTTTTTGTACAGAAAATACTAGATCTCCCTTTTTTTCCATTTGTCAGTTCTCAGTATGATTCTATGTCTGCATTATGCTTGTTTTGTCATGGAGTACAGCTGTAATATTTACATGGTATTTGTGCACACATGATGAATATAGGAACTTAATAAATTATTGCATTAAAAGTGCCCAAAGGAACTGCCCTGTATAGATTTAAAGGTCATTTTCATTTTTCAAGCTGGATCATTCAAGAATATTTCAAAATATTATGTATTTTTTATTAAAGTAAAATATTAACACTTCTGTTGTGATGAATTAAAGTGTTGCTGAAAAACCTCATAGTAGCACTGGGAATGTAGAGACACCATGATTTATAACTATCCTCCCATGACCTGGAATAACCCTCATGAAAATGAGCCCTGGTTGGCAAGAAATTCTAATCCCTTTCTAAATGGTCAGGCTTCAAGCATATTAATTAAAGCCTTATTTAAAATTAAGCATAACACAGCATACCTTGATATCCTAACAAATGCGTGTTTGTGAAATCAATCCACGTGGCTTTTTAAAATGTTAACCAAAGGTCGCATGCAAATTTGCAGAGTGTGTAATTATCATTTGCATATGCACATCATAATTATCCTTCCTGACCTACCTTTGTTGATGTCTCAACTCTAAACTACCCAGAGAGGAAAACACTACCAGATTGAGGTGAACATAACAGTGTGCTTTCCTTAGGAAATGAGGGGAAAAGTGGAAGCCTAAATCTATTCCCTAAAAGACATAGGGGGCAAAGGCAGTGGGCAATGCAGGAGTCTCAGGGGTAGCTGGCAGTATTTAATGATGCCAAAGGAAAACACAAGTGGTGATTTATTGGTGACACTGATCACTGAAGTCCTGCTCCTTGCATGTGATCCTTGCATGTTGCCAGTACAACAGGAGTTCTGCTCCTCCTGGCTGCAGCTGTGTCCTATACTCAACTATTCATCTGTTCACAAATTATTAATCAGTTATTTTTCCAGATGATTCCATGCAGCCTTTTAGCACCATCATAATGAAGTGACAGAGTAAGGGACATAGCTCCCTTGTACACAGGGAAAGGCCTGCTGGGGAGTGCCCAAGGAACCCAGCCCAGCCTCTGCCTGCTGCAATCCATCTGCCACCTCACCCTTTCAGAAATGTATTGAACTTCATCTAAAAACCAGTGAGGTTTCCACTGTCCTGTGTCCTTTCCCTCCCCACCCTGCAGGCTGTTCTGACTCCAGTGCCCTCACAGTTAGGAAACTCCTTGCAACTTTCAACCTAAACTAATTCATGGTATTTACAACCATTTGTTCTCGTGCCAACATTGTCCTTGGGATGAAACGCTTCCATGCACGATGTTTTCATGAGATGCTTGGAGCTGAAACGGCAGAGAAAAAAAATGAACCACAGAGCACTGAGGGATTCTCACTGGTTTTCTCAGTAATAGATGTTGTTAATATAAGCCCCTGTTAAAGGCTCTGCAGCTGTGAAGCTGAGCTAATTGGAACAGCTAATGTTCAATTGTGTTTTAATTGCACACCTGTTAAAGCAGTTAGTAAAGACCCAGCCAGGTATATTCCTTGTGCTTGGGAAGGTTGTAGTAGCAGCAGTGAGTTCCTGCCCTGATCTTGAAGCATTCAGCTGCAAGCTAGGATGTCTGAATGCTTCAGTCCCTTCTAAAAATCCTGGCTGTTCTTAATCCTTGAAAACAGAGATCCCTAGGAGACCCTGCCAATGCTTCCTGTTCCCTTTGGTCTGTGTGGCATGGTTTTTGTGTGGCTGGTTTTTGTGATTGCACTGCATTGGATTGTTGTTGGTTGTTTTTATCTGATCCAAGAGCAGAACGAGTGCACATCTGTTACCTTGTCCTGACACAGCTCCTGAAAAGTTAGGGATTCTCGAGGTGATGCTGTACCTGTTTTGTTTCTTGGGCTGTTTTTGGACTGCTATATTTGTGAGAAAGCTCTTGCCTGAGGTGTAAGGGACCTTGAAGTGAAATTGCCACCACTCTCGAAAGTACCTGACTTGGGTCAGCAAAGACTTACCTGCTACTGGGAAAATGCATAGGATGCCCACTCATTTAGAGGTTGGGAAAATGGTGACAAATGTTCCCTGTGGCTATGGTAGATTACAGCCTGGGATTTTGATTGAAGTACCAGATAACCGTTTTGGATTGCTGTTCTACAGCCCCAACACTGATACAATCTCATCAGCTGCTGGGGAGAGATAAGAGGGCTCAAATCAGTGATACCACAGTGATACTTGCTGCTCTTCCCAAACCTAAGCTCCTTGCATGTTAAAAGAAACCCAAGCTGGGCAGCTGGGTTTGTACCACCCTGAGTGTGGCAATTTAGTTTCGGGCTCTGTCCCTACTAAAACCTGTAACCAGGCTGCTGATGCTGTAGATTTCTGTCAATTCTGCTTGTCTGTTTTCACGTGAAACCTTTTGTCTGCCACTTCAAGGGTCAAACTCCTTGGCTGATAGCCAGAAAGTGACTCTGAGGGTGGAGAAGCTTGGGAAATGGCAGCAGAGTGAAAGGAGAAGGAGGATCTTCCTGAAGATTTGCTGGAGATGTTTTGCAAGTTCCCTCCCCGGAGCTTGGGAAGAGTTCCTCAGCAGTGCACCAGGAATGTGTGCACAGATGCTGGGGCTGCGGGAGCTCGGCGTGCCAGCGCTTTCTGCCTTGCTTTCTGTTTTCTCCCAGAGGCCAGTGGCAGGGGTTGAGAATGGCACCATTTATATTCTTTTTTCTTTGGTCATTTTCACTTCATTCTACTATTGTGGTCGGACTCTTCAGATGAAGAATTAGGCTCATTTTCCAGCAGCAGCTACATAAATGAGTGCAAGACATAGACAATATTACTGGGAGGGGATCCTTTGATCCAAGAAAGAAACCCTTCTTGAACAATTCTCTTTAGAAAAGCAGAGAAACCCCCGTGTTCAGTTCAGAGTGCTGCTCAGAGAGGATGTGATAACACTTTTGCTACTATTTCTGGTTACCAGGTGACAAACTTCCACCTGTATCATTGATGATTCCATCTTTAACCTTTTCATTATAAACTTTCTTCTCCCGTTTAATTATAAGGAAATGACATTGGTTTGTTTGGGGTTTTTTAAACCATACTGGATTCTGAAGACATGAAATATGTTGACAGAAGAGGAAAATGTGGAGTGTGGAAAAAGTCTGGTTTCACTGACTAATTCCTTTGCTTCCTGTACTTGTGCTTTGGTCTCCACTGCACCCTCTGGATGTACTTTGTCTGGAGCCCTCCAGGAATATTTTCTGCTGGCCCATTAAGGCCCTTTTGTGGCTGCATCTCCACAGATGTACGTCCAGATGGAAAAGAAGGATCACAAAGGTTCAATTCCACTGTTACATGTTTTAATATGTTCACTCAAGGGAAGTAAAGATTTGGCGAGGTGCTGAGGGGTTCAGAGGCCGTTTCCTAGCTGCCTGAAGGGCAGAATCCTGAATACTTCTACCAGCTGCCATGAAAACCTGGCATCCTTTACTCAGCCCCCACTGCTGAGTTAGGTTAGTATGTAAGCTAAAGTGTCTTTCCACCACAGCTCTTGCAATTTATTAAAAGAAAACACACCCAAAGTTAAAATAAGTACCTATCTTTTGAACATGACAAAACATCTCTACTTCCCTGAGTGCATAAACCACATATTTAACTTCGAGGGAGTGATTCCCGCTGGCCTAAATGACTCCATTTGCATATTGAAATACTTCGGTGTGCCAGGGCCATTGTTATTAGAGCTAATGAATGACATTATCTCAATCATTAGACAGATCGAAGTGCTAAGCAAGTCACATTACAATTGGAGAGAAAGTGCTGATTTCAAACTCAAAGGGATGCCATTAACCCAGAGCAATCCCAGATTCACTCTTTGTCAGTCAGGTGGAATTATTCTGATCTTCTGATAAGGACACCTGTACCTGACACCCATCTCCTCTCTCCAACGCACAGAAAATCTACTGTTAAAATAAATCTAGGTTTGCAAAGATTGGGGGGGAAAGTCCTACTTTCAGGTTCATCTGAAGAATTGAAGATTTTTTTCTTGAGGTTCTTAACTGTGTTCAGGAAGTAGAGTAGCGAGGGAAGAAATTGTTTCAGTTGGGAACCAGGCTGGTGGAAAGATTAATTTATTTTATTTGGTTTTTTTAAAAATTATTTTTACTTTTTTTGGGGTGGGCAGAGGGAGAACCTGACCAGAACTGCAGGCGGTAGTTGTGCATTTTTCCTTCTTTTTTTTTTAATGAAAACCATTATATATATAGTTTGATAATGTTACTTTTACTTTTTGTTAATGATTTTTGGGGGCAATTTGCTTGCTCTATTCTGTTCTATTGTGTTTTCTTTTAGGTATATTCTTAATGGGCTTTTGGAATAAGTGCATAAAAGTTCCTCACCCAAAATGTCCTAAGGACATTCCTGTCGTGCTTTTTCTCCCCGGGTTCAGTAGTGAAAAGGTGCTTTCTATGGGCAAGCCCGTTTTTAGTGGGGATAAACATATCCCCAAAGGCCACACCTAGGGACCAGGTGCCAGTGACCTCTCCCAGATGAGACTCTCTCCACAACTCTTCATTTACAAAGATCTAAAGGGCTATGTCAGGGACCAGCCGATTGGAAATGGTCTCTTCCCACCTTAGGTGATCTGTTTGAAAGCAGTGAAGTCTGGCAAGAGTCGCTGTGTCCTCTTCAGCAGCCTGAAATCACAGGCTTGGCTAGAAAGAGCTGAAAAATTAAACTAGAAAGATGTTTATTTGAAGATGGCAAGTTCTTGGAGGTACCTGCTCGAGTATTACTGTCTGTTGCTACTGTTTTCCCTCCTCTGAATCCAGCAGCACACACAGGTTCAAGCTTAGCTTTAGGCTGTGCTTCACCCCGAGCTTATGTGCAAATGGGCTGGATGAAGGTCTCCCCTTCTTTTACATTTGGGGTTTTTTCTTCCCTTCCCTTCTTTTTGTCCCTACATCTTCCAGATGTCCAGACAAAGTAACTGCTTGCTTTTCTGCATTTTCAGAAAATCTCTTGATCACGTTTTGATCATTTTCCACTCACTGTTATTATCTGCCCTTCCTGCTATCCTTCCTCCCTCCTCGTAGGCCTGCTTTGGGAAATATTTTGGTCTGATGAGAACATCGTGACAAAACCTGAATTAGGATTGTAGATGTTTGTGATTTATTTTAGAGTTGACTTTAAAGCTTTTACTGTTTAAAAGGCAGCAAGGGCAGTGAAGTTTTGTAGCTTTCTTATGATTTTGTTTGCTCTTTTTTAAACGGAGTTAGAATATTGCAGATTTTTTTTCAAGAAAAACCTGCTAAACTTTTGTTTTTCCTGCAAAACATGAGTTTGCTGAACTGCTGTTTCAAAGCTTAGTAAGTTAGATACTAATAGCAGGTACGAGAGGACTGATTGTGGAGCTTGTGGAGTGCAACTTACACTATTGCTTTCCATGGTATGCTGTTTGTCAGTCTCTTGTCTCTGGTGGGGGTTTGCTGGGAGTGTGAAATTCCATTTTGTGATAATTCCATTGTTTTTTCACAGTCATGTTTCAAAACGTTGCTTCAGTAAATCGTCCCTTTTGCTCTCCTGCAAAGATCTGCTTTTACCCTGATGATGCACCCTACCAGCAGTGCCAGATAGAGAAGTTTCACCATTTTTTTTTTTTTTTTTAGTCTTGCAAATGAAGAATGTTAGCTCCTTAAATTCCACAGCCTTTTCTGGGTGATGTTGGTGAAAAGGAGAGGGAGACACTTGGCAGCAAGACTGTGCAGGCCACCATAAGCAGACTCCTTCTCTGAGCCTGGTCCCTCAGCGCTCATTCATGACCTGTCCCATTCCCACTCCCTTCACTCTGCCATTCCTTGTTCTCACTCACCATTACAGCTCAGGATGGGCAAACTGAGGCAGAGCATTCATTGCTGTGTTCATCCACACCCCAAAAGGGCTGAGATTATCTCCCCAGTGCAGGGAGGAATGGCCTGAGCCCATTCCCATGGCTTTAGTGATGCAGAATGAGCTCCAGATGCTGAGCAGGGCAGCAATGAGAGGGAGTTCCTGATTTATGGGGACAGCCTGCAGATGTTATGAGCTCTCCAATCTTCCATCACCAGTGGGTGGCTCTGGGGAGGGGTTTCTCTCGATGTTCTGGTTTGGAGGCGGGTGGGCTATCCCCAATCCAGGTGATTTAGCTCCTCCAAAAAGTCATATTGATCTCCCCATGGCGTTCAGAGTCCTCAGAGCAACAGAAAACACATCCCTGATGGCCTCTCCCACACCTGGAATGCTTGTGTCACTGGCACTGCTCCTGTTTCTCATCTTTGTGTCACTTGGACACCAAATTCTTTGGTGATAACACTTTTTTAACTTGGACACTTTCTGTCCGAGATCTGCTCATCAGCCATCACCAGACAAACACTAATGACCTGCAGGAGAATGATTTCTGAAGCAACTCTGTGTCCTTACATATCTGATTTCTTTGTGTTTTACAAGAGAGGTTTTTCCCCTTTGATGGCATAGGATGTAGATATTTATTGTAGCTGTAGTAAAATGATGAATTGTGAGTAGACCTTGACAGGGCATTGTTTCTGTTTCTCTTACAGACACTGATTGATTGAGATGTTTAAATCTGAATACATTTTGTACACTTTTTTTTTTTCACATTGAGCTTTTCAGCTTGTATATTGAACATCCAATGTGATTTGGCATTGATTCATGTATGTGCTGTGTATAATTTGTGTTACTAGTAATTTTTACTGTCATTGTGCTGTTTCTAAGACATTATTTCAACTCCTTTTGACATAGTTTAGCTACTTGGAATTTTTTGGACTTCCACAAAATTCCACACTAACTAATTGCTAGAATGAAGAGAACAAAGGGCTGTTCTTTCCCACAAGCTTTTCAACCTCAGTAGGAGCTTCTTCAGACAAAATGAGCATCTGACTTTTGTTTTTCACTTTTTTGTTGTTAATATGATAGTGATTTGTTTGGTTTTTAATCCTGGGAATTCTGAATTCCATGTTGACCATTCCTAGCAGTATTTTACAAAAGCAGAGACAGCTGTGCCATAAGGAGTTATACTGATCATAACAAAACTGAAATATTGTAATTATTTGGTGTTCCTTTATAAATATTTTTTCCACTATTAAGTTTTTAAGCAAATCTTTTCTCAGTGTGATATAAGATTAAAAAGGCACTAAAGGACTAAACACTCAACATGGACAAGGAAAAGGATTCAGGTAAATTATTTCCATCTGTATGAGTGAAAAATAGCTTAGGAATTTTTATGTCAGGACAAAAGCTGAGTTTCAGTTACACATTTCCTGAGTCCATTAATTAATCCAGTGATTTCAGTGAAAACATCCCTGTCCTGGAAACCAGAGATATGCTAAAAGAATCCTCTGAATCCACTCCTCAGTAGTAAATAAAACTGAGTTTTGTTGAAGGAAAGTGTTGTTTAAATACAGCACCTTCAATACACCTCTGTCTTCTTGTAAAAGACAGGAATTTTATGTTTCATCACCAAGTACTCATTCATCAGATAAAGAAGCTGATATTATCAGAGAGGTGCTGGTTTATATTGTGATAAAAACTGCTATGCAGAGCAGTTTATTTAATATTACCAATTTAAATACGTTACCTTAGCAAGGTATTTAATTATCTACATTAAGAGAACAAATATGTGAGATTTTAGGAGGAACTTTGTATGGGGAATGGGTCTTTGGATAATTCAAAGTGGGCTAAAAATACAAGCAGGAGGTTATGAAAAATATCTCTGGCGGGGGGGTGGTTGTAATGGTCAACATGACATCATAATTAAAGTGTCATCCCATTGTTTTCCAAGAGGAATCTGATGAATTCCCTGTGCCTCATGTTGAAGCTTTACTCCTTTGTGTCAATGTTTTAATGAAGTTTCTATTTTAATTTATAAATTAAATACATACATAGATACCTATTCCAGTACAGTCTGTGTTTGTTCCCTACGATGTACATACTTTCTTCTCCTTTTATAAAAATGCCTGTTTACCTACACATAGTTTGTGTCTTTTGTAAATGACACCACTTGCAAATCACAGCCCATAAATTCACTTACAGGTGAATTCACTTCCCCTTTGGGGGTGGGTTTTAGGTTCCCAGGCTGAGGCAACCACGCCATCTGCTGTTTGCCAGTCAGGCCTGGGAACTGTGGAACTGGTGGGAAACCTCAATGGATTTAGGAGAGAAACCTCAAAAAGACTGTTATCACTATAAAATTAGATGGCTGGAGAGAGGACAGAGTCCTAGCTAAGGACTAAGGTAAAGGCAGCAACATCCAGCACAGGACACTGTGGAATGTGCATGGGAGAAGGGCAGCCTGAAACCTCCCATGGCACCAACAGCAGCTTGCTCTTACAGCAGGAATTAATCAATCATAAGTCACAAACCAACACTAATTGTGGAACTGAGAGAGCAAGGCCAAAGAGGGGACACACAGACTCTCTCCAGTAATGCCCATGCTAAAGTTATTGTAAGTAACAGCTTTGTGTGCTGTCTTTCCTTGAAACAGAGAAACAATGGGAAGGTGTCCATCCATCTCTCCCTTCCCTCAGCTCAGGGATACAGCCCTTCCCCTCCCCTCTCCTGTATGCCTGGGTGTGTTTCTGTGTGAGCCAAATCACCAATGCAGTGGAGGTTCTCTGGAATTAAAGTGATGGGATAAAAAAAAAAAAAAAAAAAACAGGTCTGAGTGGCTAGACAGCAAAAGTGTGCTTCACTCCTGACCTTGGAGCTTGGAGTGTGAGGCAAAATCCTCAAGGATCTGGATGTTTAACAGTGACTGCTCCATAGATAGGAAAACAAACATGTTTTGATCATCCAACTTGGAATGGAGTATGTGTTTGAAACTTTGGCTTTTATCATTCCTTAAGGCTTCAAGGTCACTCTTGCTTTATGAAGTGATGGCTTCTGGATATGTATTGCTCTACCCTGGGAGAGTAGTGAAACCTCACACTTGCACAATAAATAAATGTTCTGGAGGCTTGCTCTGTCCTGCCTCAGACAAACATGAGACTCAAATGTTGGCTTGTTTCAAAGCATTTTCATTTATTTATAGGACACAGTTGAGGTTTTTTTTCTTTAATTTCCTGTAGTTTGTAGGAAAAAACAGCTAATGAGGTAAATTTTCTTGTTTTAAATCACACTTGGGAACAATTATGAAAGCAGACAAACAAGCAGTGCTGTGCTGTCCTTACCTGTGAAGCTGCTCTGAAAAGAACTTGGACCTTAATGGTCCCAGCCAGGGAGAAAATGTGCTTGAGAAAGCAAATGTGTGTTACTGCTCCAAACTACACCAGAGGATGGAACAGCAAAGGGACAGACATCCTTATTAGCACAGGGATAATCAATCAGATCTAACAGTCTTGACCTGTTCTAATTCTTTGGAGAAGCCATTCTATACTCATGATTCCCACAATTTTCCCCATCCCTTTCTGGCTACTCTTTCTGAGCTGGGGAGAGGGATCCTACAATGTATTCCTCAACTGAAAACAATGTTATTTTCTGGGGTTTGTTACCTTATTCTTTTTTTCTTCATTCTGAAAGATATATTTGTAAGTCTCCATTAGACAAAAAAAGAAAAAAAAATAAGTCATGTTGACTGTGAATAAACATTCAATTAGTATTTTTACTTACCTGACTAAGAAATAATTAAGACAATGACCTCTGCAGTCAGCACAGCTACATTTAAGGATAAGTAACAAGGATTAAAAGCGCCTTTTAAAGGATGAAAAGACATCTTTGATATTTTGTTAATAAGCTACATTTAACTTTTAGAATCAGTTGGTGTTTGGGGCAGAAAGACCTTTCCCCTTGCTTACACACCATAGCTAACCTGTGACTGCAGCTTATCAGCCTATGTTAAACATGTCAGAATCTGACACACACAGACTTTAAATTCTGAAGTACGTGGGATAGTCTAATTTAAGAAAGTACTCTCAAAAGACAGTTCTCCAGAAAGTTAGGATGTAGCTTTTCTGGCTTCTTTAGCCCATTGTACCCAATCTACAGGCATAACAAGCACATAAGCAATATGAAAGGTGGAGGAAGGGTTTAAAATGGCTAAAAATGGGACAAATCATTAATGTAGATTAGTTGCAGAACTCGGGTGTTAGAGCTGTTCTCTATGATCCACAGTATAGACACATATCAGCTTTGATTGTATTTGGTAATCCTAATGTCAGAGCAATGCTTACACTGATTTGATCAAGTTCCCTGGATTATATACACACACACAGCAGAGCTTTTGGAGTACTTGGCATTCCTGTCCTGCCAGGATGCCCCTGAACACCTGCCAGCCCGAGTGAGAGCAAAGCTCTGTCTCTGGGTTCTGGAGCCATGTAATATTCATTGCAACATTTGAGATGTATCAGCTTCTGCCCCAAAACTCGAGTGCCATGAACAGGCTGTTTCCCCCATAGCTGGGGAGTTAGGCAGGCAGCAGGCTAGAAATGATCAGATAGATGTGTTGTTTATTTTGACAAAGTAACAGATTGTATTTGCGCTCGCAAGGCAACAGGCAGATGGTCTGTGCACAACCTAGAGAGGGCAGGCCCTGCTCCTGCTGAGCAGGGAAAGCTCTGCTTGACTGGCATGGCACAAATGAGTCACTAACAGCTCTTCCTTGAACAACTCCACCTAAATGGACAGGTACTGTGACCAGAAGTTTCTTACCTGCTCTAAAAAGCAGCTGGTTCCAAGAGCAGGCAGAACAATTCACACCTGGTCACTGTTCCAGTGTTGCCTTGCTCTGATCTGCTCTACTCAAAAATTCTTTGTTGTGTCACAAAGTAACTCCGAATCTTCCAGAAATATTGGAAACAACAAAAAATATCCATGTAATGCTGTTAATGTTTAGGTTAAGGATAGGCTGTATCCACTGGAGAAATAAAGAGTGGAATAGGAGTTTATGGAGAGATTATTAAAAATCACTACAGCAGGAATTCATATTAAAATTCAGATATCTGTGACTGACTTAAAAAGTGTTACACTGTGAAAATCTTCGATGTCCTCTCACTTCTCCAGTACTCCTGTTTACTTCAGGAGAATGTTGTTTATAAACAGAAAAATGTTGTTATAAACAGAGTGAGTTCTCCTAATGTTGAAAATTTGCCTCACACAAAGACCTTTTTTTTTTCCCTTGAAAGACCTCCCACATGCTTGTGTTCTTATCTCACAGTAACCATTTGATATTAAACTCTAACAAACTGGGAATGCTTTCAAAAACTCGGGATGCTTATTTTGCCTCATCTCAAATTATTTTTAATTACAAAGCCAGTACTGCATGCATGATTGTAAGGGTTATTGGATGCAGTTACTTGTATCTGGAAACACATACAAGTTTTTCCTTTTCTTCCTTTTCACATGGGTTTTACATTGTCATTAATTTTTATGCTTGGTGCTTGAAAATCTTCTTGAGTTCCTCCTACTCTCCCAATATGGTTCAATACACTGACAAGCCTACAGCTATCTTCTTCCTTTGATAAATTCCAACTCTCAGTGGGCAAGATCTAGGTAAGGCTTCCTCTTACATGTAAAATAAGTCAGACTCACACACATGAGTTTTTTCTCCTATGGTCTCAAAGCATCTTGACCTTGTTTTCAAAAAGAAGTGGGGAAGAGAACAGACTCCAAAGAATTAATCCAGCAATGGATTGAGGCTCTAACTCAATGCTTGAAAAGAGAAAAGGTATCTTTATTTCCATTTTAATGACAGTCAAAATCCAGCTGTGTAAAGTGAACTGCTTTACCCAAGGTCACACAGCAGCCCAGGAAAATGCAGGTCCTGAACTCACGCCCTCTTTCTTCATAAGATGGTGCCATCCACAATTAACATAACCTGGGGAAATATTCCATTGCTTTTTTACCCACCAAATCCAATTCCATGCAGATACAAAATCACTTTCTTTGGCAGAGCCAAAAACCAAACTCAAGTGAATCCTTTACGATTTTTTACAGTGGCAAAGAGAGTGCTGAATGCATGAATGGTTCCTTCTCTCTGTTGTTCTCAGCACCCTCCTAAAGTAACACTGCAAGCAAGCAGGAGTGGTCTGTGTTAATAATGTACCTCCTAGTGCATTACAGTAGCACCCAAATGCTTTTATAGCAAAATCAATGCATCAGTGCAAAGTATTTGTATAGGAATGATGATATAAAACCCAGTTTGATGTAAAAATATACCTGAGATGAATTAGAGAGGTGTAGCCCTGTGCTCTCCTGTTTGCAGCAGCCTCTCCTCACGGATTTGGCGCTGCCAAGACTCATAACACAATCGCTTATTGCATCTCTTGGAGCTCGAGCTCTTGAACCCGTGCGGCTGCAGGGAAGAAAAGAAAAACCCTCAGCTTCCATTCAGAAGGGAAGTTTGCAGCCCTCACGGACGAGTTGGAAAGCCTGCGAGGGCCCAGGGCGCTCCAGCGCAACACAACACAAAGAGCTGCCGGCACTCTTTTGTTACGGCCGTTCCAAGCCGACTTGGGGATGCTGGAATATTTGGCTTAGAGGCACCATAGCGAGGCACACAGGCCACCCTGCCAAAGGGACCGAGGGATGGGTGGCTCTCTCTAACAAAAACCAGGCGCTCCTTGAGCTTTAGCCCAATCTGGGGTTGCCTTGAAACCTCTCCATCTCCGAACTCCTCCACCCTGGGAAAGGATAGGAAGGCTTTCTGCCTTTATGCTCCCGGCTACCACAAGCCCACTGGGACTAGGGTCAGGGGGGCCCTTTCTCTGCTGGGCGGGGAGGGGGTTCCTGCCCCCACTGCAGCCCTGGGGCCCGGGCGAGGAGGGCGGCAGCCAAGAGAGGGGGGTTGTAGCGGGCCCGGGCTGCAGTGACTCCTCCTAGAGGCGGTATGTGCGGAGCGGGAGGAAACCCCTGCCGCCCCCCTCAGCAGCAGCCGCCATCGCCATTGAAACATACAATACGGGGAGAGCGGCTGAGGCGGAGCGAGGGCGGGG
>VXBI01003583.1:0-72847 GCA_013397375.1 Toxostoma redivivum
GCCCTGCACAGAGAACTGGATCCCCCGTCCTTTTTTATTTAATGTGTGTTTGTGTGCATTTAAAAAAATTCTGTTTTGCTTTTGAGGCAATTGAAAAGCTTCAAAGCAGCATACAGGAATAAGGTATCAGAAATACATTTTTAAATATGAGAGGTATTAAATACATAGTCCAAATTCTTTGGAAACACATCTATTTGTCATCAGTTTGCCATACTGGGACCCATTTAACATCACGGAATAATAGGAGTTTTATTCAAGTGCTTAACTTCGAGCAAACATTCATACAGACCTGTGAGAAATACGAATGTTCAAAATATTTCAGCTTGGACTCTTCATGGACTTACAGAACTTGGGTAGAGGAACAGAAGGAAAATGTTATTCGTAGCATTTCATGTAATAGAAATTCTGCTGTATCCAATGACCACCTGAAAAAATTCTATGCTTTAAATAAGGTCAGCAAGGTTTGAATACAAACTTATGCTTTATCTTTTATAATCCTATTGTATTTCTGTGAACAAGAGGATGGCAAAGCGACCAACTTCTGTCCCAGCTTTGCTCTGATCTAAATTAAATTTCCAAATAAGCATCAGATGCAGAGCAAGGTTTCTTAAAGGCCTGAACTTCCAGGAGCTCATTCTGCTACTGCCATCTGGTGGATGACCCGCAGCATGATGCTGCTCATTTGGCATCTCTCCCATCCTGCTTTGTTGAGGAATGTTTCCTGATATTCCCCATTGCCATGGTAATCCATTACCTGAAAGTTACAAAGTTCTTTATGTCAAAATAATTGAATTTTTTAATTTCAATTAACCCATTAAAGAAAATTAAACTTTTCTCAATAAATTGTGAGTTACTTTGTCCAAGTAAGATATTGAGCAGTGGTAGTATGTGAACTGAACTTTAAAAATTATCAGCTGTGGCATAAAACTGGTTTTAATTAGCTATGTATAGTTCCCTTTTTGTTAGAGAATTGTACTGTGCTGAAGAAGAATGAGCCATTGTTGAAGGCACAAGGCTTATGTGAATCACGAGACTATTCCAAGTCACAAAGGCTTGAAAAGTTTTAAATGTGAATGTATAACAGATGTGCAAAACTCAAAGATCCTGGTGCTCAATGGGCAGAGCTATATTATATATAAAAAAGCTTTCCTGCAATATTGTGGACTTGTTATTTTTGTTCTCACATTTTACATGTGGGAACTGCCCCCAAAACCAAGAGTTCCAAAGGCAAGGCTATATTGACATAATGATGGAATTCCTAAGTTTAAAGAAGATTTGTGTGCCTGAAGTGTCAAAGGCTTTGCTTTCCAATTTACCTCAAGTCTAGAACTAAACAGAAGAGTTTAACTAATGGCAAAACAGGTTTCAGAGCAGAGCTTTTCACTCCCCGACTGGGACAAGAACTGTAATGGAAATACCACAGTTACCTTTTAGTATTTTTAGAAAGTTTTTTCTATCTACAAGCAGCCTCCAGTGCTCCCTGCCTGCCTTATTCCAACTGCTGGGTAAACTGCTTCCAGCCTGCAAGCCCAAATGCCTGGTGATAATTAATCCAGTCTTCTTGGACACTTCGTTTTGGTTGACACATGGAATTTTACCTCCTCGTTTTGACTCTTGGACAGCTTTTTATCTTGTAGCTCCAAATTTCTTGAACTCTTCTCCTACTTAAAATCTATATTCAGTATCACTTCAATATGAGAAAAGTTTAAAAATTTTTGGAGAGAGTTTGTAGCTGGATTTGGTTTAACTGTTCTGCTTGTTTAGAAAGCAAGTCTTAGATTTCATAACTGGAAAAAAATAATATTCCATTGAAAAGTATTCCTTCAGTAAGTTTTCCCTAGGTTTTGGTTTCTTATACTTAATACAATTGCTATGATTGTAACTATGATGGAAGCCTGTCACAGTTTGACACTGGCCAAACACCAGGCACCCACGAAAGTCATTCCCTCACTCACTCCTGCTAGAGCTGGGCAAAGGAGAAGGAAAAAAAATTAACAAAGGGCTCATGGACTGAGATAAGGACTAGGAAAAAAACAGTCTAAGGGCAAAACAGGTTTAAGTTTAAAGGTATAAAGTAGATTTATTCATAGATTCCGAGGAGGAAAATGAGAAGTAAAGTCTTTATAACAACTTTTTCACCACGGCCCCTCCCTCCTTCCCACCAACAGTGCAGGGAGACAGGGCAGGGGAGTTTTGATCAGTTCATCACTCAAAATCTTCTTCTGTTCACTCAGGAGAGGAGTCTTTTTTTATTTTTTTTTTTTTTTTTNGTTCACTCAGGAGAGGAGTCTTTTTTTATTTTTTTTTTTTTTTTTGCTATGCCATGGAGTCCCTCCCATGGCCAAACAGGGGTCCCAAAACTATTGTGGTGTGGGCTGCTCATCCACAGGGTGCAGTTTTCTAAAGATAGACTGCTATGGTTTGGAAACAGGGGCTCTGTCTCTTGTTATAAATGACCCAGACCCCAAGTAGGAATAAGCTATAAAAGTTTTATCAAGAACAATAAAAAAATTTCCAAAGCAAAGGGGACAATGCTGGAACCATGGCCAAATGTCAGAGGCTCATGCACAAAACAGCGGCTCAGCCTTTTATACCCCTGGTGTTGTATCAGCTTTATACACATTTATTTTAATTTTACATAGTCTCCCCATGTCACTCTTTTCAGTGCTGACATAGTTTTGTCACTGTGGTCATCAGAATTATCACTGAATGAAATTCAGCTCCTTTCAAGGTTGTGTCTCCAAGGTTTGGCTAGCAACACTCTGTCCAATGTAAACTCCTAAACCCAGTTAGAACATACAAAACCATCCTTGTGAAAATCAACCTCACAAATAACATCAACCACTTTATAATGCATTATCTTAATATTGACAACATTATAATATTTAATATCAATTCCTAAAACACCCTGCTAAAGCAAATTCCCATTAACTTGTTTCCCACACTGTCTCTGGAAGCAGAGCCCATCAGGGATTTGCTCTGTCAGACATGGTGGAAGATTCCAGCAGCTTCTCACAGAAACTCCCCCTGTGGCCCCCCACTGCTACCAAAAACCAGGCTGTGTCAAACCAACACAAAGTCCCTGAGTTTTACACCACAGAAGAATTTTGAATCATAGAAGCACACATGCTTTGTCAATGTGGACCCCAGTGGTACAAAATGAAAGGGGATATTAAAATAGAGCACCTTTTATAAATGTTAAAGCCATGATCTGGACAGAAATATGCCAATAAAAAGATTTAGAAGAAAAAAAACTTGACTTTAGAAAAAACTCGAGTAAAGTAGAAAATACATAAAGACAAGACATAAAATAGAAAAGACAACCCTTTTTCAGGCATACTATATATTTTTTCAGCCATTTTCTGATCAGAAGAAAAGATTCTGTCATTAAAAATAAATTACAGAAGTAGCCTTTTACATATCGTTTTCCCTACACAGTAATTTCTGAATTTCCCACTCTGAGTACATGATTAGTCAGTGCCTATTTACACAAACTCTGTGAGCTTGCAAAACACTATTCAGGGAAAGGAGGGCTGAGAGAAAATCCTTTTAAATCAACACACGTTGTGGAGTACCTCAACACTGCTGTCAGAATTACAGTACTCAAAATTTTGCTAAGTGGAAGGAGCCTCCCAAAAGTTCTTCTGCTCTTGGACAGAGGGGCAAACCATGTGGTACCTGACAGCAACACTTCTATAATAATGATTATATAAAGGTCTATGTTACTTAGAGTACTCTGTACCTCTTCCCCAGTCTAGTTTTATACCTCGCATCCATGGATTTGAAAGATTCCTGATGGAGAGGGCCCCTGGAGAGGAGCAACAGGTATGAAGGTGGACACTGAGAGTTCTAAGCAATGAAGATCCTGGAGCTCAAGGTTTAGGAAAACAGGTGTGAACCACACTGGGACCTGCCAGCTTCAGTGATCAATTCACGTGGCCATCTCCAGGGTCACCGCATTTTGTCACCTGGTGTTGGAACTCAGGACATTCCTCTGGGTGTTCAGAATTCTCGAGACCCCAGTCAGGGGGCTCAGAACCGCTGGCACGATGCTCAGAACACCTGCAGATGTGATTATAGCCCTATAGCTTTATCTAAGAACCTGGAAGTCACAAAAGTTTAAGTAGTGTTATCACAGAGTAAAAATGTAGATTTTTAGGATTTTTGGGAATGGGAGTTTTTGGGGACAAGATGGAAGAATTTGGGTGTGTCTAGTCCTTCTTCTTCTTGCTCTCCATCTTCTGCTGTGATGTTGGCATTTTGGGATTGGTTTAGAATAGAAGTGCACTGCCTAACATACGTGATAGGTATTGGAAAGCAATTGTAAACAGTATATGTAGTTTGTAGTATAAAAGGATAACACCGCCCTGAAGGGGCAGAGAGTGCTGCTGGCTGCCCTGCTAGGCAGACCTCAGCTGGGCAGAGAGAAAATGTTTTAGATAACGAAGAATAAACTACCTTGAGACCAAAACTGAAGAGCTTTGAGTCATTCTTCGGATGCATGGGCTGAAAAGTAAGATCTCTTATGCATCTTGGGGAAGCAAAAACCCACCGGGCTCTGAGAACCTGGCACCATAAAACATCTCCCTTGGGGCCTGGGGCTCTTGCCAGCCCCCTGACATTATAATTAATGTTCACAAAGCTTCACTTGCCCTTCAGACCTGCTGTTACCTCTCCCTGACTCAGTGCAACATGCCTAGACACAAGTTAGTGAATGTAAACAGTTCTGGGAGAGAAGATTTTTTTTCTAAACTGATGCCACGGGTTAAAATAAATATTTATATTTTGTCTGAAATTAACTTGGTATTCTTCACATAAAGGTATTTAGGCACTTCTGAGGAAACACAGGCAAGCTGTCTGGTGCTTAAAACTGACATGAACGTTCACAATATTGTGCATGATGTATTTTACTCATGTTAAAAATTATCATCTGAAAAGAAATTATTAAAGGGGGCAGTGGTAGGCACTTTAGAAGTTTTTTTGCACCTCCCTCTGCAAAAAGTTGTTACAGTTCATTAGGATTATGGTTTACTAGGAGAAAGGAACAAAGATTCATCCTTGGCAGTGCCCAAGGCCAGACTGGATGGGGCTTGAAGCACCCTGGGATAGTGTAAGATGCCCCTGCCCAATGAGCTTTAAGGTCCTTTCCAACCCAAACCATTTTGTGACTCTGGGATCTCTCTTCGCAATAGATTTTGAAATCTATATAAATAAAATATATATTTTGAATTGTACTCTGGCTAAGCTGAGCTCTGTGCTGTTTGTTTCCCTCCCTTCAGAGTGATGCTTTTCTGCCTGGGGCCCCACTTAAATCCAGTTAAACCTGTGCAGGGAAATGGGCAGAGGCCCCTCCCAGAAGACAAACCTCTTCTGGACTTAACACAATTCGTTAATGCCCAGGGAAGGCAACAGAAAAAATGCTTATGCAAACATATGTACAATTTATACTGTGCAGCCCAGCATTCCATAATTAAGGTGTAAAAAATATAAATGCGTATTTTATTATCTTTAATGTATTTCTCTGGTTGTATGGTTTATTGCCCAGACTTAATTACTTGATTGAATCCTGTTTTCCACTCCCTGTCTCTTCACCCCCAGTATCTCCAGCACACTAGTTTTGTATTTCTTTAGGGATTTAGATTCTATCAAGTGGTAGCCTTGTGCATTTAACAGAAACACCAGTGATTTCAGCTGCAGGACTCTGCACAAATGAACTACAGACTGAGGTTTAGAACCCTGAACAAGGTGCTTAAATCGCTCCCACTTATATTGCTTAAAAGATCTGAGGAGCTGTTTATTTTCTGAAGACATTTTGAAGTTCTGATATTTCAGGGATTCAGAATACAGTTTTCATATAAACCTTGAATTTCATTAGAGATTAGTGGAACAATTGAAAGGCCTTACAATAGAGAAGTAATTGATCTGTTCTATTCAATCCAAGAACACTTCTGTTCAGTTTAATAAAAAGCATCTGTCATAAAGGTTATAGCCTACACATTGTGGGAATTCTGTCACCACAGACAACTTAGATTAATTGCAATAAACAGAAATTGTCACTAAAGCTCTCAGCTTCATGTCATCTAATATTGTGTGAATAAATTTCATTTCCTAGTATTATGAAACAGTAAGAGTATAATAAATCAACTACCTAAATCCTTAGAGAATTTTTGCATAATTTACCAAACTAAATTGATTTTAGCAGTAAACCTACTAATTTACATGGGGAAGAATGGATTTCCTAGCGTGATGAATTTAATTTTTATTCCCCTGTTTGCATGAATTCACTCGAGCAATTCATCACTGCTATAATTAAACTACAACCATGTTTTAGTTGAGCAGGCACATAACCTACACCTGGATGACAGTGAAGTGTCTTTCAAAGGTAGGATGTGAAATTTAGTGAAAATCATTGGAAAGGCCACACTACCTGTCAAAAATATAAACGATAAGGTGCTGCACAGAAATATAAAGTACTTGGAAAATTTTATCCATAGATTGGTTGTCAAATTTTCATTTCTGAGGTCTAATCTTTCGGATAATTTATAAGGTTTTGTTCTATAATAGGATATTTTCTTATAAGGAATAATGGTGTGAAGGAGAGTTTGTAAGATGAGTAGGTTTAAATTACAACAGAATGAACTTTCTCTTCAGATTTTTAAAATAAGTCATCCATCCAAACACTTAAAACATGTACAATATGGAATAAATAATATTTTGCTGTCAGTTCAAGTTGGTTTAGCTTGGGACTGAAAAGTGAAATAATACTACTGGCAACCCAAGTGTGAAAGGAATGAATTTGCAGGCTTATGTCCATAGTCCAGCATAAAATAATCCAGTGGCTGCTGGAAACTCAAAGTGAGTGAGTTTACAGATGTGGAAAGCAGTGCAAATTGTGTTTTCCAGGCCTGCTCTCTTTGGTGAGTGCACCTCTCAGGCAGGAGGCTCCTTCCCTGAGGACCTGCTAATGGGGATTTCAGTCAGAATTGTGCAAAGATTCCATCCTTCCTGCAGGGCAGGGCAGCAGAAAAACTATCCCCAGTTGTTCCTTGCTCAGTCAAGAAAGCCTTAAATTACTCACATGCCTTTTTTTTCAGATATCAAACTAAATTGAAAGCTGCAGGAATGCAGGACAGAAAGCACAGTAGCCAAAAATGGATCCCCTTTTTCCCCATCACGGGCAGCATCAGATCCAGTGTTCACTAACACACAAACACAGTCGTAGGAAACTAAATAAACTAATAAAGGAAGTTTCCCCTTTTGCCTGTTGAGCTGAAGGCAATTGGTTATATTTTAAGTAGTCTCTCTCTCATAGTAGAGACTGGATTGTAACATAATACAAAACAAAAAGAGTCAGATTCTTACAGGAATGCGGGAATGGACACAGTGATCAGACTGTCTACTTTTCAGCTTTTCCCTTCCCTCTTATCCTCAGGATAAGAAGCAGAACGTTTCACTGTCGTGATCCAGAAGTAGTTTATCAGGCCACTGACTGCTCTATTTATATATTGATGCCCATGTTAAATTACAATAATGTACAACTTGTTTGCTAGGTAATGACACAATGTGTTTGAAAAGAGAGCTGTCACTCTGTTTAGCACACAAAATATGGAAATGAACTTCACAGAAAGTAACTTGTTCCTCTGAGGGAAAAGGACACTGCAGATATTTATAGACTATTTGATTAGTTCCTTTCAGCAGCATCAAATAGGATGACGCTGGAGCAGTCTGTATTTACTTAATACTGAACCTATAAAGAATCGATCATTTACATATTCTCCTCAAAAGCACCAGCTGTACATTCCTAAATAAAGTCATAAATGGCACTGACTTTATTTTTTTAATGAAAGAAAAGACACTGTGGTACAGACTGTGCCTGTACTTCACTCTCCAAATTTTATATGCTCAAAACTCTATAAATGTTCTCAACTGGAGTAAGAAGGAGGCAAGTTGAAACTTCACTGGAAAATGAATTTGTTTACTTGTGGAGTCTATATCTACCAACGTTTGATTTACGTATGTTATGGATAATTATTCCAAATATAAGAATTAATATGTAAAAGTAAACATTAAAGACAGCAGAGTAATTTTTACCTCCAACCATCAGTTCCACTTCACCCTGGCAAGATTCATATGTGTGTGCTGCAGGCATTGCTTGGAATTTACTGCTTGATGGGAAAATTTCCTCTGTGTAAGTTTTAGTAGTGCCAACAGCAAGCTGGAGTGGTTCCCTAGTATTTTTGCAAGAGTGTGTGTGACACCGCCCACCTCAGTCCACTCGGTTCCAGCCCACCCAGCTAGCTCCTGAGGTGGGGGGAGCGCCAAGAGCGGCCTCTCCCGGTGGCTTCCGAAGCCCCAGGAGAGTGTAAGGCACTTGCCTTAAGGCAGCCGCAGGCGTCTGGGAAAGACGAAGAGTCAGGAGAGACCTTTCAGGGATTCACAAGTTTATTCCAAGAGGAAGGAGGATAACTAGAGTCAGGGAAGGGATTCCAGAAAGGGGAGGGTCCAGGGAATCACAGCAACTTAAATATGGGGCCTCCCCCATGGGGGGGTACAACGCAAGGACCAATGGGGAGGACTGAGGGGCGTTCCGAGGGGTGGGGACTGGGTTACAGCCAGCCAATNAAAAAAAACAACAAACCGCAACAACTGTGTCCCTTTTTCCCATGTGACTGGATGTGAGTTCTCTCTGGGGTCAGCATTTTGAGTCCTGCAACTCCTGGATGCTTTTATAGGGCACCAAGAATGATTCTTATTTAGATATGTTAAGTCTCCTGAGAATATTTGTCATATTCCCCAAACAACTCGTTCCAACTCCTTTCCTTCTTTATATTTTTATTTCTTTGGTTTTCCTGACTCTCGGAATCNAAAATCCTACAATCTATATTTTCACTTTATGATAACACTACTTAAACTACTGTGACTTTATGTTCTCATATAAAGCTGGTAATTTGTTTCAAGGGCTATAATCAAACCCACAGATGTTTTGGGCATCATTCCAGGGTCTCAGAGCCCCCTGACCAGGGTCTCAGCAACTCTGGACTCCCAAAGGGATGTCTTAGACTCCGACACTGACAACCAGTGAGAGATGTTACTGTGTCACTGTCAGATTCCCCCCTACCCGTTTCTTTTTCTTTTTTTTTTTTCTTTTCATTCTGACTTGTAAGATCACACATTGCTTCTTCTATGGAAGCTTTCAACATACAGAATGTTTCTGCTTCACTTTCATGGCTATTTCAAATATCCCAAGCCCTTCTACAAAAGGAGGCATTAATGTCCTGAACACAGTGTAATGCTTTCATTGTACATTAGATGTAATTAGAGGTACAGTGTACATGATATTGTACTTTCTTTAAAAATTTAAAAATAAAAAAGGGAAGGGACAGGAACAAGGATGGAGAAATTATTTTGTTAAGGAAGCCCAAAAAAACCTCAAGAACCTTCTAGAATGATTCCTTTTAAACCCAGCCTTTTATGTCCTTGATAATGCAGGCTGCATCTTCCCTGTAATAATTTCCTCCCATGGAGTGATTTGGAATTACATGATCTGTGGCATAGAGCTATACAGCAAGCAAGACACCCCAAAGCAGATGTTCTTTCTCAAGAAATTGAGCTTTACTTTGACTAGAAAAGCAATTCTGTAGCCATTAGTCTAAAACATCAACTCTTGGAAAGCAGATACTTGCAAAACAGGGCCAAATGGCCACAAAACTCTCAACTTTTTGTTCAGTGTCTTGTTTGACAGCTCCATAAACTTATAAAAAAGTCAGAGCAATAGAACAACAGAGGCTTTGGGGATGTGGTTTGTATTTTTTTTAATTTCATTTTAGTACACTGCAGAAGAAAGTTGGACCTTATAGAATAAATAATTTCCTGCCCCCTGCCTGGCATTTCCCATCCTATCATGGTATATTAAGCAACATTATCAATAAAGACTGCTTGAATCATACAGAAAAACATCAGAAAATACTCAAGACTGAAGTAAAATTTTCTAAATCATGAACTGCTAACACTCATGTTCTTTGCTCCAACTTGAATGCTTGCTAAATGGATGCATTATTGCCACAGCTTTCATCACCAGCTCCTGCAGTAATCCTTCTGTTTAATGATCTGATTTAAAAATCGTTACAGTTAACAACTCTTGATATTTTACTTTCAGCATTTTGGCATTCAGAACTGCTTAAATGAAGCAGTTCAATCTTCTAAGTGACAATTATAGTTCTCATTATACCAACCTGCAGGATTTCCATTCTGCTACATTTTGATATATTTATGGCCCTGCTCATCTATGATCATTAGCATTGTATTAAAAATACACTTAATCTTTGTCATAAAACTCATCAAATATTGAATTTTTTGTTTGGAAATACAACTTTCTTCCTGGGAATTACTCTTCCTCTTCCCACGTTGAACATGGGCTAGAATTTAGCTTCAATCCAAGGATCTGACTGAATCGTGGTGCTATTGCAAGTGTGTACAACAATGCATTAAAGCTACCAATTGTTAGACTAATTCATTGATGCTACTCATTAATCTCTGTACTATTAGATAAAAAATAATTAAGATAGAAAGGACTTGGGTAAAGGGGTGTTCTTGAAACCTGTCAAAGCATCAACACTTTCCTGTTTTCACAATTTTGTAGTGAAAAGGAGAGAAGAGGAAAAAGAATACTTTGCTACTCAGTTACAGGAAAGGAGACAACATTCTGTTTTCTGTGTAATTGCAGCATCTATTTTTGTGTCCAGCAGTTCAGTTGAATTTGACAAATGGGCAATGGTCTCACAGAAAATAAACTACCAGGAATGCTGTGAAAACATGGAGCTACACAATTCCTAACAGACACAGTTCAATTCATTCTTTTCTACCTCTTGCTGATTAATAGATAGGGAGCAGAAATTAATGAGAGTACTAAGAAACAGTTGTGTGTGATGGAGAGGAAAATAAAGGGCATAATTCAGAAGATGAAAATTAAAAGGGGGATGGAAGAAGAAGAGAGAAAGAACCAGCAACTTTGACTTTTTCTTTTAATTGCGGACTATTTGAATTACAGAGGTTGGTACAGAATTACTAGGTTGGAAGAGACCTTCAAGATCATCGAGTGTATCAAACCATGGTAAGGAACTTTTCCAAGTACAGGAATAGGACAAGTGATAACAGAAGTACAGAATGTCTTTAAAACAAAAAAAACTTCCTTTTTGTAGAAAAAACAGGAAGAGTGCTCAGGCCTTGGCAGGGGCTGCCCAGGGAGGTTTGCAGTGCCCATCCCTGGAGGTGTCCCAGGAAGGGCTGGAGGTGGCACTCAGAGCTCTGGGCTGGGGACAAGGTGGGCATGGGGCACAGCTGGGACCCCATGGCCTGGGAGGGCTTTTCCAACCTCAGTGATTGTGGGATTTTGTGGCAGTGAAGACTGCAATGACCACGTGAAACTGGTAAGTTTCTGGAGAGCTCTGCACCCGCTCCATGTAACTCAGTGTAGCCAACACTACATTTAGAAGCAGTCTGTGCAGTCCTACTGCACATTAGCATTTTCTGTGATTGAATATGGGAATTAGAGACAAGTTACTTTTGCTGGTACCTTGTTCCTGGACATACTCCAAGGAATAGAGCTTAAGCATAGCAAGGCTATACAAAGTGCCAACTGTTTCATAACCACTCGCTATAAGCAATTTCAGCCTCATCCAAAAAATGTAACTTATGCTGGTAAAAAAAAAATCACAGTTGTCAATTCTAATTATTCATCTCAAAGGGAACCTTGGCTTCATATTAATTTTCTTTTCATCAGTGAATCAGTCCAGTTAAATCTTCTAATTATCATTTACTTAAAAAAAAAATGAAATGTTATTAAGGTATCAGTTCTTTCAATTCTAAAGTAACAGTGTATGTAGACTTTATTATAATTTGAGTATATGATCCAATATGTATATAACTATTTAATTAGGGTTTGATTTAGGGCATACCATATATTTTTATGCAAAGGAAACTGAAAAAAAGAAATTTAATAAAGAAATTAACTCATTACAGAGACTGTCATTGTGACTGCAAGGTTAAAATTCCTGCTGAAAGCCCATGGAAGACCAAATGGCATTCCTTGGATTCTACTTTTGGTTATTCATATTACATGTCATACACCACATACATGTTACCACCCTGGTAACGACCTCAGCTGACTCCAGCTGCTGTGGATAAATAATCAAACCAAATTCCCAGTGTGCTCCTCATTTACTGTTAGAGCAAAGCCAGGATTTGAATGTCACAGGATTTTAACCTGATCCTATTAACTGAAGCAGTGGTAAAGAACATTTTCATGTGAGCAAGGAGAACATGATACTTCTAGAGCAGCACAACTAATTGGCTACAAACAATACTTAAATAGGCAGGAGAAAAAAATGAAAAACTGAGATTGATTTGAGTTGGTTTTGTTCAATCTGCCACACAAAGATGTGTCACAATACAACAGATTAAATTTGTATCTCATCTTCCTATTATTAGATAAAGTAAGTATTATCAGGTTCATGTGTTCCTTGCTTGCTGACAGTGGATGTCCTTCTGTGGCCTGGAAGAAGTTCTGAGGCAGCACTGGTCAGAATGACCTGGGGAAACTCAGAACACGAGTTCACAGATTAGTGAGATTTATTTTAAATGCTTAAATCACATTTTAAATTTTTTTATTTGCAAGCCAAAATAGAGCAACAGTGCTGTATACTCAAATGACTAACCTTGTCATCTCCTCCTAAATAGAGAATATTATTTTGATTCACTGCATAAAGAATCAGAACCTATTCCCAGTTCTGAAGGCTTAATTTTTCAGCAAAAAGTTCATTAACTGTGAAGCTGATTTCTTCTTTCCTCCTGTAGCTACAAAGGGGTCTCCCTTCCATGCTGGCAGTTTTGCTGTTTCACCTTTGTCTGTCCCAAAACCCTTCCCTGGGCAGCAGAGCATGAGAAGATGATCTGTAGGGTTGGGCTGTCAGCAGATCAATAACCGTCTCTTTAGGGACACAGAGTGGAGGAGGCTGAAACATCCATAGAGCACCACTGGAGAAATCCCACCTAACCACAGATTTTCTCAGCACTTGTCACACTTCTTGATGCATGATTCACCTGGAAAGATTGCACCCCAGGGACAGGATTGTCCCACAAAGGTTTATTCAACAAAGGGTTTTCAAAATAAAAGCTGCTGTTATCTTTGAAGGAATCAAGAAAAAAGACTCCCCACACAATCCACGAGTCCCAGGTTCTGCATTATGTACAATATTTGTGTATCCGAGAGTGAATTGCCCAAGGCAAAATCTAGAGATTGAGTATAGAAGCTTATTCAGTAGGAGAAAAATGCAACATTACAGAGAAGAGTAGAATGGGTAATAATGCAGATGTGTATTTGACTTAGAAAGATTGATAGGAATGCCTTGAGAAAGAAAGCTGGTTTTATAAAGAAATGGTGGTTTGGTAGAACTAAAAGCAGCAGCTGGGGATGAAATTATCTACCTGTGTTTGGCAGATCTTGAAATCAGGTTACTGCTTCTTCCTGTTTTCTGCTGGGTTTTGAGAACCTGCCTGAGAAGGTAAGCCCTGACTAACTAGACTTTTTACCAGGTTTTTCATCCTCCAGATCTAGAAGAATGAGGAATGCAGTTTCTTCCAAAAAGGTCTCCTAATGCCTTATGTTTGTGCAGGCATTATTTCCTCCAATCTCTGTGCTAAGAGAAGTGGTGAAGAGATGGGTTGGCTTTATTTTTTATAACTTTATTTTTATTACTACTATCTGGAAACAACTAAGCCACCACTGACACAATCAGTAGGGTACACAAGAAGTGGCAAACAGCTACAACAGTCTTTTTTACAGGTTAATCCTGATGTCTGACAAAACAGCCCAGTTCATACAAAGATGTATTTTAAAAGAGTTGAGCATCCCTGGGCAGGAAATACAAGACATACAAACAGAAAGAGAACACCCTGGGAAAGACAGACTTGCCTGGTCTTAATGTCACACTGATTGATCAATTCATAGTTCAAACCTAAAGGAAACAAATATTTTTACTCCTCTGTCAAGGAATATTTCTTGTGGATTGGGTGTTCACATGTTTAAAATCATGCTTAGGGAGTGCAGCAAGCTCAGAGAGAGACATGTTATATAAGTGTTGCAGAAAAATCCTTGTAGTGGAAGATTGAAGGAGTTTATTCAGCTTTTCAAAAGGAAGACTGAAAGCAATTAAAAATTACTGTATAAGCACATTTATGAGGAGAAAATACCAGTTACAAAAGAGCTCTGCAACTAAGCAAAGAACAGTACAATATGAAAAGTGAAGGTTGACATATAAGAACTGTTAAAAACAGTTGGCTTTAACTGTGACTGTGATAGAATAACAGCAGCAGACTATTGAGGGAAAGAGAATTTCCTATCTCTTCAAGAATACAGATTGCATGCCAAGAGAAATTCAGCCACACAGAAATTGATGTGATCAAGGCACAGTCATTAAGGTAAGGATATGATAAACTTAAAAAGGTAATTTCAGGCAGGAGAGGTCTGCTAAACTATAAAATAAACATCTGAACAGTCTGAATGTGAGAAGCTGCTTTAATGAATCCATGGACAACAAATATGAGTCAGTTACCAGATAATTCAGGCTTGTGAGTAGCCAAAGGGCAGAAATAATTTTCATGTCCAGAACCAAACCAGGACATTTCATAGAATCATAGAATGGTTTAGGTTGGAAGAGGCTTCAAAGATTGCACACACACACCCCTCTCCCCCCTGCCCCTCAGCATTTTTTCCATTAAAATAACTGAAAATTTCCCACTACTTTGGTATGGACATGCTATTACTTGCTCTTTTGGGAAACCTATTTATTTATTTATTTATTTGTTTGTTTGTTTGTTTGTTTATTTTTTAAAGCAATAAATATGAACTTTAGGATCCTTGTGCAAGAATTTTGCTCTGCCTTTAGCAAACAGAAGAAAGCTTATGATGTATCTGCTTTCCCTAAAAATCGGGTAGGGAAAAATTAACACCTGGAAATAGTTAAATATGCACATTTGTCCTTCATTGAGGAGCTAATAACAGACTGCTTAGATTTCAACATATGGCCTTGAGTTCTCCTGACTTTGTGGGAATGAAAGCCTTAAGTCAGATTCACATAGATGGAAGTATGTGAGTATAGAAATGAATACAGGATTAATGTTATGCATTGAAGTGACACTTCCTGGAGTGTCTCTTATGCACTTGTTGACCAAAGAAGAGATTATTTGTTTCACTTGTAGATATTTCACTGGTGCCTGAATTTCAGAAAGGTAAATATTTAAGCAAGAAAAAAAAAATCACTTGTAATAAAAATTGGATACTTCTAAAGCCACTGGTAAAAGCCTTATCAATATTCATATGAAAATAGAATACTTTTCTAAAAAGCAAAAAACCTCTCATGCATCAGTCACAGTTTGACAAGAAAAGGCAGTTCTTACTTCAGAAGTTTTCCCAATCTTAAATGAAAATGTTTCAAAAAAATAAAGAAAATTAGAAAACAGAGCAAGAAATCCCCATGGATTGGTCATATCAGGAAAATGCTGATAGGCAATACATCATATTTGACCCCAATAACCTCTGATCAAAATTTAAATGGTTCTCTGTAGAAATCATTATATTGTAATTATTTTCTCAAAAGATTCATGATTATTTAAATGGCATAGAATTCATCACTAAGTGATATTCCAAGAATGAAAATATTATTATCAGAATAATAATAATACTCTTCTTAGAAATATCAGTACAATAGAGAGTTTGTACCAAATCAAAATAATTTAAAAATTAATACATCTAGTGCTGAAAATTTTTACTGCACAGCATGGAAGAACTACATAAATGGCTGCATCTAAGAATTGTAAGGAAAAGTATCTGATTGGTACTCTTCACTTTAATATTATCAAGACCATCTTGAGAACTCTTTTATTTTGGGACTACAGTCGAAAGAACAGAAATTTGGCAAATCTATTTCCAAGGGCCTGGAGTGCCAGGACAAGGGGGAATGCCTTCAAACTGACAGAAAGCAGGATTAGATCAGATATTGGGCATTAGGAATTGTTCCCTGGCAGGGTGGGCAGGGCTGGCACAGGGTGCCCAGAGCAGCTGTGGCTGCCCCTGGATCCCTGGCAGTGCCCAAGGCCAGGCTGGACACTGGGACAGGGGGAGGTGTCCCTGCCACGGCGGGGGTTGGGCTGGGAGGGTTTTAAGGTCCCTTCCAGCCCAAATTATTCTATTCTATTCTATTCTATTCTATTCTATTCTATTCTATTCTATTCTATTCTATTCTATTCTATTCTATTCTATTCTATTCTATTCTATTCTATTCTATTCTATTCTAATTTTCTGTTCCATTCCATTCCATTCCATTCCATTCCATTCCATTCCATTCCATTCCATTCCATTCCATTCCATTCCATTCCATTCCATTCCATTCCTCCTACATGATATCCATAGTGAGAGAAAGATGTGTTGCTACAAGACCATGCAAAACTCAAAGTATAACATGTTTACAGGATGGTTTAACCATTCCAAACAAGAGCTGCATGTTGTTTTTTGGACTCTGAACACCTTTTTCACCCATAAGAACCTTGCAGAGACATGAGAACACTTCCTACAGAAGAATGTTTTCTTTTTAAGACATTGTACTGCCCACATATATTTATAATTCTCCAGGTTTGGAAATACACACCAAGTATGGATTTTTATTAATGTGCATGTTTCTTCTGCTTGGAAATCTGTGCAATGAAATTCCTGAGTCTAGATGTGAATATCAGCATAAGTCATAGTGAGTGTTGATGTGTCCTAACACTTAGAAGCAAGTTGAATTCTCCAGTAAATCCACTCCCTCTCTCACCTCTCCAAGGTCCCCCTAAAGCAGCTGCCACCATCACCACACCTGGAAGGGCAGATAAGCAGCTCTATTTGTGGCTTTCTCCTGGAACCTGCATCTGTCACTTCAGCCAAACATCCATCTTCTTGCCACTTCTTGACTTCCTATCCCCAGGCACTGCTGCAAACAGGGCAGCCTGTACTGGCACCTGTTGGTGTCCCACAGCCTGGCCTGGCTGCAAATGGGGCAACTCAAAGAACAGAGCAGAACTGATCCTGAGAATGCAGGAAGGGTAAACACCTACAAACACAAACCTACTCTATGTTCACTGTACAGCATAATAGAAGATTTTTTAAAAAATAGCCAAATTCTGTGTGATGCAGCCAGTGGAAGATGCCTTTGAAGTTAAAGGGAAATGTTCCTGAGGTCAAAGCATGCTGCTGAAGACACTTAGCACCATTTGAAGAGCACCTAATACTGACAATTTTCAAAACCTGGTCTAGATAGACTACAAAACTTCATTCCTTCACCTTTTTCACTCCTTTGAGTGGCCCTTCTGGTACATTCCCTTCTGGTTCCAAAATACCAGGAATTTTCCTCATTTAAGATCTTGTTAGAAAAGACTTATTAAAAACCACTTTATATTTCAGGTGCCTTTGAAGATATGGAGAAATGTGTTGAGAACTGGATACAGAAAGACTTTACATCCTTGTTGAAGCTGGTGCCTAATCAATATTTGAAAAGTTTCTTTCCACCTAAGTTTTAAAGTTTTCTGTGTAAGTTTTATTGATTTCTCTCAAAGACAGGTTGGATGGGGCTCAGAGCAACTTGGTCTAGTGGAAAGTATCCCTGCCCATGGCAGGGGGTGAAATGGGATGATATTTAAGGTCCCTTCCAGCCCAAATCAGTATGTGATTCTATAATGCAAGATGAAGGAATTTAACCTTTTCTGGGAGGAGATTGTTTTAATTTCAGGTTACATTTAAAATAACACTTGAAAAATATAGAATTAAAATTTTCAGCATGTAAAATTACAGATCCATGCCAAGTTGCATGAATTCCATAGTCCAATTGCAGACTTATGTTTTTAATATTTTCAAGTCTGTTTAAAAGAGGACCTTTTGGATAACTCACAGCTGCAGAAATGGCAAGAGCATTTGGAAGTGTATATGTGACAGTCAAACAAGGTTCAATTTGGCCAACTACTGGTCCTGTTATTAGAACAAAAACTCCTGAAATTAGGACAGACTTGGATATGCGTGTGTGTGGTCTTTATATCTAATGAACAAAGTGACTTGGGAACATCCATAACATTAATATGAGATCTCCAAGGAAATTTCCAGAAATAGTAGCAACCAATATTTATTCACTTGAGCTACTTATTTTCCCCAAAGCAAACTACTAGTTCAGTTTAAATCAAAGGCCCATGAAGAGCTGCTTGACAAGTTATTGTCAAGAGAGAGAATTCCTGATTTGGAGACGGGAGGAGTGCTCTCTGCAGGCATTAAATAAACATTTTTCATGGAAAAGTAGTGACCCTGGTACACAGGCAAAATGACACCACACAGAGTCTAGATTAGCTTGCCTGTTCTTCCCCTGGATGTCTCAAAGATTCTTTATAAAGGCATTTTTCTCACAGGAAATCTGAAAACTGAAGCCTGCTCAGTCACTTTCTTGCCTTCTGTGATTGCTTGGCTCTCATTGCAATTGAGGTAACTAGCATTTCATACCTGCCATTTTTTAATGATACTCTTAAAAATCCCAATCAACAATCATTTTGTGGCTTTGCTAATCACTGTTCTCATGGCTGCACGTCACCTTAGAGGTGACTGGATTTCTGTAATGCTGGAATCAGTCTTTCCTTGGTGCACTCACAAAGGCAAACTCCCTTCAAAACTGTCAAAACAAATGAGACATAAAACCAGAGGCAGTTTTTAATTGCTATAAAATAAATTCTCAAAGTATTTTAATTCTTGTTATTCTACAAAGCACAAGTCCAGCACAATTACAACAGTTTAATGTTCAGCAGACCTGGAATAAAGTCTGCTTCAGGAATTTCTTGTGATTCACCTAACTGGGGTTTGGAGTGCATAATCCCATTTCTGTTATCCTGATACTCCTCTAAGCTATAGTCTCTATTTTATTTGCTTCCCAGGAATGCAAAGCATTCTTAGTTGCTCTTTTATAGAAACTCTTGCTGCTCCACGGTCTCACAAAACAACAAAAAAAGCCTTTGACAAAACCCTGTTGTGTACGAGAAAAGCTTTTATCTCCAGATGATCACACCCACGGGAAGACATGAGGTATTTTTCTTCAGTATATTTGCCTTCCTCTGTCCAGTCTATATGTGAGGTGTTATTTTTGATAATATTCTCATGTTCAGGCCATGGGAATTTGTACTTTGGCTCATTTCTGAAAACAAAAGGTGCAAGAGGGCTTGAGGGAGCCTGAGCCATGCTAAGGTGAATGACCATTTGACCTCTGATTTATGCTGAGAAACAGGAACATTAATGCCCTTTCCAGGTAATCTGTTAGTCTTATTTTCATATTCTGCTTCCATAAATCTTTGCAATTGCTTTTCTAAAGATGAAACACTATACAGCCTCTGTTGAGAAAATAATAGGAGGTTTGCAAACCAAGGCCAGTGGAAACACCATCAACCCTCATATCAGCTCAGCGATGTTTTTTATTGAAATTGTCTGCAGCTGAGTGATTGGAGTGAAATTTATTTTCACAAGCCATCATTTCAGGCAGTTTCAGGTGGATTTTATGGACATTGGTGACATTGCCCAGCATTAATTGCAGGTACTATATTAATTTTATTTGTGTGCTGCTATTCACAGGTAGGAGCTGTTGGAGGGTCACCACAGGATCACAGCCTGGACAAGGCTGGGAGGGACCTCTGGGGATTCTCTAATCCCCCCTCCTGCCCAGACCAGGGGGAGACAGAGCAGGTTGCTCACAGCTGCCTTCAAGTAGGTTTTTGGTATCTCCAAGAATGGAGAACCCAAAATCCCTTGGGACAACCTGCTCCAGTTTTGGCTGTCCTCACAGTGAAAAGGTTTTTTCTTATGTTTAATTGGAATTTCCTGCATTTCAGATTGCTGAGATTACCTCCTCTCCTTTCAATCCATACCAAGGGATTTGGCTCCATCTTCCTTCCTACCCCTGCCAGATATTTACACATTCCTGCAATGTTCACAAGTGCCTTCAGCAAAGGATAAACTGGAAGGAAAAATAACTAGAATTTCAGTTATTTTAGCTTCTTCCTGCTTCACTGATTTGTTCTAATTCTTATGGAACAATTTTACCTAGCAGTTCTTCCTGCAGACCTGAAACAGGCTGAAGGCCCCACTGGGCTGGAGGAGAATAATAATTCCTCCTCTTCTATTCTGTGGAATAAACAGAATTGTAGCACAGACTGAATTAACCTCTGAGAATAAAGTCAGAGTTCCACTCTTTGTGCCTTTATGGCAATGAGAAGTTCCTGTGCTCCTTCTCATCAGGTTGTCAGAATACACAAATAAAAGGAGCCTCAATTTCCCCTCTGCACAAGGAAGATTTTGACAACAAAATAACACCTTCTTTCATGAATTTTCAATTTTTCTACCAGAATAATATATTTAAATTCAATTTATAAATGAGTTAAAATAGCAAAAAGGCAAAGAAATGTTTGGTACCATAAGATAAGGAATAAAGAAGGAACTTCAGGTATTTTAGCAGCTTGCTCACTGTCCTCCACCCCCACAGTGTGATGAGGGAGAAAATAAGAAGAACTGGAGTGGGAAAACTTGTGGGTCAAAACAAAGACAAGGAAATCACTTATCAAGTGTTGCTGAGAGGAAACCCTACTCTCAGCCCAAAGCTTCTCCTCTGCAGGTGAGCAATGCCAGCTGTGCCAGCCTTTCCTCTCAGCAGAGCTGCTCCATGCTCTGCTCATCCTGGAGCCTCCTCTGGGCTCTCTGCAGCTCCAAATCTTACGCAAGAACGGGAGGGATCTTGGTGGATGAAAACAGGAATATTCACCTCTTGTTACAAAGGCAGCCTGGCCAAGTTGTGTCATTTACAGAACCCTGAGCTACTTAACAAAATTATTTTCCTTTCCTCTTCTACCTGTACTATCTACTTACATTGTTTAGCAGAAGTGCAGCAGCTCAGGGTCTTTGGAAGAAGCAGGGCAGGACCAATAATGACCTCACAGTACAGGCTGCAAGGAAAGCACAGAGTTTGTATCTGAAATCCTGAAAATTTCACATAATGATTTAAAGTTCTAGTGCAAGTCTGCATTTTAAAAGACTGAAAAAAATCCCCTTTTTGGCACATGACACTAAAATTTTGAATTTCAGCATTTCCTCAAAGGCATTCACACATATAACGGAAGTAATTCTGTGCATATTTACTGAGCATTTATAGCAAGAGTCATCACTTCTTTGTATTGCCACAATAGTCATTACAATGAATTTTAGTCTAGACAGTTTTTTTCTTATTATTAAAATGTTTATTCATAAAAAAATTAGTTTCACATTTGGGAACTTTGTATAGTTCATTTGTATTAAATTACAGTTTTAGTGGCTTTAAAAAGGAAACAACTCTGTTTTCTCTATACATATTTCTCATAAAGGGACTTGAATATTTAGGTAGCTATCATTTATAGCTGCTACCACCTTGGATTTCAGTGTAATTTATAAGGCTTTGTAAAAGTATTTCTGTAATACCTTGATTAAACAAACATTCCATTGCTAGATTAATCAGAGCTTTCATAATATATCCACAGAATATTTATTTGAATTAGGACTGGTTTTAACTGATACCTTCATGATCAAGGACTGCAATAGTCATTTAATAAAACAACCAAATACTTGACTGCTTTTTCTCTGTGCTTAGACATTATTGCAGCTCCTGCTGACTAGGTTAGAAGTGGTGTTATGGAAGATTTAGATTAATGAAACAACATGTAAAGTCATGGGAGAATATATTAATAGAAAAGTCACACAGTTACCACACAATCTGTTCTTGTATTTGCCCATTAACACAGATTTATCGTGTCTTTACAGAAGTGAGTGCAGGTGTGCTTGACTCTAAAGGCTTGGACTGAAGATTCTTGACATCCACAGAAAACTCTCATGACTTCAAAGAGCTTTGCAGCAGAGTTTATATCACCTGTGAGACAAACCTCTCATACAAAAAGATATTCAGCATCAGATCTTCTAATTTAGACTCCAACTATTATCCTTCAAACCAGGATTTATGCTCTAAGCAATCTGGTAATTAACTCAATTGGACACCTGACTCTTTCCAGAGTACCAGTGGTCTCTGCCTGTTCAGAACAAGGCTTGAGTCCAGGAGATCCAGAGACAGCCCGGTTACACTGGTGGCAGGTAAAGGCACCAGGGATGAAGTCACAGCCTGTCCCCATGGGGAAGAAACACACCCTGTTGAAGAAGTAAACATCCCCCAGAATAAGGGTGCTTTTGAAAAATTTAAATATACACTGACAAAGAAAAACTCCTGGTTTGAATCAGTCTATACCTCAATTCTTTGTGCTATTTTCCACCTAAGAAGGCTTCACACCCCAATTAAAGTTCTTTTTTAGACCAAACACAGTGCTTTTGTTAATCTGTAGTAACAGGACATGTTTACAGCCCTGTTTAAACCAGAATACCAGAGTTGTGATATGTCCTCTTCTGTCTCAGTGATCCAGGGCAATATGAAATGTTGCTGGCAAATAAATTGTGACAGCCAGTGCTGTATAGCCATTCTGACTGTCAGCTCCAGATTTCCCACAAGCTCTGAAGTACAGCCAGCACTGGGCACCCATTTTTACTGACCCAAAGCAAAGGACAGCCTTTTCTTACTCCTTCTAATACTCATACAGGTTCAGATCACAGAACTCTGCAGTTCTACTTTATTCAAGTGCTTCCTTCTCTTTTTAGGAAAAATTGCCCTGCGTGCCATGTAATTGTACTGCTCAGTGTGGCTGAGGAACTGGATTTGGACTATGAATAGGATACAGCCATTCTGAATATTTTCCCAGTTAATGATCTGTATTAAAATAAACCTATGACTTCATCCATTAGCTCCCCTCTCTACAGAAGAAGGGAAATGCAATCAAAACAGAAAAGGAAAAAAACTAGTTTTGGCTTCAGGGAATCATTGTTTTAGCTTAGCTATGGCATCATCTAAAATCAGGAAACTATCAATATTCTAGGACTGTAAATCACCTTAAATGGTGTGTAACATCATAGACTTGGGTGTCGATCTTGCTTCATGTTTTTATTCCAAAGGCCTTATTTTCAGCCATTGCAATTCACCTTTGAGTGCCTTAGGTGAAGCGTTCTCAATGTGAAGGCATTTACCTTTGACCAGATGGAAATAGTCACCCACTACTGTCAGATTTCTCTCATCTTAAACACCACTGTGAAACGATGGAAAGAGGCTCTTCTCCATTCAAACTCTCCTATCCACTTACGGTTGGCTTTCTTAAGTTAACTTTGAGGAAGACAATTGCTTAGCTTATTTTTTAGTAATTCATATAAAGTATTACAGTGGCCTTTTTCTCCTCCTCCTCCCTGCTCCAAAAAAATAGTGCTGGAAATTACTGTGGGCTTTATTTCTTCCAATGTACTCATTGTAAATCTTAAATTCATTGATCCCTTCTCCAAGCAGTGGCAAATTGTGGCATATTTGTCTATTACTTTGTATCACTTTTTGCTACAGATAAATATCTGAAGAGCTTGAAACTGATGGTCCTAATAAACCATATGGGGATCTTTCTGCTGCTGGCAGGGGTATTTGGTCTCACAAAGGCATGACACAGCCAGATTTTGGCAAGATGCTGCCCTGTACCCATGGGCTGACCAAAGGAAACTTCTCATTTCAGCCATGCGGGACCCACTGTGAAGGTGCTGCTGGCAGCACCTGAGCTGGGGATCCTCCACAGCTGCTCCCCCCATACCCACACCCACACCCACACCAGGTTTCCTCACCAGCTCAGCCCCAGGATTCCTATGGGAGAGACTCAGGTGTCCTGATCCTCAAAATAATTTAATCTTGGTGCAACAACTTAATAACAAAACCACAGCCTGAGCTGATACCTCAGTGTTGGTCAGTGCTGGCTGATCCTTGAATATCTGTTTTGCTGCCACTTTGTCCATCTGATAGCTGCTCCTGCCTTTTCCTCTCTCCCAACAGAATCTGGCACAATCCACAAATGGCAGTGCCCAGACAAATACCTGGGGAGCCTGGCCCCAAACTGCTCCACATCTGCCTTTATCCAGAAAGGAGAACAAGCCACACTTGTTAGCACAGAGCACAGTCAAGCACATGATATCAAAAGCTGGTGTCCTGGACAAGGGTAGCACAGATTAGTCAGATTCATTCTGAGCTTGAAGTGAATTTTAAATTAGAGTGAGTGTATATGGATGAAAAATCTCCAAGTCCAGCCTAGATCCAAAATGGCACAGGCCTTGTTTTCAGTATCTTCCTGCAGCATTTTACAGAATCACACAACATGAGTTGGATATAAGAATAACCTAGAAGGACTCACCAGAATTACTGAGTCTGACTCCTGTCCCTGCAGCCTCCCAGCAATCCCCCTGTGTCCCAACACTCCTGGAGCTGCGGCAGCCTCGGGGCTGGGACCATTCCTGGGGAGCCTGGGCAGTGCCAGCCCCCTCTGGGGGAGCAGAACCTTTCCCTAAAACCCAACCTGAGCCTGCCCTGGCCCAGCTCCAGCTGTTCCCTGCGTGCTGTCCCTGTCACAGAGCAGAGATCAGTGTCTGCCTCTCCTTCCCCTCACAAGGAAGCAGCAGAACTGCTGAGCTCTTCTCTCTCTTCTCTTCTCTTCTCTTCTCTTCTCTTCTCTTCTCTTCTCTTCTCTTCTCTTCTCTTCTCTTCTCTTCTCTTCTCTTCTCTTCTCTTCTCTCCTCTCCTCTCCTCTCCTCTCCTCTCCTCTCCTCCAAGATGTGGCAGTAGCTGACTCTTCCTTGCCAGTTGCCCTCTGCAATTTGCATTATTTAGGCACAGCCCTAAATGGGGGGCTCTCCACAACATCTGGACAAGATCTGGCAAATTTGCATCCAATTCCTGCAGCAGGAGAAGCAGTGCTGGCAGGGAACAGCAGGTTAGGTTAGCAGGCTGCCAAAACCAGTGATGGTGAAAGGAACACATCGACCTCCTCTTCCTCACCAGAGCCCAAACACAAAGCTCAGGGACCAAAAGGAAGCAGAATTTTCCCTCAGCAGAGGAAGTCTGCTTGCATGGAGCTGCTTCGGAGCCCAGGAGTTCCCAGGTGTGCAGGAGAAATGAATCGGGATTTCAGGAAACTGCTCTGCAGTGGGCAGTGTGAAGGGCTGGCAAATGCTTTTACAAAGGCATTTTATATTGACACTACAGTTTCTCTCTGACATATTAATCCACACATCAGGAACTGAGAAATGAGACCTCAATTCCAGCTTGGGTCGTCTGGTCTGAGCTTCCACATGGATAAGAAGTGCTGTGATAGTTCTCTATAGCAGCTTAATTTCGAAATCGCTGGAGCCTGAAAGTCTCAAATGAGTTTTCCCTTTCTGAAACAGAAAATAAAACTTCAAGATCCAACTGTTGAAAAGCTTCCCTAAATCTCCTGGGAATCACAGCGCAGTTTTCTACAGCAATAACAGCCATCATACCAATAATTCTTAATTAGAATAAAGCCTTAGCCATAGAAAATCGAATATGTTTTATGTACAACCTTTCTTGCTACTAATCCTAAAAAAAAATTTAAAAAAAATTAAAAATTGCTTTATTCCATACAGATTAATAAATGCCCTAAAGCACATAGCACATTGATAGTAAATATTGAATTTGAGGGGCAGAGGACAAAAATTTGAAGCAATTCTCCCCCTTGACTGTTTCAAAGACAAGTCATAAGTAGAAATTGGAAGGTACCAACACTATCCAACAGCAAAAAATTGGCAAGGTCAGACTATTTCTAGAAGCAGCATTTAAACACTGGTTTTACTGAAACTTGAAAAAATTGCTAAGACAAGGGACAATAATAGTATTAAGAAATTAAAAAATACTTAAGTAGAAAAAGGCTTTTCTCACAGGGAGCAGGAAAACAAAATTGATTCTGCAATTGACCTGAGATATGTGAATTGACGGAATTCAACCTACTGTGTCCTCAGGAAAATCATGTAGTATTGTTTTCCAATATTAGTGTACTGTCCAATTATCCTTCTAAAGATGCATAAATCACCATTTTACCTAAATGGTTTCCAAAAAGTCTGATTATCAGCAACACTCCCACATGGTGCTGGATCAGGTCAAAGCCCCATTTATTTTAATTACTCAACTGTTCTAGTTCCAACTGGTTGTTTAGGAAAGAGTATATAAAAAAAATAATAAATAGTTGAAAAAAATCTCTCCCAACAAATTACATTGAGGGTGTTTCCTCAGCCAGGTATGATTTTATTTGCACAGCTCTTGATGGATTTCTTTTCCACATTTCATAGTCACATCAAAATCCAAATAAATTACTAGCTGCTGTACATCCTGCAGCAAGGGATTTCAGTGCTTAACAAGGTAAATGTTAAATTTTATTATATATTAAATTAATATATGAGTACTGCTGAGGAATGTTCAGCTCTGTCCCCTCAGTCTGTCTGCATTCAGTCTGTACCTTGAAAAAAAATTAATCCCCTTTTTTTTTGAAATTAAGGTTACCCAAGTTTGCATGTGTTCAAAAATCTGTTACTACTGTGCAAGAGTAGGTTCAAGAGTAGGCAAAATACGGCAGTTTTGACTTTAAAAAAAGGGTAACACCCAAACAAGTTAAAATGACTGATTTTTGGACTTATTTATGCTTTGGCCTTCAATTTTGAGAAATTCCTCTGTTATGCCCTGACTTGCCTGAAGATGGTACTGGCATCACACAGACCTTACTGCACAACTCAAACACCTCATCTTGACATCCTCAGTGCGGAGCTGAAACATCTCAGGCAGCTGCTCTGAATATTTTAATCCTGTTTCTTCTCTAATTTACAGTAATTTAAATATAAAATAATAAGTTCTTCATGGTGCATTATTGTGCAAATAGCATTTAATGAACTTATTTTTCTGCAGCTCTAACTTAGCTTTCCAGAGTGAGCATTGCTACAGGTGGGGAAATAATGGGTGTTTCAGTTCTGTATCCAAACCTTCAAAAATGAGGAGTGGCTTGGTGGATTTTTAGCAGAATTTGAGGATGGAAAAGAAGAGAGAAAATAGCGAGGGGAAAACCAGCCCTGCCTCGGGGCAACCTGCATTACTTATCACAAAATAAACTATTTAATGCAAAAAAATGGCACAAAACTGCTGGAAAATGCTCTTTTGAGAAAGAAAGTAAGAAATACTTAAATTAAAAGAGTTATTTTTTCATGTAGTATTTCACTTTGAAACAAATGATGAAACACTAACCACTTGCTTATTTCTGGAGAGGTTTACTAATTTTTTAATAAAAATCCTAAATACTTCTTATTTAGGAGCAGGAAAACTGAGAGGAGTGGTGAAGATCACTGGAGATATTTGTAATATATATGTATGATGCAGGTTATATATAAATTATGGATAAAAGACATAACTTAGAGTCAACTGATGTCATTGAGCTTAAATGGCTTTGAATTTACATTTTTTGGCCTTCATCTTTTCAGTCTTTATATAAACTTGATAATTTTCACCTTTATTTTTTTATATAATTGATTGATATGCCAACAAAATATGAGCTTGTTTTAGGGCAAAAGAAATCCACAAAAAGAAAAAACCTGAATGTCCTAATCTTCCAATAATGAAATGTAATGGATTTTTTCTTAAACTAAAGAAAAAGAGAAATATTTGTATGTGACAGGCAGCATCCTGGAGTCTAATGGGAAATCTCTTTTTAATGCTGCTGGAGACAAATTATACAAGGCCTTGAGTGACAGACTCTGCTCACCTTGTGCTGAAAACCAGGAGTGTGAGGCAATAGTCTAATGTCTACTCAAATGAGTGAACAGATCTTTTTGGATCAAGATGCTTTTTGTGCTGTAAAATGACTCTTTTTGGTATCAAAGATGATTTTGTTCACACACACATGATGCTGAATAGAAATGCCAAACCAACCAACAATCCAACATATCAGGGGATGGGGCAGATAAGGCAAAATTTATCCACAGTTTATAAGTTTCTACTTAGGTGGCAATGAAAATTCACCTTGGAAAGAACAACTGTATTAGAACAGAGAGCAGACTTGACTAATCTAATCCAAAACTAAAGCTGATTCAATGGATTGCTATCTTTACTGACCTCAGGAACTTCACTGGACATTGAATAACTTTTTTACATTTAATGGCCAAATTTTTCTAATAAAAAGCCAAAAATGCTTCATAAATTTTCACAAAGATTCATAGATGTGTAATACAGACTTAGGAACATTTCCTTGCAAAGACAGGACACAGGGAATGGCTCCCAGGGCCAGAGGGCAGGGCTGGATGGGATCTTGGGCATTAGGAATTGTTCCCTGGCAGGGTGGGCAGGGCTGGCACAGGGTGCCCAGAGCAGCTGTGGCTGCCCCTGGATCCCTGGCAGTGCCCAAGGCCAGGCTGGACATTGGGACAGTGGGAGGTGTCCCTGTCATGGCTGGGGTGGGGCTGGATGGGTTTTAAGGTCCTTTTCAACCCAAACCATTCTGGGATTCCATGATTTTTTTGAAGTCCTGAGAGAGCAGTAGTAGAATCTAAATGTGGGTCTTCCAAATCAGGAGTAAAATCAGGAAAAGACATAACTTGTAAGCCTTTAAGTGTTGATTTTTGAATACCATCATTCAGAAACACATACAAAACTTTCCCCTTCTGAGGTGACCCCACAGACAAGAAATAAAACCCATAAAATTAATTGAGCTCCCCATAAAACTTGTAAGAAGGGTCAAAATGATATTATTTCTCCCAGGTCAGTAGTGAGACACACCATCACAAAAACCTGCTAGAAAACAGACCTTGACCTTTCCCCTAATCCAGCTCTCTGCATCAATTTCCACTTCAGCTCTATTTTCATAAAGATTAAACAAAAGAACTGGATGGAAACTGTATCTGCTGCCAAACTTGGAGCCAACACAAGTCTGAGATTACCCCTTAGCTACTGAATAATTAACATCCTTCCCTATATCATACTAAACATCTGAAGGATTTCATGCATCTGTGGTGCTAAATTTCTGGATTTTTGTTCATATTCTCTATTTTCCAGTTCTTCCGTGTTGCTGAAGGAAACAAATCTTTTTGTATTTGAAGGAAAGACAATGCCAGCTCTCAAATTTCTCTGTTAAATCTGTCTTATCTTGACTGATTTCAGTCATTTTCCCTAGCATTCATTTCTATTCCCTGCAATTTCATAGGTGCTCAGTAATTCCCAGTTTCTAACTTCATTCTGGCTATCATGGGATTGAAAGCTTTTGTGTATACATTTTGTATATACATTTCTTGCTGTGCTGTAAATCCAGCACAATTTGCACCTGCTTGTACAGTTGACTGAGCTAAGAAATCTACTCTCTGTTCTCTTACCTGGAAACCAAAGCCAGAGTTCTGCTTTCATATCTCTCTAGAAATCCATCCTAAAAATTATTTTGCTCATGGAAGCCTGACTGTAAAATTCTTATGGCTGTAATTCCTGATTTCAGCCAAGTCAACAGAAGCATTTCTCAGTGATTTTTATTTTAACCAATGTGTGTAAATTCTAATGGCCACTTAATTGGCAGCCAGGTTTGTATTTCAATATTCCTTTTGTTATACTGAAAATATCCAAGAATACAGGATTCCTCTCCATGTTTTTTAAGGCAATGTAGTTTATTTATATGGTTTAAGTAATACAGCTACATCCAGGGATGCATTCTAAAAATTCTGCAATTACCAAAAATTGTTTAAAAGAAAGCTACAGCCTACATTTATTTTACCTTATTACTAAAAATAACAGTAATGTTTTCACTTACAGAATTTTTGTAGCTTTAATTTTTAAGCTCATCCAGCTCTCACTCTTTACTTTTGTATGTGTTGCATAGTAATATTATTATTATTGGCTCAATTTATAGCTTCAGGAAAACTATACAACCTACTTTAGTATTCTTTAGTCCTTAACAAGTGAGACTGGGAATTGAGAGGTAATCACTAATGGTTATCTGCCTCTCCTATTTAAAAACAATAATGATGTTCACTCATCCTGAACAAGGACTTTAATTAATCATTGTAGTAATGCAGACTGAAGTCCCAGTGTTACTATCACTGACACATAATAGTAATATTAAGTCCTGCTTAAATGCTTTTATTCTGTAAAATAAATCTTTGCATCAAGCCCCAATAATTTAGTAAAATTAAAATATAGCCCCATTATTCTAGTTCTTACAAAATTTTCAAGCAGGTGTATTATTTTTAGGCAGGTATTGTTTTTATCCTGTGAGAGCTGACAATTACACTGTTTAAAGGATATGTTTTCAGCAGTGCATAAATAAATATATTTTTATATGTATTCTGTTTATATTTTTTCCTTATATATATATTTAATTTTTATATTAAGAGACAAATTTCTCCTTCTATATGTATTTTACTCAATTTTGCAGCGTATATCTGAGTTCCACAAAGTGTAGCTTAACCTCAAGGTTAGTTTCTTTGGGTTTAAGATTACCCTGTTTTAATGGGCATGGGAAGAGCCCCACTTTGGGCATTACCTCCCAGACTGGTACCCTGATTGACTGAAATACAATCTGCACCTTCTATTTAGATATGGCTACTAGTAGCTAATAGCCTAGTTAGATTAAAAGCTACCCAGTGCATCTTTTTCCATGTGAATAATTCAAATGAAATAACTAATTAAAGTCTTTAGGGAAGCACACAGCTATTTTCACTGCTACCTTGGAGTTCCCATCACAGTGGCCACGCACACATCTCCTTGTTCTGTCACATTCCAGAACATCTCCCCAGGCTGGGAATGCTGCACAAGGAAGTGCTGTGCAGCTGAATTCTCTGGGGAGCAGGAATCAGGTGTGCAGGGACTTAACAAACTCCAGTTTCCAAGGAAGACAGGAAAAACCAAAAGGAAATGCATTTCTGCAGCAGTCTGAAATGTAAAGGGCCGCATTTCATGTACTCTGCCCTAATGCAGCTTCATACTCTGAAGGCAATGAATTATAGAGTGTTATTGGTGTGTTTTGACACCTCTTTAGCTGGATTCCACATACATTTATTTTTACAGGATTTGATACTTTTTTTTTCCCTCAAGCCTTGCCACAGCTACTCAAGGAAAACTTTGACTAGTATCAGCTTTGCTTTCCATCCTAGATTTTCCACAGTTCTATGAAACATTCTGGTCCTACCAATAGATGAGTGAGTCAGCAAGGCACAGAGATGGCAGTGATGAAATGAAATGAAATGAAATGAAATGAAATGNAAAGAAAAGATGAAGGAAAGGTTTTTAGGTTTCTGTTGGGTGACATGGCATTCCAGAGGCAGGGACTGTGCTTTGCATTCCATGCAGTTGTGGACAAATCTCTTGACCTTGTAGCTTTCTGTACTAAATTAGCAATCGTGGATGCTGATTTTTCCCTACCTAGATCATCAGGTCACAAACAAAGGTATCAATCAGTGCCTGTTAGGCACCTTGGTAATGTAGAAATCAAAGCACTATTTGTCTAGCTGGGTAGAAACGTGGTATCAAGCTCTCAGCATGAAAATTGGATCTGACTTTTAATGAGGAGATTTGGATAGGTGGTCCAGTTTTGAACTTAAAAACATTGAGAAACACTTTCCAAGTATATTTTTGTCGTTTTAATTAGAGCATTTTCTCATTTTCCCAATTCCTTTCAACAACCCTCTAATATTTTTTCAGCCTTGCCTTTTGAGGGGCAGGCATAAAGTGAGGCAGATATACTGAACAAGGGGATATCAAAGCCTGAATTTCCCCTGTTGCTTTAACCACATGAAAGCTCTCCAAATGTATTCCCTTGCTCCTCTTAGTGGTTTGTATAATGAGATCAGTGGAAGTGAACACTAACATCTCCCTGTTCCATTTGCAGCTGTTGGGAGCTGAAGGATAGCTGTGCTATGGTAATGATTCTATTTGAAAAAGGAATATTTGCTACTGCATTCATTCTTACAGGTTGGTTTTTGGTTTTTTTTTAATGTTCTGACTGTGTTCTCAGTTTTGGGGAGGAAAGGGAGGAAACAGAAGAGCACTAAAAAAGGATGATCCCTGCCTCAGAAATTTAAAATCTGATGAGAAAGAGGGCAGAACTAACTGGTGGTCTCAGAGGGCAGAGAAAAATTTATGATAGGGTAAGGAGGAAGGAAAGTCTGTGGTTGCTTATCAAATTAACTTTATCTGGAGCTCTGATGTCCAAAATAACTTGTTCCTGTCTTCAGACCCAGAACCAGTAAAGCTCTGTAAGAATCAGGGAATCCCAGAATGGTTTGTGTTGAAAGGCACCTTAGAGCTCATCCCATTCCACCCCTGCCATGGGCTGGGACACCTCCCACTAACCCAGGGTGCTCCAAGCCCCGGTGTCCAACCTGGCCTTGGACATGGCTAGGGAGCCAGGGACAAGACCTGTCCTTGTCTCAAATATTCCTGACATGCTCAATGTCCTCCCTGCAGCATCCTGTATAAAGCACCTATTCACATAATTATCTTCCATACATAGAAAATGATTTAACTGTTTCAGAAGTTTCACAGGTAAAGCCATGATAGCAATAAAACAGTACAAAAGAAGGCTCCCAAACCTGACATAAAATTGGATTTATTTGCTGTATGCTGCACACATACTGCTGTGATACCACTCCAGGCTATAGAAGCTGCTGCTTATTCACAAGTAAGGAATGCTTATGCAAGAATGCACCAGCGCTCCCAGACAAGATGCAAATAGTTTTCCTCAGAAGAGCTGTTTTATGATACGTGGATTTTTATGGAAAAGACAAAATACACAGACTTTCCCTTTGGTAAGTTCTGTCTGAGAAACAAAACAATTATTTTTATTTTTATACAGATATTCTTCTGCAGACAAAGTAGCCAGGGGGTGTGTATTTTTAACATATTATTTTCTCTAATAGTACCCAATGTTGAGAGGCTTACTCCCACTCCTGGGCAGTGCAGTTGTTAGTACTTCTTCAGGGATCAATATGGCTTAATCTTAGTGCTGAAGGAGAGTATCATTAGAGCTCTTTGAATTATTTATTTTTTGAATCAGGTACTGAACCAGGCAATAAAAACGAAGAAAAACTATGCAGATAAAATTAAAACTAAAACTTGTCACTTTTTCTCCATTAATTCAAGAATTTCAGAAGTTTTACTTATTTTGCTTTGCAACTTAAGATGACCCCATTTTGTTTCAGGGATCTCTTTGAAAAGCAAACAAAAACAAAAAAGTAAAATTCTTAAACTGTGGGTAGAAGAAATTCTGGTTGTATTTTATTGGTGACTCAAAAGTTAGTCTAAGGCAGAGTAAGAGAGGAGATTGAATCTAAATCATCATCTTTAGGGATTTAGCAGCCTTGTTGATTTATTCTCTGCTTTACTAATTATTTCATGTCTGAACACAGTTTTGCTGAAATCTGCATGTAGCAGGCACTGACTGAATTCAGAGAAAAAATCCAGCATAAAACTACAAAAGGTCTTGTAGGAAAGCTGTAAAGATTTACACTGACCAGGCAAATGCATGAACAGGTAACAGTTACTAACAGCTGAGCTTTGCCATCCAAATGCATATAAATGTTAAATAATCAAGAGATTTGTCTTGTTTGGGAGCCTCAGTGAGTTAACTTCAAAACCTGAGTGGCATCACTTCACAACCTACTGAGAGTGGTGTTTGGATACCACCCTGTAGCATTCCATGACCATCTTTTCCACAGAAATCTCTTGTAGCAGCATTTTACTCTGTTAAATCAGAGAATTCAGACATTTAGGAACAGAGTTAATTCTTCTTCTCTAATTGCAGCATGAGCTAAGTGGCATCTGGGTGCTTAGCATATGGTAATGGGCCGTGGGCAAAGAGCTTGGAATGGGGTCTTTGAGGAAATAGATTGTTTTGGGGTTGCTTGTGTTAATTAAACCAAGATCAAACAAAGAGACATTAGGAAATACATACACCTCTCACCTTCCATGGAATCAGAGGAGAGTTTGGGTTGGAAGACTCATTCCATCCCTCCCCTGCCATGGCAGGGACACCTCCCCCTGTCCCAGTGTCCAGCCTGGCCTTGGGCACTGCCAGGGATCCAGGGGCAGCCACAGCTGCTCTGGGCACCCTGTGCCAGCCCTGCCCACCCTGCCAGGAACAATTCCTAATGCCCAAGATCCCATCCAGCCCTGCCCTCTGGCACTGGGAGCCATTCCCTGTGTCCTGTCCCTCCAGCCCTTGCCAATTGTCTCTCTCCATCTTTCCTGCAGCTCCTCCAGGCCCTGCAAGGCCACCCTGAGCTCAGCCCAAAGCTTCTCCTCTGCAGGTGAACAATGCCAGCTGTGCCAGCCTTTCCTCCCAGCAGAGCTGCTCCATGCTCTGCTCATCCTGGAGCCTCCTCTGGGCTCTGTCAGCAGCTCCAGCTCCTTGCTGTGCTGGCCCAGGGCTGGGGCAGCACTTTGACCACAAAACCTCCCAAATTTAGGCAAGGGAATGATTTGAGTTGTTTCTAGTATTTGTTGATTAGCTGTTGATACCTGTGAATGTGCCAGCACTTGTTAGTTCATTTGAATATAGAACAGAAAAAACCCTTTTCCCTTGTTTTTTGTAAATGTTTGATGCAGTGTGTCATTTAACATAGTCACAATCAAAAAAATTGGATCAAACACCGAAATAGTAGCTTTGTTTGCCACTCAGAGAACAATGCCAGTTGTCAGCATTTGAATTATTACAGAGCCATCTGACGTGTACAAAAAAGACTGTATTTTTGACTTGCCATGTATTGCATCAGCAAATAGAATTACTTAATAGGATTACTATTGAGTTATATTGTACATTTCTATTTCAGTTACGGCCTTTGTACATTGCCTCTCTTTGTACTTTACACATGTAACTGTATTATATAAAATGAAAAAGAAAACATTGAAGTGCGAGCTGCTTCTTTAAAAAATATTTATATGGTATATTTCAAAGATATTTTGAAACTTGAACAATTACAGTAAAAGCAAACTACACATGCTAAAATTTATTTTTAATTACTCCACAGAATCCAAGTCTCATAGATTGGTTTGACTTGGAAGAGACCTTAAAGCTCATTTTGTTCCACCCCCTGCCATGGCAGGGACATCTTCCACTGTCCCAGGGTGCTCCAAGCCCCAGTGTCCAACACTGCCAGGGCAGCCACCACCTATATAAACACTAAACCTGTTATTTATGCTATGTAGTTAAAAAGGATGGATCAATAAAATTTGTTATTTGAAAGATCATTATTTCTATTTGTTGGACCCAAAGGCAATCAGAGAAAAATGGGATGTTGCTCATGGGGAGGAGTGAAAACTCAAATGGCTCAACAATGAATGGGCACAGTGTGGGGGATGTTCCTCTCAGGATGTCTGATCATAGCTGGCTTTTTAAGCTGAAAGCTGATAATAGCTACCATTTCAATTTTTGGCAAATAATTTCTTGCAGCTGTAGTTGTTCACATGCACCATTAACTGCCAGGGCATATATGGAAAAAATTCCTGTCCTTTGCAGGGTATTTCATAGCTCTTCTGCTATAAAACTTACTACCCTAAGCTGTGAAAAATTTCCCAACTCCAAAGTATTTCCAACCCTTTGAGAAAACAGAAGTCCAATGTGCCTATTGGAATTCTTCACAGTGGTTAGAAGCAACCATCACTTCTGTTTACAGTATAGGATTATAAATTATATTGAAATATCATTCAGTTAGAGTAATTCTCCAACACTGCAAAGAGATGGATGGTCTCCAGGGTAAGGTTGTCATAAAAAGGAAAATCAAACCAGCTGAATAATACAATAAGTCTGTGTATCCAGCCAGCTCAACCAAGCAGTGATAAGAACTGTGGCAGGCTTTGAGGAGCTGGCTGACAGATTTCATTTGTCTGAGTCCAGATCTTGCCCTGGTGTCATATGTCATATCCTCCCACCATCCCTTTGGTGTTCTACCAGCACCCCTCCAGGTGCTGTCAGGGGATTAGAAGGAGTCTGCCAGTTAAAATGCTTGAATGGATAATTCAAGAGTACAAGTAAAGAGTACATTTCATTTATTTTTGGGTTTTTTATACACCACAGAATTGACACATCTTTTGCATTTGGCTGTGTGCTTACACATGTATTAAACTTTAGGACACAAACATGTAGTGCAGTGTTAAAATGGGTCTTTTGATATAAATAGTAATGAGAATGGAAAATTAAGATGATTAGGCCCTTTGGCAATATCAAGAGGTGTATTTAAATCTGTGACTACAGATACAACATCTGGAGCCACATATCAGACATTACCAGTGTAACCCCTACAATTTAAACACAAAGGCCTGTCCATCTGCACAAAATAGAAGTTGCTCTGTGTTCACCACAGTGTTTCCTCTGTGACTTCATTTCCTCATGGATTTTAACTACATTTTGCATTCACTTCACTGAGGTAACAGAATCCCAGAATTAGTAAAGTTGGGAAGGCCCTCCCAGGCCATGGGGTCCCAGCTGTGCCCCATGCCCACCTCGTCCCCAGCCCAGAGCTCTGAGTGCCACCTCCAGCCCTTCCTGGGACACCTCCAGGGATGGGCACTGCAAACCTCCCTGGGCAGCCCCTGCCAATCCCTGCCCAGCCTTTCCATGGGGAAATTCCTGCTGCTGCCCACCCTGCCCTCCCCTGCCCAGCCTGAGGCCGTTCCCTCTCCTCCTGTCCCTGTTCCCTGGAGCAGATCCCAAATCCCCCCGGCTGTCCCCTCCTGTCAGGGAGTTGTGCAGAGCCACAAGGGCCCCTGAGCCTCCTTTTCTCCAGGCTGAGCCCCTTGCCAGCTCCCTCAGCCCCTCCAGGGCTCCATTCCCTTCCCTGGACACGCTCCAGCCCCTCCTGGGCTCTTGTGGCCACGGGCTGGCCACAGGACCTGGTGACTCATACAGAGTTATATTTTACAGACCTATCTAGTGCATATTCCTGAGTTAGTTCTGAATGAGTTTTGAGAAATAATTCTGATTACTAAAGTGGATATTCCGAGACACTTTGGTACATAAACATCCAGCTGATGATTGACCCACCCTGCATCTGCTGTGGCTGCTCTGGATGTCTTGGTTGCACTGGTGCGTCCAAAACAGCACCAGGTACCAGTGCTCAGGTAGCTGCACCACACTGTGAACAAACACAGCTCAAGAGCAGCTGGGCTCAGTTTTGGGAAGCACCTCTGGTGAGTTAACCACTTCAAACAATTCAATGTATCTATTTCCCACTGCTCCAGTTCAGCAGGAACTGGGGCTGGAGCATCATGAGCAGCAGTTGTCTACACAAGCACACAGACATAATCCCAAAATCCACTACTCACCAGTCCACGTCCTTCCAGGGATGAGAACAATGAGAACAAATCCTCTGGTCAGGAACCTCAGGGCTTCAGGTTTCGAGCTACAAGCTCTAGCAGACACAAATTCTCATCTCATTTTACACAAATCTCTCCCCTCAAGTTGCCTATACAAACGATGTGTAAAACAATAAAAAACTCAATTAAAAATAAGTCATCAAAATACCACATTTTGAGTAAACTTCAGCATCACACCTTTGATGTGAAATCTGTTATAATTTGAATGCCTAATCTAAAGCTTGCAACTGTTTCAGAAATCATTCTTCATGAGAACTGGATAGGTATAAATTTTAATAAAAGCATATTCTTTGCTTACAGAAGAAATCTTTGGACATTATCAACCCCCTGAACAGAAATGGGAAAGGATAAACTACAGTTCAAAATTTAATGGCACTTTTCTTTCAAATAAAAATTGAAGGTTTTGCATAGCATTTGTGGTCTAGTCCAATAGGTTCCTAATATCAAAGGAATAAAATTTAATTTCAACGTTATTCGTTCAAAATACTTTACATATTTCTCAGCAAATTTCATTTTATATCTATTGAAATTACAAGAATATTTATTCCCATAGCAGTTCTAAGGTTTTTTATCATAAACAGATCTCCTGAAGGAGGTGGACAAAGGGCAAATATCCAAAAATTCCTGAGGTGCCAATTGCACCTGAGCTGTGCATCACAATGGAGACAGCACACAAAGTGTAGAAGAAAAAATAATTCTAAAATTCCAGTTCACATCCAGTCAAGACATAGGATTCTACATTTTGATTTTTATTAATTTTAAAATCTTTACCTTTCTATTTGTGAGCAAAAATAAAAGTGTATATGAATGAAAATGTCTGGAAGGAAAGAAAACAGTAACTGAAGCTGCTGCCTTTAATCAGCAGCACTCAGGAACAAAATAGCTGCCAGAAAGCTGTTTCAGTGCACTGGAGTTACCAGTCCAGCCTGATGCCAGAATGCCTCTGGCAGTGTTGTTTTGGCACACTAATAATGTCTGCTACTTGTTAGCAAGGGTTTTATTAAATCATCTTGTCACCAATTCCAGCTTTTATCAAGTTAACTTAAACAAATTCACCACTTAAAATAGAAAATATATTTTTTGCATAGAGTAAATCTCGATACAACATCTTTGAAATCTTATTTTCCTGTCTATAGCACCAGACTTGTGTGTGGAAGAATGAAGAAAATACAAGCACCTTTTTTTTAAATTTAAAAAAATATAAAATGGTGAAATGAAATTATTTTTCACTCCCAAACTTTAAAAAGCACTGCCTTTTAAATAATGTTGATCTTAGCCAAAATGAGAAAGAAAAGCTGGTGGGTGGTACAAGATTTAACATCAAAAGGAAGCTCTCTAGAAGAAACAGTATTTTTAAAGAGTTTACACTTGGTACTGTCAGTCACGTTTTGAAATTTGGCACCTTTAATACCTTAGGGTTGCAAAATCAAATAAAATAAAACAATTAAGTGTAATAGTGGAGCCAAAGGATGTATATGAAGGATGACACAAAACCCCCACGTGATACCAGTAGATGGATTAGTGGCATGACACAGCTGTCAGGGTGATTCAAACGCTGGAAAAACTGGAATTGCCAGAGAGGAGGGGCCCTGACTTCCTAGGAGAGCACAAACTGCAGCACAGTTCCTGAATGAACACATATCCACGTGTCCTAAAGTTTGTGAACTCTGGGAGAAGAGCAAACCACAATATTTGCTTTTATCTAAGCCTTTTCATTACACAAAAGGGCAGTAAAAATGCCAAGAAGTGTATCAGAAGTTTCTAATTAAAATATTTAAAAACTATGCTGACATAAGCCTCTACCTTCTCTTCGCTAAAATAAACATCATTTCAGTAATCATAGTAGATTAAATCCTGTGTCTAAGATGCTTTCTTTTCCATTCCTAATTCTAAATTTAAGTTGCTAACAAATAACCTGATAAGAAACTAAAACTGACCACTTTTTTCAACCATAGTTCGCTGTCTTAAACTAAATTATGTTATTTTTGGCCAGTTTGGCAGAAATTGATCATGGTTCATCTCTCAGGGCTATCAGTCTGTTGGGCAGAGCAACCCCAAACTGGGAAGGGGAATGGATGCACAGCCATATTCCAGCAAAATGTATGGATAGACAGAGCTGCTATGTCTCCTGGCTCTGAACTCGAAGTATTTGGGTCAAGCTTGAGCTTCTTAAACTTTCAGAAAACTGGGAAAGTTAACGTATCTCTCAGAGGAATGGGCCTTCCTGTGTTCTTCTGGGTGAATAAACAATACAATTGTTTTGAACGAGCTATTTTGAGTCACTTGAATTAGCAGGAGCTCCCTGTAGGAAATTTTCCTACTTGTGGTGAATTCAGTTGGGATTGCTCTGTAAGAACAGTTTTAAAAGAGAAGATTGTGAGTACAGGAGTTAGCCTGAGAATTATTAATCCCAGTGTTTTACACCTGTGACTAGGAAGGGGGGCAGCAAGTGTTCCTTAATATCCATTGGGATACTTTGTGTGTCCCCTGTGACTATGAAGAAAATCCATATTTTTCCAGTTTTATAAAAGAAATGGACATTAAACATACTGTTAACATGTTCTGGAATAAGGTTTTACAAAAGCTAATTTTAGTATTAATGTGACACTGAGAAGTCACCAGTCTGTCCTGAATAAGAGATGTCTAGAATATGATCCTTCTTCTTTTTAATAAACAAAATATTTTTATTCATGGAAAAAGATGAAAAGATTGAATGTTTTGCTTGGATTGTGAAATTTGAAGGAATGACAAGTCTCTTAATGCCAGCCTATGAAATATCAGAATGCATCTAGAAAGGTTTAAAGAGTCTATTCATCTACAACAGAAGACAGAGAAAAATTCAGAAGCACTCGGTATATTTTGGAACAAAAAAAATATTACTTATGCAACTTAGAGTGGTTAAAAACAGGAAATGGGATTTTTCCCATGAACTTCTGTTGGTGTTGGAGCAATCCTCAGTTCCTTTGATCACCAAAAAAAAGCTGAAGAACCTTAAGAGAAGTAATATAATATCTTATGCTAAATTCAACATTTTTACTTGCTAAGCACTATTTATTCTATCTGGTTAATTCTGAGAAGTTTGGAACTAGAAATGCCTCTTCTCCTGCTCTCTTCCTTTCTGCAACTACATTGAAAAATTTTGAAAATTGTCCAGAGAGTTTTCATTAACAAAGGAAAGTCAAAGGCATGTCAGGAAAATCTCCAAGGAAAGTTTAGTAAATGTTTCACCATTTTTAATAATAAATATTGATTATTTAACAGCAAGGCTTCCAGATGCTGAAATGGCAAAAACACTGTTGGCAGCAAATCAACACAGTTGGAGCTGTCTACACTGAGTATGAGAAAATAAAGTTAAGTGCAATAATCCTGGGAATTATTTTACTTTTCTAAGTAAAATGCCTTAGCCTACATTATTTTACTTTTAATTATTTCATGGTCACCAAATTCACTTTGTGCTGATGTTGTGCTTCATCCAAGGATTGTTTCCAAACAAACCTGAAATTAAAAGAAAAATTAAAAAGTAATAGAAGATACAGCCAGGTGGAGTCTGGGCTCTTCCCGGGGGAAGAGACAGGACAAAAGGAACCAGCCTCAAGCTATGCCAGGGGAAGTTCAGGTTGGACATCAGGAAGAATTCCTCCATTGGAAAGGTTGTGATTGAAATGCTTCTCATCAATAATTATTCTAAAAAGAAAGGGGTAGAAGGAAAAATTGTGACATTGCATTGGCTCTTGGTTTATATTTATTGCTTTAAAAATCCATTTAACCATAACTTGTTCAGTGCCTTATTATGCCCAAGGAACATGACCTAACCAGTGCTCAACAGCTTCTGAGAAGGAGCCTGATTGATTTCAAATACCAGTCATTTAACTCCAAGCCAAAAAGAGCATTGGACTGCAAAGCAACAAACGTGCTTCAATCACAAGTGTTGATACGAATCTGGCCACGTGGGGAAAGCCACCCAAGGGCACAAGAAGAATAAAGAACAACAAAGTGAACAGAGATGTGAGCAGACAGGAACTGTTCATTATGGTTATACAGTAATTGAAACAAAGCCTGTTTCAACAAAAGTCAAAAGTCTTTCAAATAAAACAAGGTGTGGAAACTGAATTCAAAGCTGTTATGTGCATCTTCATCTGTTCTGTGAGTTTTAGAGACTCTGCAAAGTGTTTGCAGTCTGCCCAAAGGCTGAGGAAGTTCTTGGATTTGACATTTTAAAAAGACAAATCTTCTGCAAAATAGATTGGAACAAGCCTCCCCATAAACAACCTCAATACCTTTCAAATGAAAGTCATACCTCTAATCTCTTCTCAGCATTCACAGCAACTGCCTGTAACTCTGCAAATAATTTTATCCAATGGTCAGGCAAGTGGAAGCAATTATCCTTTCAGTCTTAGGTACAGCACACTTACATGTATATTCATTTCCTGATGAGGTGAGAATGGACTTTCACCTGAAAAGAAGATCATTGAGAAGGTCTGTAGGCTCAGTTTAATTAATCCTGAAAATATAATGGGAAGAATATAATAGCAAGGGAAGGGTAATATAACAAAAATGAGAAACACATAATATTCAAGATAATTACTGTAACATTCTTTTACCATAGGTATAGCACAGGCTATATGTGAGAAGTGGGGAATACTTTAGCACATAAAAACTTGCTGTAACATCTCCACAGAGAGATAATAAGTAATCATTCACAAACAAATGCTAAAAGTTCTTAAGTGTCAGACTGAAGCAGACAGAAACCCAGGGTGAGGAATCTCAGCATGGATCATGGAAACAACAGGCTGGGGAAACTCAGAATTGGTATCTCTGGACATAACTTACTTAAGTATTACACATAATAATGCCAATTAATAATACTAATAATGATGCACTCAAGTTGGCAAATAAGGGACTCCTCAGTGACCTGCAAACCCTGTATCTAAAAACAGCCCTGCTAAAGTCCAGCTGAGTAGTTTCATACAAATTTTTTCTAATCATCTGTGGTGAGAACCTGTGTCTTACCCAGTAAAACAGATTAATACAATGTTTTCTGATTTTGAGCATTACATCTGCTTCCTTCTGATCTTTTTTTAGAGCCTAACACTAATGATGAGAATTTGATTTCTTGTGTTTATAATAAAGCTGGCATTAGCTATATGTTCTTAACTAAAGCTTTAAGATGTATCAGACAAGGACATGAGTAGATTTAAAAGTACTAAAGTATTTGAAAAAGTTTCAGCATTTTGCACTTTGCTTCCAATGTATGAACACACAGATTTCACAGACAATGAAGCCAGAGCTGAAGACTTTACAAATAAAATAGGAGCAGCATTCCAAAAGCCCACAGAGGAACAGGAAGAATGGATCATTTCTCAAAAACTGAGGTGCAGCAGAGAATAAAGTTCCGTTTCAAAAATCTCCTGCTGCAGGAATCTACTCAACTTCCCTCAGTCCACATGGGTTTTCACTCCTTCATCTGATCTCTGTGTTCAGCAGCAGGGGTGAGCACTGGGGTGTTTAGAATTCAACTTACTGAATTAAAAGTGCCATTATTTCACCTTTCCATTTCAAGTTAGCTGATTCATGAATAACACAAAAGCATCTGGCATTAGTTGATACTGGACACTGAGATAATTATTCATTTGTCTATTATTATTGACTAAAGTTGTGAAAACTGGGTAATAAAGGATTTAAAAGACACAAATGAACCTTGATATCCATTTCTTCTCTGGTCTAAATTTATTTTCAGATGACAAGGAACTGGAAAACTCCAGTAGTGGCCACTAGGAATCTCCTGAGGTTTAACAAGGCTGAGTGCTGGGGCAGGGGAGGGATGGGATGAGCTTTGAGGTCTGTTCCAGCTCAAGCCACTTTATGATTCTATGATTTCCTTTTTGAAATTATTTTCATTTATCATGTACTTGCCTTGATCCATGGTTAAGCTGCCAATAAAAATTGACATTTGGTGGAGAAAAGGAAACAAATAAGTCCTCTAGGTAAACTGACAAGTTGTTATATCACTTCTTGCATCTTGAATTACTTTTTCATCCTCTCTCCAAAGCTGGTGGTAAATGCTTTACCAGTTCATTAGCTCAGCATTCTGAGGACTAAATTGCCTTCCTAGCCCTTAAATTTGCCAGCACCTTCTGTGTCAGAAGAAAATAAGAAAGAGGCCATAAATATATTGCATAAATGAAAGTTTATATCTGAGAAGAGTAGCTATGATCATTAAACTTATGATTATCAAGCAAAATTCAGGAAATCATTTCCCTATGCCTGGCTGCATGAATTTCTATTTGTCTTTGGAATAACTTGTGTGATTTCCACGATCATTATTTGCAGTTCCTTACTGTGAACAGCATTAATGGGTCCTCCAGAGAAATGTGATAAATAACACAACACAACACAACACAACACATACCTCTCTAAAATAAATGTTGGTGAACACAACATACTGTTTTAAGCTATTAGCAACCAAAATATAATTACTAGGTTTTTTGTAACCCATAAGAAGAGTCCCCTTGGTTGCTATGACACACAATTAGGTATTTATGGGTAATTTGGAATTCATGAGCTTTAGTGCATGGAATTGGCACCCTCCCATATGCTTCTTCCATATCTCCAAATTACTGTAGGTTGCCATGGTATTTCTTTTTCCCTTCACATCATCACATTTTGTACCAGATTCCAGATTTCTCACAGTGAAGTAAGGCAGCTGGTTATCTCTCTTCAGTTTTGTTGAGCAAGGGATATGGATTTGCTTCACTTCCCGAGTTGTGCTCAGTGACAAAACACAGGGACCCACTGAAGAGATAAATGTGAAATACGACTTTTGAATATTGCAATGCCAGCTCCTTTTCTTCCACGTTTTCAATCATTCCAATTGCTTTCAATACCTCTTCATGAAATAAATTCGGGAGAAATGATTTTGTAGAAGTAATGAGATCACCAAAAGGGTTGAAAAAATTGTGATCCCCTTCTCTTTGGTGGATCGAAATCTATGAGATGATATACACAAAACAGATTTTTAATACATATGTAAATTGCCCATAATTATGACAGATAAAGAAGGGTTTTGTGTTTTCCAATTTTCAGGCAAGAGGTTTCAAATTAACTGAATTTTGTAAGGGGTGTCCAAAGGGGAGACTGTCATTCAGTTGAAATATGTGTTACAAAATGGAACCCACCTTGATTTCCAGACAAATGCAAATCCTTGTTCTTACCATTTTATTGTCTTTTAAAGATAGTAAAACTTCATTTGTTCTTAATAACTCTGTATCTGCAGAGTTCCACTGCCTCTGACACAGCCATCCCAGCTTTCCACCTGCACAGCTGAGAGGACAAGGCAGCTGAGGGACTTTTAACACATCTTTAAGGTCTTGCACAGTCAACTGCAAATTGGCTCCACCCAAGAACCACACAGTAGGGAAACAGGTAATTTCAAATTATTTAGACATGAAAGCAGTCAGACTTGCTGGTTTAGGCACAGCTCTGTTTTCATGAGAATATCATGTCTGTGCTCAGATAAGCTATTTCTCTTTCATGACACAGATAGGAAAAATAATTGTTTGTGATGACCTACCTAAAATACAGGAATATACTAAAATAAGACAATGCTTTCCAGGAAATGTATTTATTGATTCAAGTATGAAATTTATCTTCTCTTAAATCTGGGTCAAAACCAAGAACCAATCACAGAATTTGACTTACAATAAAGAATAACACACACATCCTGCTGCAAAGAAAGAGAAATTCTCTCTTAGCCTGTCTTTGGAAATACACACACAATTTTAAATTTTATTTGTTTTATACAGAGACAATGAGAAACTAAGCCTGCATGATAGCCTTCTGATTTCAAATGTTTGGATTTAACTTCATTAATGCTTTTCATTTTCAAGCCCTTTGCCTCTTTGTGTTTTCTTTATTTTTGGTCTCTTAGAAAACTGAAATTTCAGAGTAAATAATCTATTAGTCTTCTAAATACAAAAGGTATGTGAGATCTGAATTGCAAAAATAGTTATGCACAACTTACAAATAATGCTAGACTACAGAGTTCAGAGTATAATGCTATTAAAATATAATTTTATTGTTTTTTTTTCTTTCATTTCAAGTATTTGGGACTGGTTTTTTAAAATTTCTCTGACAGAAGGGCTGTAATTATTACAAACTTGCAGTAACTAATTATGTCTTCTGATGCTGAGCAAATTACTTCTGGACACTTGTAACATGCAGGTCTGCTCTTCTGATAACAGACATGGTCTGCAGTGTTCTGTTCTTAATCATCTCACTCATTTAAAAGTAAAAAGAACAATATTTTCAAACTCTCATCTTTGCAAGATCAACTTGGTATTCACCACACTGTGTGCTAAACCTTTCCAAAGTGGTTTGATAGCTAATTACAGAGATAACTGTACTTTTAATTCTCTTTAGAAAGTAAATTTACATTTGCTATAAATGTAAATCATTCGCATATTTGACCAGTTTTCCTCCACAGGGTACTTAGTGGTCCTGTAAAGCTTTACTTGACTTTTGTCACTCAGAGGTAGTTTGCAGGTGAAAAAACCAGTGGAAATAACAAAGCCTTGACTCCAAATACTCAGCACACTGCTGAGTATTCATGGGAGAAGCTACCATTAAATGAAGCCATGCCCAAAACCCAGTATCCACATTTGTGTAATATCTGAATGTAGTGCCTGGCTGTGGGTGTAACAAATGTGCCTGGGCACATCAACAATCTGTCAGCCTGGCCTTGCAGATGTGCAGGAGGTACGTGAATACTTTTGGGAATGTAGATCCAGCTCTTCTTGCCCAGTGATGTTCAGCATTAGAAATCCAGTAGGTATTACAAAAGCGGACTGTGAAAGACTTTGTTGGCATAAGATAGTACATAGAGATGAACAGAGTGCTGAGATGTAGGGAATGGTTCAGGACTGAGGCTGGGAACTCACCAGCCCTTGAGCAGCTCATGTGGGAGTGCCTTGCCTTGAGTGACCCTGTGTCACACGAAGGTGGCACACTGTTGGCACAGTGCTGCAAGTGCTGTAGGACCAGGAACGCAATAAAGCCACTATTTTCACCTCCCTTCATACTGAGCTCAATATTCTAAAGTTTGTTCAAAAGTGGTTTTTTTTTCATTTTACAGCATGATCATCTCAAAGACCAGAAGCATTGATATCCCAGAGATGTGTGATGCCGCTCAGTGTGGTTCATTCTACACACTCAGATGAAAAAACACTGCATGGATTAATGGTATTCATTCAGTTTATAGCTTCCAGAATGCTGCTGCTTTATTGTCTGTTTATGTCTTCTGAGAAAATACATAAGTAGTACAGTTTAAAAAAGTTAATCTCAATAGAGTCTTCTCCAAATGCATTCCTTTGGTGCCTGTGATTTACTCTGCAATCTGCTTCTCCTTGAGGGTACTGCTGCTTCTTTGTTTAGTTTTGTTGTGTACCACACCATTATTTTACAGATCATTAAATATCACCAAGAAAATATTAGGCCAGTGTAAATACAATCTTTGAAATGTGTCTTGTTATTCATAACAGGGCACCTTGTGAATTTTCACCTGGGCTACGCATCTATTTCACTTCAGCAGATGTTGCTGATACTCCTAGGGGTATTCTAACTTTCATAGCTTTATTTTCTCATGGAGTAACCAGATGCTAGACCACAGAAACCCCAAATCCTTATGAAATGTATGTCTACTCCAGTGATCAGAATACAAATTAGGTATCTAATCTACCTCAACAGGGCATAATTACAGATTGAAGCCTGCAGGCAAAGCCCTAACTGGTGCTTATTTTGCATTTCTTCCAAATATATACCACATTTAGAAAGAATGATTCTGAAGTCTACACTCTGCTTGGCTCTGTCAAGGAATTGCTGAGTGATTTTGTCTTTATTTTCACTACCTGGCCAATGGGTTTAACGGAAAGCTGGAACAAGCCTGGACAAACACATCCAGTGTGATCAGAAGCGTGCAAGAGGTTCACTATAATGGGAAATTAAATAAGTTACACAGCTTTCCCTTCCTAAAGTTACACAACTTTCCCTCCCTTCCTGGGAGGGGAATATCATGGAGATCTGAAAGTTGCTAGGGGTGCAAAGAGCAAATGGATGTGTGCTCTTCCTCAAAACACAGGAACCTGGGTTTATTCAGGGGAACCACCAAACCAAAGAACTCATGCCACCAATGCATTTGCTACATGAAGGTGTGAAGTTAAAGGTTATATGGCTTCAAAGAGAGATTACAGAAGCTCAGGGGACAGAGACTTGGTATTAACTATCAAACACTGATATCTGTGTGCAAGATCTTGTACAAGACACACACGTTTCCTGGAAGCTGGGAAAACATACCCTAGCTATGATGTTCTTTCCCTAAAATTCCAGTAGTCTCTTCTCTTGGAATGAGATGTCAGAATAAGCTGAATTTAGCCTTGTGTGGCCATTATATAATCAGCAAAACATTTATTACAGAATCACAGCATGGTTGGGTTGAGAGGGACTTTAAAGTTCATCCAGTCCCACCCCCTGCCATGGGCAGGGACACCTTCCACTATTCCAGATGCTCCAGCCTGGCCTTGGACACTTCCAGGGATGGGACATTCTGAATGTCCATGAACAGCCTGATCACATCAGCTCATGAAATTTCACATTTTCATGAAGCAGGGGAACTTCTGGTGTTAGTTTATAAAAACCTACAGAAATGCAAGAGAAGAAAAGACTGGGATAAAAAAATATTTTATTAGTCTCCTGACTGTTTTATTTCTTTTTGTTTGTGCAAAATTAGCAAGTATAATGCTTGATCAAGTTCACTTTTGATCTATATAAGCACTCATGATCTTGATTTTTTGAAGGAAAAGGTACTTTGTACCTAGTGATGTCAATAGAAGGTGCAAGATATGCTTAAATAATGCAGGAATTTTGCCACAAAGTCTGCAGCCACAGATTTCCACTCAGGGAATGCCCAAACATGGAGTGAAATCACTACATCACAACCAATTCCTGCAGTCAAGAGAGTAACAATGTGCTTGACTAAGTTTCAAACTTAAATCACACAAAACTAGAGGTAAACAGGGAAAATTACATAAAACAGAGCAATTACTCACTTATGTCAAAATTGGGCAAAGATAATATTTTATGAAATATCAGTGAATTTATTGTTTTTCCCCAGTTGTTTTAGCATTTCCTGATTTGTTTGAGAGTCTACACATGATTTTACATGTGATTTTACTTTCAAAAAATAAAAGAGTGCCTGGAACAATCTTATCCATTGTGAGCAACTGCAACTATAAAGTAAGGTTTGTACCTTTCTGTAACCTGGTTTTTAAAATATGTCTTGGTCATATTTAATTAAATTAACTGCTCAAACATCTGTATTATAGTGTCAGAGTTATTCCAACTTCTCCTGAAGAGTTTCAGGTTTATAATACCTTTCAATCAGTTTAGGAAAGAAAGATACCTTTTAGCTGGTGGTGATATTGAAATGGAATTTGAGCATTTTGTTTATATGTAAAATTATACAATCTATAAGAAAATATAAAGGATAGATCATATATTCTATCAAGGTGTGTATTGGGGAATAAGAGTTAAACACCAAAATACCAGCCAACACAAAGACCATAGAGAGCCCCTGACCTATATGTAGCACTCTTAAATTATAAAATACTACAAATGGTTTATCCAGGCTAGTATTTCATTAAATAGAAGCAATAATTATTATGGTGTTAGCAACTTAAAAGCAGAATCACAGGGAACAAAGAAACACACAAGGGGATAGGAAAATCCTACCAAACTTTAATTTAACTTGTCCAGAAATTTAGTACTACTTGAATGATAGCACTCTTAGCAATATCCTGAATATATTTATGTCTTTAGCATGTCACAATGTCCAAAACAGTATGATTACAGTAGAGACTGGCAGTTATAGGGATTTTAACAGTATTATGGAGAAAATTCTAGTATTGAAAATAGATTATCACCAAAACTTCCAGCAAAAAAAAAATAAGCAGATCTCTGGGATATTTTTTGCCTTTAGACAAAATAATCTTTCATTCATTTTGTGAACAGAAGCAAGAAAACCTCTTCAAATCCATTGCAACCTTCATTAGCATGATACTACTAATGTCATAGTATCAGTAAGAGGTCTGGGTTGCTTCAAATATGTTATACATCTAAAATAATTTGATTTTTAATTTCAGTAGAACTCCAGAAAAATCTGAACTGACCTGTTTTTCATACCCAGCTCAGGTTTTAGTTACTACATTTAAACCTGAAAAAGTTACACATTCAACTTTTAGTGCTAAAACCAAAGCACACAAAAATGCTTCTGTGCACCCAACATGGTGGTGGGGGGAAAGAAGAACTCTTGGGCTTTAAAGAATAGTTCAAGCATTCTCTTTAACAGTCTGAAGGGAAGCTGGAGCTTTCCATAAAAAGATTAAAGAGCAGGAAAGACAGTGGAGGAAGATCTTTCCTCCACTTGGACATGACAGATGATATACCATGTGCCAGTAAAATAAATAATTTCTAGCAGGGGGAATACACTTAACAGCTGAGCAACAGAGATGTAACTTATCCTGTCAGATCATGGGAGTAAGGCAAGGAATTAAGAATCCTGAAATAGTAACAGGGAACAGACAGAAGTAGTTAAGCATTCTACCATGTGACGCCAGTGTCAGACCCTTTGAAGACAAATGTGGCATCTCAGATGAAAGTATTATTGTTATGAATTTAATTGCCTAATAAAGGCTACAGAGATGGCAATTTATAAATTATTTAGCTGTTCTGCATTTTAACAGCTTCAGTTTTCTTATGATATCTTCATCTTCTTAATCAATGTGGAAGCCATTATTTCCAGCTCCCCTCCCAAACCTAAAGGCAGCTCTACAGGAGGAGCTTTGTTACACTGGGCAGAGACTCCAGGCTGTCACTGAGTTCAGGAGGACAGCTATGTGCCTCACATGGGTTTAGACCAGCATTTTATTGGAACTCAGCAGCAGACTGGCCTTAAAAAGCCAAACAGGTGCCTTGGATACCTTTTGATGCACGTCTGTTGGTATTTTGTTGGCACACATCAGCCTCTGACACTTTCTCCAATGACACTAAATGTGCAATGTTAGTTTGGGTGTACTGGTCCTTAGCACAAACATTCTCATTATTAAATATTTCAGATAAGACTTGGATTTTTTGGTATTTATTCTAATTCTTTTTAATCAGAAAATATGCTGGGAAACTTTTATTCATTTTAGCTTGTCACCAGATTTTTAAAAATTTCTTTTACCTTCAACTTCACTTCCACCCTCAAGGCTACTTTTTCTGAGTATATCATGTCACATTTCTCTTGTGAACAAAAATTACATTTCTACTTTTCCTATTCTTACCATCACAAATACAACTACTTTTAATAAAATATATTCATATATTTGATATCTGATATATCCTCACAACAATTACAATATTCATTCAGAACATATCTGGCCTTTAAAATTAGATAGGGAAAATAAATTTTATTTACTGGCTTTCTTATTAACATGTTCTCTTTCTTTAGCTGTAGATACCACGTATACAATATTTTCTCAATGCAAAACATTTTCAAAAATGCAAAAAGCCCTTTTATCTCTACTTTTTAAAGTCACACCCAGGAATATAAATGGCTCTGGGCATAGAACAACAGTTTGGGGTGTCGATTTTGACGTTGAGTGAATACAAGTTTAAGAGCATGCAGGAACAAGTCTTAGACATTTGTTCCAAAGATAGGAGGGAAATTAATAATCAGCAATTAAATCTATAAATGATAGTTTAGTGAAGAGAATAATTATAATACACATCCTTTTGTGGTATTCAGGTCATGACCCAGTCAGGTTTGCTGTAGGATCAGGAAAAAGTGCCAATTGTTGCTGACAGCAACTTTTCCAGCTTTAATTGTTGGATTATTCCTTCTGCTTGCACCAAATGCTTTCAACTCTCAGAGCTGAGGGGATACAGCCTGGGCCCAGGCAGGCAGGGGACTGTGGCCAAATCAGGCAGCACAGCCAGATCTCCATGCACACATCACTCTCTGTTCCATTTGCAACTAAAATGTTTCCCAAATGGTTCTTTTTGTGCAGCCTGGCAGCACCATATGTGTTTAGGACGATAATAATGACAAACAACTGCAAAAATTCCCCAAAGCTACATTTAACACAAACAGTGATGTTTTATTTCATAACTGTAGAACGAAAATGAGGTGTCTGAGCTTCGTTATCACTCGGGTGAGGGGCGAGTGAAAGTGATCGGGCAACACCTCAGGCTTGACATGATTCTAACTCCTAATTAAGCACACCAATTGCAGTTTGAAATGTAAGCAGACTGCTCTCAGGAATGTTCCATTCTTCCACAATGAACACTTGCACACTTGGATGCTTTTCCCAATGAAACGAAAAAGAAATACATTTGAAGCAAAGAACCCACCCTCACGAAATGGCTTTGACCTCAATACCAAATGGATTTACTTTCCCAAATATTCATTTCTTGAGGATTTAGTTTTCTTTCAGGCATCTTCACTTACAGATCCTACAGAAGTGACAAAGTCCTACTGTATTCTTGGCCAGGAAATGATCTGTTAGATGGTGTGACAGTGCTATAAGGCGTATTTGAAAACCTTCTGTCATCAGCAATTCCCTGTTGGAACTGGAGGTGAAATACTTCATGTCAAGAATAGTGTCACTTAGCAATTGTTCACATGAGACTTGTGTTAAAACCTCTTTATGTTGTAAAGGGAAAACTAGATATTCTATTAACAGCCAGGACAGGAGCTGATGAAAAGCCTTCTTAGGTTACCAGAATCACCATATCTGATTTATTCTGCTGCTTCAAGGACATATCCACACAGAAGATAAAATCCAAAATTTGCACAACAAGAAAAAGTTTAATTAATTAATCTCCCTCCTGTACAGTCTAATGCAGGCAGGAAACTTGAACCTCAGGTTGTTTTAGTACAAAGAATCCCTCTAAAAGCACTACTTTGGTATTTCTCGAATCTACTCCTGAATTTTTGTAATAAAGTTGCATCTCAGCCCTTAAGTTGAGGCCAGGGGTGGTTAATTATACAGTGCACAGCTGCCCTGCTGACCAGGAGCTGTTTTCAGTCTGTGTCCATCCCACATCCATGCACTGGTTTGTGATGAGGAACTGCTCTTTGTGAGTAGCAGCCATGACTTCAGTGGGAATTTGGGTTAAATATGTGTTTCTTTGCACTTTAGGGTGAACATGAAGATGGCAAAATAAAGACAGACTTATAAAATGAAATTAATAGAATCACAGAATAACCTGAGTTTGAAGGGACCCACAGGGATCATTGAAATCCAACTCCTGGCCCTGCACAGGGCTGTCCTAAGAATCACTTTTATATTACCAGAAAATGACAGAATGGTGCAAAATTGAAAAGAGAATTAACTTGTGCCGCAAAAGATCCCATGGCAATACATATTAATATTTCCTTTAGAGATTCTATAACTAGAAGTGCATGTTTAGAGTTTCACACCTGTATTTTAAATCCCTTTGACACTGTGGAACTGTAGTTACATAGAAGTTGTATTTGGGTTAATCAGTAAAATACTTTCTTAAACTGAGTTAAAACACATGTAGATAGAGAAGCTTACATGAGAAATAAAACCCCTTGTTTCCAAAATCATCTAGAGAACTGAGCAAATGAAAGTATGTTACTGATTGGTATGGCTTTATAAAGGGAAGGCTGAGTGACATGGCTCCGGCCTGTTACTTCAGCTGAGCAGGAGGGAACTGTGGGGAGTGACTCAGCTGGAATAGGGGTGGAGACATGTGAGGGACATGAGGGAATTGAGATATGTGAGGGACATGAGGAACATGAGAGATGTGAGAGACTTGAGGGACATGTGGGACATGTGGGACATGAGGGACGTGAGAGATGTGAAGCACATGAAGGATATGAGGAATGTGAGAGGCCTGAGAGAGGTGAGAGACATGAGAGATGTGTGGGACGTGAGGGATGTGAGGGACATAAGAGATGTGAGAGAGGTGAGGGACATGAGGGATGTGAGGGATGTGTGGGACGTGAGGGATGTGAGGGACATGAGAGATTTGAGGGATGTGAGGGATGTGGGTGATGTCAGGGACATGAGGGATGTGAGGGACATGAGGCCTGTGCTGTGTGACTGCCAAATGCCCACATTGTGCTGTATGGTTGTTGGTTGATCTGGGGTTGTTGTGCCTTAAAAGAATGTAAACTGATAACAGGCTACCTGCTTTAGAAGGGCAGGTTTTTGGCAATAAAGAGCACTCCTTTGCATCTGCCTGGGGTGCCTGCATGGCTCATTATTGCAACAAAGATACAAAAAGAACAACTCAGTTGTCACTGCAGGGGCGGGCACGACATACAAATAGACACACTACATTTCAGAAGGCTAATATACCGTTTATTACAACAGCATGCTGTCTTTTATACCCTCTACACAGTTTACACTTTGTTCATTTGCTACAATAGAACCACATAACGTTGACTGGTGTTAAGCCATCTATGCTTCTGTTTTCCACAAAACTCTTCTAAAAATACTTTTCCCAGGTCAGGTTTTCTTCTTGCTTACCTTCTTCTTCTCTTCTTGGTCTCCAGGCCAACGGCCTTGGTCAGAGAATACTTCTCAAAATAAACCTCATTCATTAACCCTCTCTAGCCCACAGACCAGCTGTGCGTCCTACTATACTCTGTTACAAGGGTAGATACAAGTGTTGTTATTATATTAGTTCAACTCTAGACAACACAATTATTTTATTCACTTATTTTGGGAAACTGTTCTGCAAAGATCAGTTTTCCTAAGTTGGTCTGATGCATACTGCAATTCCTTAATTATAGGAATTTTTATGTCTGGTAGAGGCATTTATGGCAGATGTTTAATGCAAAATTACCACAAGTCTTCACTGTCAAGTATTAGGAAGCAGATAACAAATTTGACATGCTCTTTAAAAAAAAAAAAAAAAAAAGACACAAAGACACTTCAGGAAATCAGGAGCATCTCCTTCTTCTTTTCAGGAAAATTTATTATGTTGCCTTATATATTCCTTCCCCCAAACTATTTTCTTCCTTTACTGCTTCCTTCTCGTGGCTCCCTAAGCAAACAATTATGGCTTTTTCAAAACAATTTATTTCTTTTGTTTTCTAAAGCCTCTGCAATTTGAAAATGTATAAGAAAAGTGCTGGGAGCAGTCAGGCCACCATAAATTCCCTACTGCTGCTTTTTGTGAGTCCATCACCAGCACAGATCCTGTCATTGATCTGCATGTGCTGGAGCTCCACTGAAATCAATGGAGACTGCTGCAGGAAAAAAGCAATCAAAGGCAGGAAACTGTCTCCTAATGAACAGCCCTGAATTCTGTCCCAGCTCCCATTAGCAAAACCGACTCTGCAGAGTTCCCCACACACAGCTCAGTGCCAGACAGGATTAGTTTGGGAATATGGGTATTTCAACACTCATCACAAACAAAAATTCTGCTTTTCCCCCACAGTTCTCCTCCCAGAGATGAAACATAGGTTTGTTATTTTGCTCTCCTTTCCCAAACATACTCTAAGACTCCCTAGGCACTTCCTCATTGCTGGCTGAGCTGAGGGAGGAACATCTTGGAATGGCCATCAGATGTGGAAGAGCATTATCAGGAATAGGAAAGACCATCCAGGCAATCTTTTCCTGAACAGACCACAGTGGAAAAACAACTCTAAACTGCACTTGCATGTTTACCTGGGATAGTGGAAGGTGTTCCTGTCCATGGCAGGATTGATGAAATCCTTCCAATCCAAACCCTTCTATGATTCTACAATTTACATTATAATTTACATTATGATTTACATCCCGCTAGTTCTGACCTGTCACAATTCTTAGGGGAAGCCCAGACTGTAATGGAAAGTTAATCCCGCATTTTAGAAACTCCTGCTTGATTTCTGTAATTCCATTACATGAATTAAAGGCACAGGTAGCCAAAATGAAATTTTCCAAATTCCCAGGAAGGAGAATAAGCCCATTAATTTTTTTACTGCTTCATCTTACTCCACAAACTACCTTGCTCATAATTAATTAAAAAATAATTTAAACAATATATAATGACCTAAGTGATCTCTAGTGATCTAAAGGATCGTGAAACTAACCCTGTGTGACTGATACGAAGTCTGCCAGTGCCATAGGATAAAACTAGACACAGAAAATAGGTCTAAACAGTTCTAAAGCTATATTTTGTTCTTAATATATTAAGAAATGCTTCAAAAATAAGAATTCTACATATATTCACAATCTACAAAAAGCAACTTTTAAATTTTTAACATAATCTTTATTTAAAATTCTTTAAATTAAAAAAAAACTTAAGCATAAAACCACACTCTTGACTATGTCATATTAAACAACACTGTGAAATATGAGAAGGCATCATGAAATTTGATGATATCAGTGATTCCTAGTGGAAAACAGTAAATTCTCCTTGAACAAAGATAACCTGGATTTACACCAGAACAACAAAAAACCATCAGATAGTTGTAGAGACATCCAGGAGAAACACTTATAATAGAGTGATACTGGAAAAGCATGGTTGCTTGCTAATCCCACAAGATATCAAGAATGTGAAATATTATTTATGCATTTTCACAATGTTTCACTAAGACCCCTTGAATAAAATATTGGCAAAACTGATGGCAACTGGAATTTACTACTGACTTGGAAAAAAATGGGAATCTGTTCTATGTCTAAGACCCACAACATAAAAATATTTCTGTGGTTCAACTTGTATGTTTATTTTTTATTACCCTTATTGAACTTTTCTGCACAAAATAAATGCTGCAATAATCTCTTCAATCATGATGAACTTTTCTGAAGCCATTAGAGAATTCAGTGTCTGAAGTAGCACTGGCCTTCCATCTGCTTCCAAAAGGGCACGCCCACTCTGGAACTACCACCCCATTGACCATGCCAGAGGTCACTTGGCATGAACAGCCACTTGTGCAAATAATAGAGAATGTTGGGGATTTCAGTCTGAAAGCTTCTTCTGAAGCATATTGTTCAAAATAATTAAATATTCAGAGTAATTAGACACTCTGAATTGGAACTTTGATTCTTAGCAGCTTCCTACACTATTTTTGTAAATCTTTGGGTTTAACATGTGCAAGGTTAAATAAAAAAAAATTAAACACATGTATAAAATGCAAATGTTTCCTAGAAATAAAGTATTATGCAGATGAGAGTTTCAGCTTTGCTTGATGTTTTCATAGTATTTGTAACTTGGAGAAATGGACAGTTGGCATCAAGTGACAGATAAAGTCTTAAGGAAATCTGTATACCCGTTGTGCAATGGAGCATGAAGTAATTGCATTGAAAAGATACTCTCTGATCCTGCAGACCTTTCATTTCCCCAGCACAACTTCCAAATAATTTGCTTTCATGTGAGTGAAAACCAGAGGAGCTTGGAAATGAAAGTTCACCCAGCCAGTTTGGGAACTGGATTTCACGAGAACTGCTCACCACAGATTATCCAGTTTCATTTCTGGTTTTATGAAAATAGAAAACGGGCTTTGATCAAATACCATAATTTGATAATCTGTATAAAAATGCTTCAGGTATAAAATGTGTTCGAAGTATCTGTGATCATGGCATATCAACATCCTTTAATCCAAAGGCAACTTACCTGGCAGGTGTAAAGAAACTTTGTCTCCATCAATGCGATTCCTACTATCTGTCACTTCAACTTGTCCATCAGATCCTTCCAGCAGTATTTTAGTTCTGATTGTGGATCTGGACTGTGTGACTGCTCCAGGAATTTCCAATTGACATTGTAATTACATTGACATGTAATACTGTATCTGCTAAACTACAATTGCTTGTTAAAAATAATTATCCCATCTTAACACTCCTATATTATTAATTCCATACAGAGGCAAAGCCATCAGAAGGGAGAGTGAGAGTGTGTCAGAGGGAGAAAAAAACCACCAAGTTCTTCTCTGCTCCTCAGTGGTGCCGGCAGATGGATGTCACATTGCCTTCAGAATTCCAAAGAATCTCAGTTATTAGCAGGAATATGGGATTTTTTTTTAAGTCTTGTTTTTTCCCTCACACAGCACACTTAATTTAAAGCTAATTTAAATTATAGCTACTGTTGTAGTGGAAGAACAAGAAGGAAAATCCCAGGTACAGAGCAGTAATGGGCTACGAATTCATTCGCACAGGAGAGAAATCAAACCCTGCTTGTTCCTCTTGTGGTGCTGCCACTGCCTGAAGAGCAGGCACAGGGATTCTACTTCATGGAATAACAGTTAAATACACCTTTGCTGATCCTGCCAAAGAGCAAGTGCACTCAGCAAGAGCTGAGTTAGAAGTTCTGAATGGCAATAATATTGTTCCCAGGGAGCAAACACATCATCATCCTCTAGCTGTGCTGCCTCTTGCTTTCTTTCTAAGCTTTGCTTTCTGTCAGGCTGATGTGAGTACAGTTACACTGCAGCAAGAGCAGTCACTTAGCAACTTCGCTGTACCCACTTGGGAGAGGAGTGTTTCCAGGGAAAAGTTGCTTATTGATCCAAAAGAACTCACTGTGACTCTGCTGTGCACGCAGATAAGGGCAGGCTTGGCAGGGTGATTTATACAGATGATTGATAGATATGCCTGGAATGGATGTGAACGTGTCACTTAAACCCTCCAAAAATAGAGTCATTAAAAATGAAAACCAAACATTTTTGACAGTTCTTCAGCATTTAAATAAGTTCATAAGAGATGACGCACTCAAGGGACAGGAAATTTTGAGGAATAACACATTTCTCATCGTACAATCACAGAATGGTGTGGGTTAGAAGGGACCTTAAAGCTCATCCAGTGCCACCCCCTGCCATGCCCAGGGACATCTTCCACTGTCCCAGGCTGCTGCAAGCCCCAGTGTCCAACCTGGCCTTGGGCACTGCCAAGGATCCAGGGGCAGCCACAGCTGCTCTGGGCACCCTGTGCCAGCCCTGCCCACCCTGCCAGGGAACAATTCCTGCCCAATATCCCATCCAGCCCTGCCCCTGTCAGTTGGAGCCATTCCCCTTGTCCTCCAGTGTCTGATGAAAAATCCCTCTCTGGCTTCCTTGCAGAACCTGGAAGGAGCTGTGAGCTCTCCACACAATCTTCTGCTCTCCAGGCTGGGCAGCCCCAGCTCTCCCAGTCTGGCTTCATATGGAAGGTGTTCCAGTCCCCTCAGAAACTTCACGGCCTCCTCTGGATTCTCTCTCTGGAAGCAGCTGCTGCTGGGGAAGCTGAACTAACCAGTGTGATCCACTCCCAGCTCGCTTGTATAAAGCTGTGGTAAAATTGCAGTCATGGTAGGGCTTTAGATGAATCAGGATTCCCGGGAAAGAAGATTCACATGAGAAAAGCCAAAAAGAACTATGTCCATATTGTGTTTACTTAGCTTTCCCCATTATCTCTAGGCAATACAAGAAACCCCTTTGCCTCTGCACATGTACAATTTTATATATACACCTCTGTACAGGTATTTCATTATATAAAATCACATAACATTACGTATTATATAAAATAAATAAAAATCAAACCACCATGACTGAAATCTGACTAACAGAAGTGACTGCTTTAATAGCACCATGATTTTGCACTCTGTGGTATTTCTATTTGCATATTAATGAAGTTGAAGGTCAGATGCCACTAATTACAGCCTGTTCACTCTGTCCAACATCCCACCACCAAATACTCAGGAGTGGACGTCTTAATGCCATTATGCAAATGATACTTAAGTACAGAAATAAATTCAAAATAGTGGCATCTAGAGCAGCATATTAGCAGGAGGTAAATTAACAAATATATTCAAGAAATTAAAATTAAAAATTATTATTCAACATGAGATTAATTATTACTGAATAATATGTAAGAAATTTTTTTTTCTCCCTGGTGTAACAGAATAAAACATCCAGTAATTTGGCAGGATGTATTACCCAACATTCCAGCATGAGTCTGATAAAGAATATGTTGAAGCAAATAGTAAAGAACTATCTGGATTTGTAGAAAAATGAAGAACTGATTTCAAATTATTTGAAAATTTATTGAATTGATGTAAAAAACCTCTAAGAAACCACCAAAAGAAACTCTCCAAAAAACCCCAAATCCCACAACATTTTACAGTATAGCAGCTTGGTACTGGAGACAATAAATAATATGATTTCTACAAATAACTGCCAATATAAATAATAAGTAAGTTGTTGTTTACCACTAAAAATTAAGTAACTTTCACATGCAACTCTATGGCATAAAAAAAAGTGATTATTATTTCTTTGGTGTAGAGTGTGAAAATAAATTTACTGTTTTTTCTAACACCCCTTTTTCTATAAAGAATGAGAGTGTAAACAAAAGCACAAGCTGAAAGAGAAGATCCCATATGAAACATATCCCTGGAAACAAGCACTGAATTCAGACAATCCAGCATTTCCAGCACTTGCTGAAAAGGAGAAAGGAGGGAATACCATTCTTTTGCTCTCCTGTGGGAGAGCCATGATAAATACAAGACTTGCAAAGACAAATCTGTGTGTGAAGGAACCCCTGAAGTCATGGGTGAGGTTTTCACCGTGGAGAATGTGATGGAGGTGCAAGGAAAGCCACAGGTCAGCATGTGTAAGACAGAAAAACAGATTTATCCTGTGGCAAAACCCCAGAAGGAATTCTAGTGATGTGCAGGATAGAGGACTAGGGAAGGGTGGAGGGTGTCTGTGCTGCTGGTTCCAATCACACAGGAAGGGAAAAACGAGTTACAACTTAGAACTGGCAAAAAACAGAGAAGCATAACAGAGACAGAGATCATGGAGGAGAAAACAGTGGTACTGCAAAGTGGTGATTGGATAAAACACTCAGGGAAGAGCCTGAAGGCAGCTGAGGGAAAAAAATAGATTACCAGGAGAAAAACAAGTGTGAAGTTAGAGAGCAATGCAAGGAGTCTGGTCACAAAATAAAAGGATGAGCAGTCTCTCTGCAACAGATCAATCTGTCCTTAGTCCTTTACTCCAATGTAAAATATAAAGGAGAGCAAATAAAAAAAAATATATACATACAGGATAGATCCCCCCCAAAAAACAACTGTCAGTCAAACCAGCAGAAGTATCCACTCTGTTCACATAAAGCTCAATTGTGCAAGAACTTTACCTGCTATGAAAACTTTAGGCTTTAAAAATTTTATCTCCCATTCCAGTAATAAAACTTTCTTTCATAAGAAAGTTTTATTCATTCTCTTGCACCAAGGCTTTCTTCTTTGGTTGCTTGTAAATAAATGTTCAGCTTCAAAGAGATAAAAGTTGTCAGTGGAACAGAAGCCAAGTTCCATGACAAGAGACCTATGGACTGAAGGCTAGGAGGGGAAATATCACCACAGTTGGAATTCACAATATATCAAACTATTTTTAACATTAGTGTTAAAGCAAGGGGAAAGGCAAATGCTACAGGAAAAGCCTGGGACAATACAAGAATGCTCTCAGCATCTTGATACATGTCAAGAAAGATCATTAGCATTTCTTGGGGATAAATTTCTCCCAGAGTAGAAATCTGTCACAGCAGTATCCAAAATTGGGAAGGGCACACAGTGCTATGTAAATCTTTTTTTCTAAAGGTAGGAATCAAAGCAGATTATTTTAGAGTATCCTGCAGAGGATGGTGGAATAATAAATCACCATCTCTGGATCCTAAATTCTGTAATATTTACCCAAGCAGTCTTACATCTATTTCTCAAAAATACTTTACCAATAAGAAAAAAAAAAAAAAAAAGACTAAGAACTTCCACTCCACTCTAAGATTTCACCTTAGTCTATGAACTCAACAATTTAGCCAAAAATGTTCCTACTTGATACTTCAGTCTTACACCTGTTTTATCATTTTATCAGTTCCTTTGGATGAAGGAGTCAGCAAAAGTCCTTAGGAACTAACTACAATTTGTATTCTCCTCCTCTACTATTTTTGCCTTTCTGTAGTATGTAAACCCTTTAAAGTTAATGAAATTATTCTTGTTTTGTTTTTGTCTTTAATTTTATTTGGTGCAAGACAACTAGACAGGAACACTTAATGTAATTCCTTTTATAATAATAAAGGGAAAGAAGTGAAAAATTTATTTTCACATGTTTTGTTTTCATAAGGTTGTTGTATTAAACCTACTTGAAGGTTATATATACATATATATAATTATATATATATTTTATATATAAAAAATATATTATATATATAACTATATTTTATATAATACATAATGTTATGTGATTTTATATCATGAAATACCTGTACAGAGGTGAAGATATAAAACTGTACATGTGCAGAGGCAAAGGGGTTTCTTGTATTGCCTAGAGATCATGGGGAAAGCTAAGTAAGCACAGCATGGACATAGTTCTTTTTGAATGTTATTTCATTATCAGACTCACAGAATAAAAAAGTGTTTAATTAAAAAATATTAATCAACATTTTAGGACTGATAATTTAGAGGCTTTAAAATAATGAGCAAAATAAAAACACAAAGTTGTAAAAGATAAGACTTAGCAGTACGGTTTTTAATAAAAGAGAGTTTTCTGGTTTTCATCCAATTCCATCTGATTTCAATCTTAAGATGTTTTCACTGTAGCAATACATTAGATTGAATATCGTGGTACAAAAATCTGTCAGAAGAAAGATTTCCTCTTATGGTGTAAGAGAACTGAGTAATCAAACACTCTTACTATTAGACCTGCAATAATAATTTCAACGTTTGTTCTTCTATTGAGCAAGAAACCATTTCCAAAATCCTTTAGCAGTGAATTTTACCTGCACACAGCCCTTTCCAGCCCATTGGTTTGGTTTACCCAAAGCAGTGATGTTTTAGCTGCTCTGAAAGCTCCCCTGCAGCACACACACGTTTGCTTGTGCTGAGATGCATAAATCAAATGTTAACAGGGTTTGTCTTCTCTGCCAGAACAGATTAACATTAGCAAAAGTCACCTTTGCTACAGAAGGTTTAAGTCTCTCAAACCTTTTATATGGACTTCAGAAAGATATGCTGAATGCCTTCAGCTGCTTTCCCAATATTTTTGCATGATTTTCCCACAATCATAAGGCTGCTTCTATTCCAAAACCCTCAGGAAGGAAAATCTTGCCAGTATTTTTAGGTATTCCTGTGGCATATTATGAATGGTCACAAGCAGTTACTTAAAAGATTTTTTATTTTAAAGACTTCTAGTGTAAAACCATGAGAGTGGCTGAACATATCCAAAACATCACTAATTAATATGTTGAGACAGAAAAATATCTCAACATTTGATGACATTCCAGTCCCTAAAAGGAGCCTACAAGAGAAATGGAGTTGGGACTATTTACAAGGGCCTGCAGTGCCAGGACACAGGGAATGGCTCCCAGTGCCAGAGGGCAGGGCTGGATGGGATCTTGGGAATTAGGAATTGTTCCCTGGCAGGGTGGGCAGGGCTGGCACAGGGTGCCCAGAGCAGCTGTGGCTGCCCCTGGATCCCTGGCAGTGCCCAAGGCCAGGCTGGACAGGGCTTGGGACACAGGAAGGTGTCCCTGCCCATGGCAGGGGGTGGCACTGGAGGAACTTTGAGGCTTCTCCCCACCCAAAACATTCTGTGATTCCATGAAAACAAATAATGTCCCTCCCAACTGGAGAATCAAGGCGGACCTGAGTATATTTGTATATTTGGAACTACAAATATACTGTCCTAGCCCAAACCTGATGAGCAAAGAGCTGTTCAAGAGTTGCACCCCCAAACATGTGACCTGCTTCATGTCTCCTTTCCTTTTCTTGTGCCAGCCAAGTACCTCCACTTCACCATGTTCACCCTTTCTAAATCAATCAATCAATCAATCAATCAATCAATGTTACTGTCTTGCTGGTGCCCCAGTGGATCCCACCCACCCAGACACTTCAGGAGCTCCTCAGTAACTCTCCTCATAAGCAAGCAGGCATTAGTACAGCTTTTTTCCTGCTTGTTTAACAGTTCTTTCCTACTGTATACAAACTAGAAAAATAAAACTGTTTAGTAGGAAAATAGGAAGTAGCTGGACTCTTGAAATGTGTGCTGGTGTTAGAGCATGAAGTTACTGTGCTGAGCCCTAATGAATACCCAAGGCAATAAATAATCTGTAACAAGAAAGCACTAGAATATTCACCTTACAGAACTAATCCACTGACGTGCAATTCATTAATGATCTCAATTTGATCTTTTTAGACACTGTAATTTACTGCAGATAGAATGTCTGTAAGGCACCCAGGAAAGGCAGAAGTTACACTTGAGAGCTGGTTATGCCAGCCCCACTGGCTGCTGACAACAACAACCACAGAACCATTGAGGTTGGAAAACACCTCCAGCATCAGAGCCCAGCCTTTGAGCCATCACCACTTTGTTCACCAGCCCAGAGCCCTGATTGCCACGTCCAGTTGTTCCTTGGACACCTCCAGGGATGGGGACTCCAACACCTCCCTGGGCAGCTCCTGCAAAGCCTGACCACCCTTTCCACTGTTCATGGTAAGGGCACACAGACATAAACACAATCTCTCTTTTTCTCAGTAACTCTAACAACTCACACTATTATTTCAAACCACAGTTGAAGTAATTCAGACTAAATTTCTACACATCAGCTGGAAGCAGTCTAAGCAGAGTGATTTCAGAAAGCTTAGTAAGGACTTTGATTTTGTGGTAATAACAGAAATGTTGGCCTTGGAGGCCTAGCACAAAAAGAAGGTAGAAAGCATCTTCTGGTGTATAACAGGATCATTTAAAGCAACATCATGATGGCCTCAGCGAGTAACACTTTGCAAAGGTCTCATGGTGTAAAAATATCAAAGATACTGATTACATGAGCTGAAAAACACTAAAGGACCAAGCTCCCCTGAGGAGCATACAAAGAATACTACAACTACCTGTCACTGAAACAGCTTTGTTACTATTTTCCTGTGCCTTTGAAATTGAAATTATTTACATAACATTTAAGATTGCCACTTTTACAACAGGGCTAACAAGAAGCACACAGGCATTACAACATTATCCAACAATGCCAGCTGCAAATCAGCACTAAAAGCTACAGGAAAGCTAAAAATGAACCATTTCTTTTAACTTGGAAGTTAAAAGTTCATTTGACTGTACACTTTCTGATTGAAGACACGCTCTGTTCTCAAGTGGATACAAGGTACAAAATGATTTTAAAAGGCAATGATAGGTACTGAACATAAGCAGGTGCACTGCAATAAGAGAGGCAAGACTGGGGGATTTATATTTTTTTTACCTTTGCTAGGTAACTTAAATTAAGTTTTTTTTTCTTTCTTTTTTTGAATGGTATATGTCTTTAGTATTGATGTAGAAGTCACTCAGTCCAGTTATTAAACAGAACCCCCCCACCCCCACACACACTGTTACAGAAGCTCAGAGTAAGTTGCAGATCCCATTTTAAGCAAGCTTCCTTGTATTAAATTGCCACACTGAGATGGGGGCTACCAGGTTACCATCAAAACCAGGACTTGCTTAACCAGGATAATCAGCAGGAGTAGATAGGTAATACTCTTCATTAAATCTGATTTGTAGCTTGTGATATTGCTGATATTAGTGGTACTCACAGTCATTAGAGACTGTATTTCTATTTTCATCCAAGATGTCAAAATCTTGCTGTTTAAAACCTTAAACTCTGCCATTCCAATTCATGACCAGGATTATACTCATCTTTTTTAGATCTCAACTGATAAAAGAGAAAATTGCTTATTTTTCACTTAAATGAGCAATTTAAGAGCAAGGGAACAGATGACAATATTTCTTAACATAGTTTGGATTAATTATAATGAGTTACAAGAGATCACAGAATGGTTTGGATTAGAAGAGACCTTAAAGCTCATCTCATTCCAGTCCCTGCCTTGTGCAGGGCCACCTTCCACTACCCTGGTTGTTGCTCAAATCCTGTTAAATACTATGAAATTTTATCTCATCTATCAGATCAAGAAATTTCTTGCAGCATAAATTCCTAATCAGATTTTTATTCCAGTATTTAAATCATTGCCCTTTGCATTTGAAGTAGAGCAGACAAATACAGGGAGTTCTACATCAATTTCCTTACAACAATTGCAGAGGCCAATTATGTTGCTTTAAACCTAATTAACTGAACTGACAGAAGTTCACACAGGCTCCACGCTTCCACCAGGCACTGAGGACAAGGTGAGCACAGAGTTCTCAATATCCTGAGGAGCCATTGCTGAAGCAATGTTCTTCTCATCTTGAAAGTTGTAAGTTCAAAAAAAAAGTAACATTTCTTGTTTCCTCAGCAAGAGAATACTCAGTGCTAATATACTGAGCATTTATGCTTCAAATAAAAGAGTGAAAACAGTTTTTTAGGGGCGTTTTTTATGTGAAGAAATTAGATGGCCCCATAATCTGAATAGAACGTATATAAAATATTATTTATGTGAGTGATAACAAGGTTTTGTTTAAGCTCAGAGGCTGGGCACCCTTCTTGTGCTCCGAAGGTGAAATGCTTCTGTGTTGTAATAAGCCTTCTTAGAACCAAAAAGAAAATGTATTTGAAACAAACAAACAAACAAACAAACAAATACTTTATATTCCATGCTCCTGTATAGGGGAATAAGGGGAAATCCAATCTCAAGACAGTTTTCTGAAAGCAGAAAGAAAACAATGGAATTGCTAAGAAAGCAATCAGACACTTTTTTTATACTGCCTGTCTTGATTTTTAATAGCAATAGCTCTATCTCTCACGACACAATTTGATACTGAATATAATTTATTTTTTCCTGAGTTCAAAGAACTTAAATTGTTTCTTATAGAATGTAAAACAAAACAAAAATAAACCCAAACAAACAAACAAACAAACAAACAGAAAAGAAAAACATTTACTTTTCAGATATGCAAGGAATGAAAAATCTAAATGTATTGAAATTGAAAAATCTGTTTTCTCTTTTCTCCACACACAAAATGGATGGTGATAATATGTCTGGAATCTGCACCCATAATTATTCACGTTGTGTTTTACCTATCTCTGGTCTACTGGAAATCACAGAAATACTGGGTTTTGATTTGGATTTGCATCTTCCTTGGAAGATAACTGTTAATCATGGAATCATGGAATAAACTGAGCTGGAACAGATGGATCATCCAAGTCCAGCTCCTGTCCCTGCACTGGTGCAAACCACCAGTGGCTGACATTTCTGGAGAAGAATATTCAATGTACAAATTACAGAAGCCTGAATTCTATTTGCATCAATAATCTTGAGAAAACAATGACCCACAACCAAGTCATTCAAAATTTTAGTTTTCAAATTTTAGTTTCCAGAGAATCATTAAAAATACTGTTGAATTTTCCTTTCATTTCCACAAGACACATTTAGTCTTTTGAGTCTTTATTGCTTTTGTAATGGTACACATTATTAACTGAAACACTAAACAAGGTGGCAATAGTGTTAGATGTTTATTGCTGAGAGACATTTTCATTAGGAGACTGAAAGTAATGCATCTTTTCACTTTAGGGAGATGACACATAAAGAAATGTAATAATTAACCCCCACCAAATTTTAAAATCCTGGTTAAAGGGAATAAAATGTTCCTTACTGACACTCTGGTTCATCGGAATAGATTATTAACTGCTAAATATATATTTCTCTACTCAAACAAAACATTGCATGATGGATTTTTTCAAAATGTATTAATTATAAAACTGAATTTTTCAATGCTTCATGGTCTTGTGTGATGTCTCTGCACAAGGCCATCAGATTCCCAGGTTTTGGTGTTTGCTCATTTGTGATACTTAACAAGATATTTCTTCCCTAAAAACTACAACTCCCAACCATTTCCTCTCGTTTGCATGTCCCATTCAGTCCCTCCCAGTCGATTGTTCATGGACTAAAAAATCAGAAATGCAGATGTTGTAGCTGTGCTGCAAGAAGAGATACAATTCTGTAGACACCTATATGCAGGGAAGATGAATTTTGGGGTAATTTGATGTGGATTACTGCGCAATACTGACTGCAGGTTATCATTTGCTTTCACACACAAGAGTACTGGCCCTACTCTGCTCCCAAAAAACATATCAGGAGGAAGAAAACTGCACTCCTGACTGAGTAAAGTTCTAACAACAAATTAATATGAAACCATGAGCAGCCACAATTATTAAATTAACATGTGTGAGGAGTACAATAGCTCCCCTAAGTAACAGAGTCACTACATTTAATGACTGTCAATTAAGCAAATGGAGCCAAAAGCACAAACAGGTATTTGCTGTCTGGGTGATGGACACACAGGGTGCACACCCTGATGAGACTCATCCCTTTTGTGCCACTCTGAGAATTTTAACGGGGTTGGCAAAGATGCAGTCAAAGTGCCAAACGACTTCCGAGGCAAACACGAGCAGCACTTAACTTCTGATCTCTAGGTAATTAAATTTATTAGGAGTGCAGATTTGAAGCCCCTGCAACCCAGTAAAGAAAACCTTTCAATCAGTGCAAGTCAGGCATCTTCATGCCTTCAGATGTTGGGGTGACTGCTGCCTTCTGCATTTATTCTTTCTGGATATTATTTTATAAATAATACATGCAAGTCTAATTCTGTTCAGACTCTGTCAAACAAAAGTATCTGACATTGTTTTCTTTCTAGAAATGTGATTACTGCTTTCGGTCAGAAATAAAGCTCTGTGGGAAATCTATTTTTCCTGGTAAAGAAAGTCCTGTGCTGAATACAGAGTAAAGGGAAGCACAAGTGGAAATTATGCAGACAGTATGACTAGAGGAAAATGTGGAAGTGCAAAACAAGCTTAGAATATTTGTGTAGAAAAGTGCTGACACACATATCACTGATGATGTAAGAAACGAATCACCAGCCTCTGCTAAGATTCACAAAGCTGGAATCTGCTCATTACCATGCTTATTGTCATGGTCCCTGTCCATTCAGCTGGGGAGCTAGTGGAGTCCTAAGCCTAGAAGAGAAGGATAAGAGAAGGTCTTAAGCCTAGAAGATAAGTTTTAACCAGCTGTGGGAAGGTGCTTGATTTACTCTCCAGAAGAAAACTTCTGTAAGGTTTTCCCCTCCACTGTCCCAGGCTGCTCCCAGCCCCAGTGTCCAGCCTGGCCTTGGGCACTGCCAGGGATCCAGGGACAGCCACAGCTGCTCTGGGCACCCTGTGCCAGCCCTGCCCACCCTGCCAGGGAACAATTCCTAATTCCCAAGATCCCATCCAGCCCTGCCCTCTGGCACTGGGAGCCATTCCCTGTGTCCTGTCACTTCAGGCTCTTATAAAATAGTTTCTCTCAAATAATCTAGAAGAGGGTAAAAAATTGCAACTCTCACTCAGTTGTTAGTGGGCAAGAACCTGATCCTAAACTATTGCACATGGAATTAAGCAATTTGATACAAACTGTACTGCTCAATATTGCATATTTACTCATCAGCACCATCTTAGTAGAGAACATAAATGAGGCAGTTGTAGATTTCTTAGTGATAGTTATTTACAGATGCCTGAGGGTTCCAAGATCTGTAATTCAACCCTTTATTTATAGTTTACAATCTATCAGAGCCAGTGCCTCAATACCTTCAATGGTAAATTTTGACTTAATCTTCACATTTACTTAGAAAAAAAGAAAAAAAAAAAGTTAAGAACCCAGAGAAGATACAAGCTATTTTATTTCCAATGTGGTTTTATAGCTCCAGTTTGTACTTTTCATTGCCTGACATTTTGCAAGTCATATGATGTGTTTCCTCAGGGAAAGTAAATCAGCTGCTCTCCTGGAGTGCAAGCTTTCTAATACACAAAAAAAGTGCTTTGTTTGAGAGCAAAAGTGCTGTACAGTTGTTATGGCAACTGGATTTTAAAAGGAAGTGCATAGTTTTGAGGGGCATCTGCTTAATTCTCAAACAAATTCTTCACCCCAGATATCCTAGGAGGAATGATTTTCAAATCAGTATCTTGCAAGATGCAGAATTACTTCCAGCTGAGCAGCTTAGCACAGCTCCCACTGGCTCCATGGAAAGGGTGATCCCCGTGTTTCAGCTCCACGGAAAGGGTGATCCCTGTGTTTCAGCTCCACGGAAAGGGTGATCCCTGTGTTTCAGCTCGAGGAGCCACTGCCTGTGAGCCCCCAGAGCCCTCTGTTGTGGCTCAGCCCTGTAAACTCAAAGGGGCAGCACATTGCCAGAGCAACTGAGGCAGTGGGTGCATGAGATAGGACATTTAATAGCACTCAGCAGAAACAGAATATCCTCCCTTCCTGGACAGACACACAAAACTAACTCCCAGTGCAGCTGTAAAGTCCTTTAAAAATAAGGAAAATCATAAAGAGAAATCCATCTGGCATGTGTATGTGTGATGGGCTGGGTACAGTAACGCTGATCATAGTTGTCACCATGCTGTCAGAACCTGTCAGAGAAGTTTCAACATGAAGCTGTGAATTAGGAATTGAAAGTTCTTTCATATTTTTAAGAAAGGCTGTAATACTTGAATCATCTATAGTTGAAAACATTGACTTAAAGTTCTCTTCACTGTGTGGAGTTTTATGAAATTTCAACACTATTCAGATGAAGTTTTGGGGATATTTTTCAGAAATATGAAGCACTGGCATATAAAACATATTTATGTATAAAGACAAAATTACAAGTGAAAAATACCCCTATTAGTGACAACTTGTGCCAGGACTAATAGCTTTGCATAGAAAAAAGGTCATGCAAGGACTCAGAACCACAGCTAAAGAGTCAAGATTCCCAAACTTCCAAGGGATAGACAGACATACAAAATAGTTCTTTCAAAGGGACATTTACCATCAAGCACAGGCTGGAGAAAAATACAGCAGGCAAAGTAACTGAAGATGCTAAGAATCATACCGTATTTTAAATTGAAAATAATTAACTAACTTCTGAAAGCTATTAGTGAACAAGATCAAAAAATACAAATCCTCCTGTATCTTATTAAAACATAAATGGCTAGAGAAAAGTAAAATACTGTATAACATCAATCAGAAGCAGAAAACTAAATTTGGAATCAACTGCAGCAAGGAGTTCAAAATTGAAGGCCTTGGACGATGGATTACATTGTAGCTGCTAAAGCTGCATTTTCTTCTTGCCTGCTATTGTTAAGTGCAGGACTTGTGTTTTGCAGAAAAAAATCTGAAAGTCCTACCAAATGTACCAGTACTATAGCAAAGCACTGGTTGTGCTGGTAAAAATTATAGAGATTCAACAGGTATGAATAAACCCAGCAAAGGCATCGCGTCTGTGGCTGCTCCACGCCCCTTCCCTTTTCTTTTCAAGGCTGACTTTCTGTTTACAAGGCTGCTGTGAAAGATGGGCATCAGAGTTAGCTGTTTATACACATAAACAACGGGCATCTTTAAAAATCTATAAATTCAGGTAGTCCGTAAATACTGCCAGCTCTCTGCACCTGCGCTGGATCAGCCAGATTTATAGAAGGAGGAATTGTTCGTTCACAGACGCATCTTAACGTTAAAGTCCATTTCATTTACATGACCCTGGAGCCTAGTCCAGACAAGCTCACTTGAGCTTTACCCAGATGGTGCCCATTTGCTCAGGCATCATTTATTACAATTCCCTGAGGTTAGGGCAGGCAGCCAGCTGGCAGAGGCTCTCAGACTTGTGCTGGGGAGATTGCATGTCTTCATCACTGCGTGGCAAACACAGCAATGACAGTTCTAAACCTGCCAGTGTTTGCATCATTCCGCTGCTTAACCTGCTGTGTTCAAGCTTGTTTTGTGCCTGAAAATTATATATATATATATATTTAAAAATAGGCAGAGTCATGAAAGAATTGCAGCAAGAGCACAAAGGAGCTGCCCTGAATTAGCAGGGCACTGGTGTTGCCATGTAAGCCTTAAATAAAACTCCAAACTCTATGAGAAACTAGCGCAGGATAAAAATAAAAATATCAGGGGGGGACAACAATATGAAGAAATAATCAAGTTTTTTCAGCAGATTAATATGAAGCTTTTTCATTTTCAAATATTCTACTATGGCAGCATTAGCAAGCAGATGAATGAAAGCTACAAGCAGGAGTTTTTANGAGAAGATACAAGCTATTTTATTTCCAATGTGGTTTTATAGCTCCAGTTTGTACTTTTCATTGCCTGACATTTTGCAAGTCATATGATGTGTTTCCTCAGGGAAAGTAAATCAGCTGCTCTCCTGGAGTGCAAGCTTTCTAATACACAAAAAAAGTGCTTTGTTTGAGAGCAAAAGTGCTGTACAGTTGTTATGGCAACTGGATTTTAAAAGGAAGTGCATAGTTTTGAGGGGCATCTGCTTAATTCTCAAACAAATTCTTCACCCCAGATATCCTAGGAGGAATGATTTTCAAATCAGTATCTTGCAAGATGCAGAATTACTTCCAGCTGAGCAGCTTAGCACAGCTCCCACTGGCTCCATGGAAAGGGTGATCCCCGTGTTTCAGCTCCACGGAAAGGGTGATCCCTGTGTTTCAGCTCCACGGAAAGGGTGATCCCTGTGTTTCAGCTCGAGGAGCCACTGCCTGTGAGCCCCCAGAGCCCTCTGTTGTGGCTCAGCCCTGTAAACTCAAAGGGGCAGCACATTGCCAGAGCAACTGAGGCAGTGGGTGCATGAGATAGGACATTTAATAGCACTCAGCAGAAACAGAATATCCTCCCTTCCTGGACAGACACACAAAACTAACTCCCAGTGCAGCTGTAAAGTCCTTTAAAAATAAGGAAAATCATAAAGAGAAATCCATCTGGCATGTGTATGTGTGATGGGCTGGGTACAGTAACGCTGATCATAGTTGTCACCATGCTGTCAGAACCTGTCAGAGAAGTTTCAACATGAAGCTGTGAATTAGGAATTGAAAGTTCTTTCATATTTTTAAGAAAGGCTGTAATACTTGAATCATCTATAGTTGAAAACATTGACTTAAAGTTCTCTTCACTGTGTGGAGTTTTATGAAATTTCAACACTATTCAGATGAAGTTTTGGGGATATTTTTCAGAAATATGAAGCACTGGCATATAAAACATATTTATGTATAAAGACAAAATTACAAGTGAAAAATACCCCTATTAGTGACAACTTGTGCCAGGACTAATAGCTTTGCATAGAAAAAAGGTCATGCAAGGACTCAGAACCACAGCTAAAGAGTCAAGATTCCCAAACTTCCAAGGGATAGACAGACATACAAAATAGTTCTTTCAAAGGGACATTTACCATCAAGCACAGGCTGGAGAAAAATACAGCAGGCAAAGTAACTGAAGATGCTAAGAATCATACCGTATTTTAAATTGAAAATAATTAACTAACTTCTGAAAGCTATTAGTGAACAAGATCAAAAAATACAAATCCTCCTGTATCTTATTAAAACATAAATGGCTAGAGAAAAGTAAAATACTGTATAACATCAATCAGAAGCAGAAAACTAAATTTGGAATCAACTGCAGCAAGGAGTTCAAAATTGAAGGCCTTGGACGATGGATTACATTGTAGCTGCTAAAGCTGC
>VXBI01003583.1:73808-118986 GCA_013397375.1 Toxostoma redivivum
GCTCCACGGAAAGGGTGATCCCTGTGTTTCAGCTCCACGGAAAGGGTGATCCCTGTGTTTCAGCTCGAGGAGCCACTGCCTGTGAGCCCCCAGAGCCCTCTGTTGTGGCTCAGCCCTGTAAACTCAAAGGGGCAGCACATTGCCAGAGCAACTGAGGCAGTGGGTGCATGAGATAGGACATTTAATAGCACTCAGCAGAAACAGAATATCCTCCCTTCCTGGACAGACACACAAAACTAACTCCCAGTGCAGCTGTAAAGTCCTTTAAAAATAAGGAAAATCATAAAGAGAAATCCATCTGGCATGTGTATGTGTGATGGGCTGGGTACAGTAACGCTGATCATAGTTGTCACCATGCTGTCAGAACCTGTCAGAGAAGTTTCAACATGAAGCTGTGAATTAGGAATTGAAAGTTCTTTCATATTTTTAAGAAAGGCTGTAATACTTGAATCATCTATAGTTGAAAACATTGACTTAAAGTTCTCTTCACTGTGTGGAGTTTTATGAAATTTCAACACTATTCAGATGAAGTTTTGGGGATATTTTTCAGAAATATGAAGCACTGGCATATAAAACATATTTATGTATAAAGACAAAATTACAAGTGAAAAATACCCCTATTAGTGACAACTTGTGCCAGGACTAATAGCTTTGCATAGAAAAAAGGTCATGCAAGGACTCAGAACCACAGCTAAAGAGTCAAGATTCCCAAACTTCCAAGGGATAGACAGACATACAAAATAGTTCTTTCAAAGGGACATTTACCATCAAGCACAGGCTGGAGAAAAATACAGCAGGCAAAGTAACTGAAGATGCTAAGAATCATACCGTATTTTAAATTGAAAATAATTAACTAACTTCTGAAAGCTATTAGTGAACAAGATCAAAAAATACAAATCCTCCTGTATCTTATTAAAACATAAATGGCTAGAGAAAAGTAAAATACTGTATAACATCAATCAGAAGCAGAAAACTAAATTTGGAATCAACTGCAGCAAGGAGTTCAAAATTGAAGGCCTTGGACGATGGATTACATTGTAGCTGCTAAAGCTGCATTTTCTTCTTGCCTGCTATTGTTAAGTGCAGGACTTGTGTTTTGCAGAAAAAAATCTGAAAGTCCTACCAAATGTACCAGTACTATAGCAAAGCACTGGTTGTGCTGGTAAAAATTATAGAGATTCAACAGGTATGAATAAACCCAGCAAAGGCATCGCGTCTGTGGCTGCTCCACGCCCCTTCCCTTTTCTTTTCAAGGCTGACTTTCTGTTTACAAGGCTGCTGTGAAAGATGGGCATCAGAGTTAGCTGTTTATACACATAAACAACGGGCATCTTTAAAAATCTATAAATTCAGGTAGTCCGTAAATACTGCCAGCTCTCTGCACCTGCGCTGGATCAGCCAGATTTATAGAAGGAGGAATTGTTCGTTCACAGACGCATCTTAACGTTAAAGTCCATTTCATTTACATGACCCTGGAGCCTAGTCCAGACAAGCTCACTTGAGCTTTACCCAGATGGTGCCCATTTGCTCAGGCATCATTTATTACAATTCCCTGAGGTTAGGGCAGGCAGCCAGCTGGCAGAGGCTCTCAGACTTGTGCTGGGGAGATTGCATGTCTTCATCACTGCGTGGCAAACACAGCAATGACAGTTCTAAACCTGCCAGTGTTTGCATCATTCCGCTGCTTAACCTGCTGTGTTCAAGCTTGTTTTGTGCCTGAAAATTATATATATATATATATTTAAAAATAGGCAGAGTCATGAAAGAATTGCAGCAAGAGCACAAAGGAGCTGCCCTGAATTAGCAGGGCACTGGTGTTGCCATGTAAGCCTTAAATAAAACTCCAAACTCTATGAGAAACTAGCGCAGGATAAAAATAAAAATATCGGGGGGGACAACAATATGAAGAAATAATCAAGTTTTTTCAGCAGATTAATATGAAGCTTTTTCATTTTCAAATATTCTACTATGGCNCAACTGTGGTATTTCATGGAATTTTCTTTAAGACAATACCTGCTTTTAAATGCAACCTGCTGAGCTACATCCATATTTAAAATAAAAAAAAAATAATAAATAAATAAAAATATGCCCTTCAAGCCCCACCTAAAGCCAGTGTGAATATTATACAAGGCATACACTGGCAAACATAAGATAGACCCGGCAGTTTGCAATGCCCTAGTGGGGAATGTCAAGTTAAAATTTACCCACAGCAGAGCAGTGATAGTGAAGTGTCCAGTTTATGACAACAAACAAGGAATAAATTTGTATTACCCAGGCAGTAGCCAGTGCATACCCAAGTATGGAGCATCAAAAGAAAGACAACCTTTCATTCCATCAATATTAATGATACCAGTAACAAATGCATCTATCTTATTCCCAATTTGCTCATTTTCAAGTATTTAAACTACTAAACCATTAAATTTTTCCATTGATCTAATGCAGAACAAGTCACTCATTTTAAGACAGTTTCTGAGCTTTTAAAAGCATGTAACTTCATATTCAAGGACAGCTAGTCTACAAAAAGCTTAAAATTTACTGTGAAAGTCAAACTTTCCTAGTTAAAAGGGTAGAGTTTGAGATCTCTTTTTTTTGCAGGAAACCAACTCCATCTCTAAGTCTACATTCAGAATTTCATTAAACACATAATACTTGACTAAACAAGGTTTCCCATCATGTCCATGCACAAATGACATCCCAAATCAGAGCCCTGGCTTTAAACTTCATCTAGGAGAAAAGCACCTACCTCACACAGAACACAGCTCACACAGGGGACAGGTGCACCTCATCCCTGCTAAATTGCACTGGAGAATCACCTGGAGATGGCTTCTCCTCAGCAGAGCTGGAGCCTGGAGCCGTTTCTCTGGGAAAGGGAGGAGCTGGTTGCAGCAAAGTGCCACAGGTGCTGTGTGAGCTCAGCTCCAGTAGGGCAGGGGATGGAGAACACCCAGCTGCTCTGTGTTAGCACAGTCTCATCGGTATAAGGAGGGGAGGTAAAGCTCCTCTCTTTCTTGGGTGCTCTTTAAAGCACCTTGGAAAAGGGGGGGAAGCTCGTCGTGTTCTTGTTGTGTAGCGGTAGTGCATTAGGAGCAGAGTTACCTTGTAGCTCTGCCCAGAACCTTCTGGAAAGCACAGGTTGGTGGGGATGTGTGGCATCTCCCCTCCTTGTCCTGGGGCCCCCTGCCCATGCTCCAGGTGAGGCAGTGGTGTTGGCACGGGCTGTGGTGGCAGAGGGATAGGCTCAGTTTGGGAAGCTGCAGTCGAAGGGGAATGTGCTGTGCTTAGCCATTCACTGCAAGGGGTACAATGACACGGGCTGGGTCCCCTGGCTGGGCTTCTGGGGAAGGGGTGTTGGTTGTGGTGATTTCCATGGGACATTCCCTGCCCTGTCCCTGGTAACACCGTGTTCCCATCCTTGGGAGAAGCTCTGCTGTGGTGGCCCAAGGGCTGAGCTGGAGAGGTCTCAGTGTTGGAAAGGCTGTGCACTTCCAAGTGATATAAGGATGCGTTCACATTTCAGAGTTCTCGCTGTGTTTCTTAGCTGACTGCACGTTTTAAAGCTGAGCTGTGTGCTCTTGGTGTGAAAGTGTTGGAGCTGGCATTTGTTGTGGTCCGTTCCTGTCAGGGAGTTTGCTTTTTTCTTTGTTGCCTACTAAAGTCGTGTTGGTTTCTGTCAAGTTTGGGGACTGTTAAGTATGTGTTAGAAACCTTCACTGAGCCCACAAGATTGCTAATGGCTTTGCTGAGTTGCTGAGGAGTTTTTCAGCAGCTTTATATTCTGCACATCAATGTAAACACTTAGTACCTTTCTTTCATCAGTAATAGAAAGAAAATGCTTTTCGAAGCTACTGAAACATACTGAATTCTGCGGTTTTTTGGCCTCCTGCCCATAAATGTGCCTTAAGGATACGTCAAACTGGCCAGCTGCAATCCTTCTTTTCTTCTTCTACTCCAAAGATTTTGGGAAAATGTTTCCTCATGTTGTTTTTTTTTCCTGCCACCTGTTTAGAAACTTTGGATTTCTTTCCTTTTACCTATAACGATATTTACTCAATATGTGGATTCCTGTACCTAGTGAGTTTCAGGGCAATGCACATGTTCATTATTTCAAGCAGTCCCTGTTTCCACAAACTGCAAACTGATTTTCCTTCTCTCAAGTGTTTTTTCCTGAGTTGTCTTGACCCCAACCTGTCTCATAAGTGAAGTTTCTTGATAAGAGCAAGGACTTGATGGGCTTCTAATCTAATCTTTGCTGATAATTCTTTTAGTACTAGTGGAGGTTTTGGTTGGTTGGTTTGGTGTTTTGTTGGTTTGGGTTTATTTTTTTTCCTCTTTGCTTTCTTAAGTTTCTGCTGTAGGGAAAAGTCTGTCTTGATGGATTTATTTCTTGTGGGGAAGTTGGTTTCAAAGTATTGCATCATACCTATGTATGTGCTACAACCTTCCTGGTACTTTTAGTAATAATTAACTGCATAATTTTTTTTTTTCCTGGTAGATTTCTTGCTTACAGAATGTGGGCCCTCAACACTGGTCTGTGATCCTGGTGACTGTGTACAAAACACAAAAGCAGTCCTTGGAAAAATCTATTAAAGGGGACTTTTTTAACAGAAGAATTGAACCCATGAAGTGGTTGTAAGAGAAAAACATGAAGTTGTTTGTTTTTTAAAAATGCTACACACAAAAAGCCCCTTGTTCATGATTTATAATAGTATTATAATTCTAAGTTGTTGTCAGTTATATGTAACTGGGGAAAGCTAATTGGATTTGTTACTTTAGTTCAACAAATCACACATGGATTGATAATTAGTTTGTGACCTCGGATAATAAATTCAATACGTTAGCAGTTCTCTCATGAGCATTATTTTCTCAAGGTTAGGACTGCAGAATGCACATTTTTAAACAATTGTTTGCTGAGCAGTTCAAGTAAATAATAAAATACCACAGACTGAATATCATTTATTTTGACTCCTAACCATTCATTTCTTTTCTTGAGAGGTTATGAAGCATTAACTAACATTTTTATTGCCACAGAAGTACTGCAAAGGCAAAGTTTATTATAAGTACAATTCATAAAGGGCCCGTTATCTGTTATAGTTTCAGGATGGGGAGCAGTTTTAGGCACTTCTTTCATCTGTGCCTGCTGATGCCTTATCTGTGAGGGGGTGGATGTGTTTATTGGGTTTTTGGCAGTATTTATATGTATGAATATGTTTCAGCGAAGCTGAAACAAACACACAGGGCTCCTGAAAATTTGATTTCCTTGAGATTTCGGATTTTTTAGTTATTAATTTATTTTTTTTTTATTGTTACATTCCTGGAGTTTTACTTCTGATAGGGGTGTAAATGCTTTTGTAAGATCAATGGAAAGGTTTCATATTTCTAGTGACACAGTAAGAGCCCCAGAGGAGTCATTACCGTCACACTGCAGGCAATGGAGCTGTTTTGGTGTCAATGAAGTGTCTCTCACACTTCCATCCGTGTGCTAGGAGCCCCAGAGGAGTCATTATGTGTCACTTTCAGAGCCTGAGTGCTCATGATGTCAATGGAAGTGCGATTTTAATGCCTGGCTACATGCTTGTGGGAAAATTCCATAGCTGGGATGAACTATGGGCTTTACCTTTAATGTGTTATTGTGGCTGCTCTGTGTAAGGTTTGAGCATGAGCCTTACAAGAGGAGGAATCTGCAGCCTCTGAGGCTTGTGTTTTGGCAGCTGGAAAGATGGAATTACTCAGGAATTTGCACCTTTTCCTGCACACTGTAAAGCTGTGCAGTGGTGGGGGATGCAATGGAGCAGTAATCACTGTTCTTGCACTGCACAGATGGGGAAAGCTGCAGCCCTGACACAAAGGAAACACCAGAAAGTTATTTTTACAGTAAAATGGTTGTAGGCTTGTTTTGTGCAATGAAAGATGAGTGGATAATTCAAGATTTTTGGTTTTTAACAAGGAAAATATAATACCCTTTAATGGGATCTTTAAATACTATTATTTTTATTTAAATGCACTTTTTATTCCCTACACTAATCTACATGGAAACTTAGAAGCTATTATGTTGACTACATAGTTTTTTCTTTTTATTTCATCTTTTGAAAATGTTGCTATTTTAATCAATGGTTATAATGAGCCTTACAGGTACTACTGAAAAACATATCCCAGCATCACAGGCTGAAAAAATTTCTTTTTCCATGTTTCAAATCCAACATTTTGTTAATGTACTTCAAGGTTAATTGCTTTTTATGCCCTATTAAAGGAAGTGAGATGTCTTTTATATAGAGAGCAATACAAATTTTTCATGTTGATGTTTTTGCATTAATGTGGTAATATGGAGTAAGGTATCAATGATTTTAGGAATATAGATTGGCTTCTTGTACAACCCCACAGTTCCTTCAGTGCACTGAAGTAACCTACTTCAGGTACCTTTAAGGTGTTAGCAATTAATTACAAGTACATTTCATTTTGGCTTTTTTAGCCCCAATTCCTTAATTTGCAAGTAAACCCAACCCAGGGACGATGTTTTGCACTAAACCAGTAATTCTGGATTGTGGAAGAAGATAAGCTGTGTGCTTCCATGTGTATTCTCACAGGGTGATGCACAACTATGTGGCATTAAAAAATACACATAATGACGTATATTCTGAAATAATGGTATGTCCTTTAGTGGTGGAGTTTTGTTTGTATTCAATACATCATCACATTTTTTTCCTGGCAAACAAACTTTGTATACAATGCAGACACAACTTCAGAAGAAAGAGTATTTTATATTTTGATTACTAAGAATTGTGGCATTTGCTGGTCAATACTTGAAAAATTCATAGCATTTCTTTACCTTAATTTGTTTTCCTTTTAAAAGTATTTTTTTGTATTGTCCTGGTTTAGAGCAAATTTGGGAGGAAACCTCTGAATGGGGTCCCTCCAGGGAAAGGGAAAGAAAGAAAAAAAAAAAAANGCCAGCAGGAATGCGGGGGAGCCGGTGCAGTCTCTGATAACAAACCCTGCACTTCTTCTTTCCCCCTGCTTCACTCCTGGAACCAGTCTTAAAGTTGCAGAATTTAATATTCAACACCAACAGAACAGACGATTTGGGGATACAGGCATCATACAGTCACCCCAAGACATGTATGAATGGCTACATTAAAATGGCATTTTTCCTCAGTGTTGAAAGGTGTGATGGTGCTGTTTAATTTCTTCATGTTGTCCCTCATCATTATTCCTCTGTATCTGTACTAATTGATCAGGTATATTAGGCTTTCTAAATTATTAGTCTAACCCCAGGTGGATTTACACATTCTTTCAGTCTCTTTGCACACCAGGCTTCATTTATTTTCCAGGACAAATAGGCAAAATACTGCTCTTTCCTCCTGCTCTCAGAAATCCTGAGGTGGGAATATGCAAACTGACCAACATTGTTCTGACCCTGTGCTCTCCCCTAGATCCTGTTCACAGTTTGTACGAAGTCTTGCTTCACCAGGCTTTTGTTTTCTACACATTTTTGTATTTTTCTGGAATATTTGTGATACAAGAAGTAAAGTTTGACAGTGCACAAACCACAGTGATGTTGCAACCTAGAGATGGAGACGGAGGACTCTATTAAAAAAAATTAGACATTATAAAGGAATGAAACAAATTCTTGGGTAGGTGGAGACTGAATTACTGTATTTCCTCACACTTGAACACAAGTTTATTTTACAAACTGTGAGAAGCTCTGGTGGAGATGGCCCTGCAGTAGCTCAAGGCAAGACCTGCTTCTGGTGAACATAACCTTACATACAGTGACAATAGGATGCTATAATTTGGTGTGTCTATATATAAATATACCACATTTTGTATGTACTAAGGCTTCAAATAATTTACTATCTAAAGAAGTATCTCTTAATGTCTTTACTCATATTCAGCTTTATTTCAGCGTTGTGGCTTATAAATCAGAGGTGGTCAGAGGTGATTTTTAGGGGAATTAATTCTACTTCTATAATTTTAATTAAGTACTATGGAATTGTTTGGTTTTTACTGGGATTCATTTTGAATAACCAAAGAATCTTTTAACTGGCTAACAATATTATATGTAAATAATAAACACTAATGCAATACAACACATGCTTTTAGTAACACTTGGCTGTTTGATTCCTTCTGATGTTCTCATCTTGGTGGAGGGACTCAGCTCAGTGTTTTTCTTTGTGTAGTACCTTAGTGCTATTTCCTTTACCATAAGAGTTCTACCTTAATTTTTGGGGCTTCCTTTTCATAGGAAGAAGCAGAGGTACAAACAAAACTTTCTTTCAGTCACTTTGTCATTTGTTTCTGTTATTGCTGCAGAGGCTCTCACAGTTGAAAATATGCAGAGTGAAAGTTAAAATAATTGTTTGTACACATGAAGGATGTTGTTTTCTTCACACCTTGTGCAATCCCCTTAAATGCTTTCTAGATTTTGATGTAACCTTTGGATACTTAAGCTGTAAACTCCCATATCTTCACCATATTACCCTTGCATGCTCTTTCTATTGTGTTGTAGTTGTACTGGCAGCAGACTCAGCTGTGCAGTTTTCTCGAATTTGGGAGCATGTTATATGAAAAATGATATGTAAGACTTAAATGGAATGAGTTTAACCCCCTAAGAGGAGTAGGAGTCATATAAGGAAAGAAAAAAAAAAGGTTAAGTTCTTCTCACCTTCTTCTAAATCAAGTGTTTAGAAGCCTTTTGGTTATACTTTGCTGAGTATTAAATCCCTTGTCACAGCAAATCTGAACCCTCACACTGTTGGTCACTGGACTCTGGTACTTAATCAGGCATGGCAGCAAATTGCTGGCTGCCACCACCCTCAAAAGGGAAAAAGCCACTCTTCTCTAAAGTGTCATAAGGGAAGAAAGAGATTGGAAGTGAGTTTAATCTGGTACTACAAGTGCCTGAAAACTAACAGAATACTTTTTCAAAGGCATGGAACTGGGGAAAACAGTGTCCAAGTAAGTAATAGCAAGATAAAGGCTTTGATATTGCTTTTTAGAATGACCTTGCCATGCTACCAGCAAGAGACCAAACATAACCTCTGACCTGGCTGTTTTGTAGTTTCATTAGATGGAGCACTGTCTGGCAGCTTGTCTCAAATGTGCACAGGGCCATCACAACTGCAAATTTCCCCATCCTTTCACTGAGCATAGGAACATGTGTGGAAGTTGAAGCAGTGGTTCTGTGCTGTTCCTTTTCTGTGCTGTTTTGACACTTGTAAACTAATTAGTGAGACTCTGCATCCTGAATTTTACAGGCTTCTCTCTTCATCTTGAGGACTTCTGTAGCTTGAACAAAATAGCTTCAAGCTCTTTCTCAGGACTTCTATCTATGTTTTATTTTTTCTTCTAAGATGTATTTTGAAATCTCTCCTGGTTTAGTTGTGACATATTTCACTGGTGCTATTTACTGAGAGCCCTAAGGGCAGCAAGTACAGGTGTTGTTAAACATTGGTTTAGTGCTCATTACAATCCTAGCAAGTGGCTGCTGTGGCTACTTCTTTGGGATGTGTTTTGCTCTGGGAACCCTTTGATATAAAAATGTGCTGCAGTGCCTTTAAAAAGAAATATTCCTTCATTTGTGTAGTTTTGAATTTTATGAAGGCCTTTAGACCACTCTTATTTAGATGGCCAGCATAAATCTTAAAGACAATAGGGCCTGCTAGATAGACAAGTGACCACTAAGGATGCTATTCACCAAAAGCTTTTGAACATGTTAAATGGAAGTGTTACAGTAATGTGATCCAAGTAACAATAAAACAAATGAGAGTTGTTCATTTAAGTTCTCTTCTTCCATATCCCCACTTCTTGAGTTTGCATCTGCTTCTAAGGACTGCCATGTAGGACTCTGCCCTGTAGAATATCTGTTCTTTCCTTGAATACTTGGGGTGGAAAAGTCTGCATTGTCTCTGAACCAGACATGAAACAACTGCCCAATGTGCTGTTCTGTTAGGGTCCCGCTGCTCATTCCTCACTGCAGCTATTTCAGTACTTTCTCTGTCCTGGTTTTCTGCTCACTGTGGCTACTTCGATCTTTCTCCTCCCTTTTCAAAACTAATTTATTGTATGGGTATTCTATATGTATGTCAGCCTTAGATCACTGATGGACCTGAAGTCACCCAGTGTATCATTTCTGTGTCCCTGGGGCAGGGACAGGGGGAGTGGAGACTGTAGCCAGTTCATCACATCTCTGCTGCTCCTTCTTCATGGAGAGGAGATTGCTCCCTGCCCCAGCAGCACACAGTGCTCCATGAACTTCTCCAGAGTGAGTCCCCCTACCTGAAGGCTGCAGGACCCTTCTCCATGGAGTGTGGTCCTTCAGGAACAGGCTGCTCCAGCATGGGTCACCCCCAGGGTCACAGGTCCTGCCAGCAAACCTGCTCAAACTCCATAGCCTGCAGGTCCCTGCCAGGAGCTTCTCTAGTGTGGGATTTCCACAACATCAGAGCCTCCTTCAAGCACCTTCTGCTCCATCCTGGGGCCCTCCAGGGGCTGCAGGGGGATCTCTGCTCCATCCTGGGGCCCTCCAGGGGCTGCAGGGGCACAGCTGCCTCTCCCTGGGCTGCACCCCGGGCTCGGGGGAGCCTCAGCTCCAGCACCAGGAGCAGCTCCTGCCCCTCCTGCCCTGCCCTGGGGTTTGCAGAGCTGCTCCTCTCACCCAGCTGCAGTTCTGCAGGGTTTTCCCCCTTTTTCAATGTCACCCAGAGGTGCTGTTGCTGATGGGCCCAGCCCTGTGTGTCCTGGAGCCACCTGGGACTGGCTCTGCCAGAGCTGGGGAAAGCTTCCAGCAGCTTCTCACAGAGGGAGCCCTCCCAGCTACCAGAACCTGCCCACGCCAACCCAATATAGTGCTGTTAGACTGTCCATGTGCAAACACTTTTGCTTAGGGTTAGGGACTGCTCATTGCAGGGAGGTGCAATTTTGAGTGATCTTTGTCTCAAGTATTTATTCCTTGATTTTACAGTAATGCTGGAAGTGGTATTTTAATTTGTAGAAAGCAGCGCGGAGGTGCTGTCTGTTTGCAGGTGTAAGGATTGTTGCATTTTGTGATTCCCCATTTAGTCGTTTCTATTAGGGCACTGCAGAAGCCTGGCCACACTGGGCAGTAATTGCGTTTATGCTTAAAGGCAATTATAAAGGCAGATGTGGCAAACAAAGCACTGCAGAGTGACCTTGGAGAGGCTGCCCGAGGGCCCGTGCTGTGGCACCAGCATCATTAACTGTGATGGCCATGCCTGGGCCCTGAGATAATCAGACTTTAGAGGAGCGTGGTGCAGGGGGCACCTCGTGGCTGTCAGTTTTTCACACACTCATTACCATGTTCTCTATGCTGGATTGTGTGAGAACAAGGAAAATCTACCTTGAGGCATATCAGCCTGTCTGGCTGGAGGCATTAGAGACCTTGACAGACTAAAGCAGTGTATTAAGAGCTTTCATTCTGATGATCCTCTTAAAAATAAGACTTCAGAACATCTAGTGCATAGCATGATTCATCTAAGACATCAAATAACATATGTTCTTAGCCTTTGATGGCAGTCCTAATGTTATGCTTCAGCTGAAAAGTAAAATTAGTCATAAGTTTTTAAAATGCCAAATTTCTCTGCAATATTTTTGCATGTTCATCTTGTGAAGAGGTTGATTTCTGTAATCAGTCATTGAAGCAGTGAATTGCTGCCTGAGTGAAGTAATTTTTAGGATAAAATATAAAAACCCCACCCAAATTATAAGCTTGTTTTTCATACTGAAAAGTAATTGAATGAAATAATCCTTTATAATGTCTGTTATACAGCAGATCCTGTCCCTTGACAGAGAAACATTTACTTGTCTTTAACACCATCTTGTGAATTCCTGGCAGAGTAAATCCTTCATAGGACTGCATGTGCGTGGGGATATTTTTATGGGAGGTAGAGTTAGCTTCCCAGAATCTCAAACTTCAGTTTTCCTTATCCTCAAGTACAGAATATCCTAAACTGGAAGAGACTCACCAGGATCATCCAGTCCTACTCCTGGCCCTGCACAGACACCCCAAAATCCTACCCTGTGCATCCCTGAGAGCATTGTCCAAATTCCCTGTCCAGGATTAGGATATTATGTTTGTGATTTTAATGCAAAGTTAGCATAAGATTGATGCTGTTCCCAGAAGGTATCTAAGTAGTTGATCTCCCTCCCTAATGCCATCTTCCCAAATAATCTCGCTGCCTGGTAACTGTCTGTCTGCATTTGGCAACACAGAGGTAATGTGTGATTTTTGTCAAGCTTGTATAACAGAACTGCCTTCATTCTAATAGTTATGTACTGCTCCTGGCTGCCAGACAAGAGCTTGGATAAATTTTCACATGTTTTGTGAAGGTATTTCCTGCTCACTTAAAATGTGTAAACACACTGAAAATCACTTGATCCAAAGGTGCTTTACCTATTGCACTTGTCCTTCAGACAATCTGTAAAACACAATTGCAGTTCAAGAAATTCACTCTAAGTAGTGTTGATCTTGTAATTTCTGATTTTAGTCAGAGTTATAAAGAATGAAATGCTGAAGACTGTAATTATTTCATTAAGTAACAGTGAGGGAAATACTGGAGGACTTGATCCAAAAAGTAAAAAAGAGAAAACCAATACTTAGGCTGTAACATTTTGCTCAAAACTTTTACTTAGTTATTAATGTTTTATTCATCAATGCACTATTGTAGTTCTCTGCTCGCAACAACAAAGATATCAGCCTTTATCCCCATGTCTTTTATTACAATACCCTAATTCACTGGTGGTTTGAGAGAGAAATATTAGATTAAAGGCATTTAGTAGTAGATTTTTAGATTCTCAGGGAAAAAAGTGGCTTGTATAAAAAATTAATTTAGAGACACTAAAAGCTTGTGAAGGACACTCATTGTTGAACTTGTTTTGTATATGATGAGGGTTTAAATGTATTTATGTGTAAATTAGGATTTCATCAGTATAATTTTAATGACCAAATTTCAATGCAGGCCAGCATCAGTTACAAATCTGGTCTGTTGTTTGCATTTGTTGTCTCAGTGGAGATCTTGTATACCAGATTTTTTTAGTACTGTGAAATCTAGATTTGACAGATTTGCTCTTAAATTACCTGATGTATTTCATGCGTCCTGGAGGAGCAGCTTTAAAAAGATACATTGTACTTTGTGTCCCTGCAGTAATAATGAGATGACTATTTAGCTTTGAAGAGTTCTTTGTTTAATTTTTGCAAGAAATGTTCTCTGTGTGGAAAAACCGGTTTTAATATTATCCTCTGAAGAAACTCTGAGCTTGAAAGAGGTTGTTGAAGGTTATGTGGTGCTTTATATGTGCATCAAAATACCTGAAGGGGACACACACTCCCTGAATATTGTAAAGAATTGTGCTGGGTTTAAAGCATCTGGTTAAGTGCTAAACTATGAGTGCTGAATGAATATTTGCCCTGCCGATTGTATGGGTTTGGACCCTGAAAGGCAACTGATGCAAAGATTCTATGATAATGGTTGGCAAATATTTAGCATGTATATATGGGTGTTCTGAAAAATAACAGCTGCAGCAGATTGGGGTTTGGAAGCATTTAATAACTTATGATAAAAGAAGCCTATCTAGAAAATAAACCATGGCCTGCAGGTGTCTGTAGTTGTGTTGTCTGGCTTGAGCCAACAATATCCTGTAAACAGGAATTTTGTTGTTTCTGGCTCTCATCCTTAGCTTTGCACCCATAACAGTAGTAGAGGAATGTTTGAATATAAATATTTGTGAGAGTGGTAATTAATCATGTGATAAGTGAAGATAAGCAAAACTGATTCTGTTGGCTTGAATTAATTATGATTTCACATAAAGCAGAATTTCCACCAGCTGTTTAATGCTGTATAGATCATGCCTGTACAACAGGCCAGTTCTTACCTTTAAACATGAGTAGAAAGGATCAGAAAACATAGCTGGCAATTAGCATGATTTTCATATCTCAGCATTAATGACATGCCAAGATAGTATGTGCACTGCACTTAGATAACATTCAGTAAATCATAATAGGTTATGGCAATATTCCTTGTAAAACATGCCTCTTCATTAGAAATATTTGATTATCATATATTGCTTTTCATGCATTCTCAAGGAGTTTTATCTGACAAATCTCACAGGGGAAAAAAAATTAGTTCAATTCTGAACTCCTGTGTGTGTAGTTATGGCTTGAGGTCACGGTGCTTCAATTCAGGTGGCAGTTGAATCAATTCAGATTTTATTTCTGATTTGAGTTTGTTTGCTGTGATGGGATATGTTAAAGACAGTGGAGCATTAATATTTTTTATCATTTAATAGATGTGCTTTTAGCTGTAGTAAGAAGCAAAAAGAAGAGACTTACTACTGGCACCCACATATGTGCAAAAGTGCTCAGGTGCCCATTGGCTTCATTAAGAAACGAGTTGGTGCCCTTTGAGTAAATCTAGAAATTTATAGCCCAGCCTAGTCCTGTTAGGGTTGAGATATTAACAAAAAAGAGCAGTCAATTGTCCGTATTTTACTAAATATATTTGACCTATAATGCTGGCAATAAAAGTTACATTATTAAATCATTCATTTCTGTGTTCTTAGAGTATTTGCTTTGTCTTCCCTTGAAAGGGATAAGTCCAGATTTTTACAACAGCTGGTATATTTATAGCAGTTAGTTCTGGACAGGTTGCACTGCTGTCATTCTAAATTACAAAGTCCAAACACACACAAATTGGAACTAGAAATTATTTAGTCAATGAGTACGTAGTTTATCTTGCTCACTTGAATTGGAGAGCTATCAAACCTGATAGGTGTGACTGTTTTGATGCTTTTTAATGAAAATGGAGCTTTTTATAAGTTTTGAATTTTTAAAGTATAATGTTAAACAGTTGATGTAAATATTGTTCAGTAAGATTGCTTTCTTTGAATAGAATATATACCAATATATAGGAATTGTTGATAAAATAATTCAGAATAAAATACACATTTATTTGTAAGATGGGTGTTGTTATAAAATAAGTGGACCAATTATAATATTAAGGCTACTCTTGTGGAAAAGAGATGATTTATCTTTCAAATTATCTTATAGACATAAAGGTTACTGTCAACATCATTCTGTTAAGTCGCTTGACAGGTTTTGCTTTCAACTCTATTAATATTGAAAAGCATTTACAGGGCCTACCTTAGTGGATTTCCAATGTCATAAATAAAAACTATGCAATTTGTCTCAAATTGCTTATTATTGGCAATGATTTTGACACCAAAGACAATGACCTATGCCAAACCCACTGTATTATGTCCATGCGGTGATCAGTAACTGCTCAAATATGGACTTTGGAAAAAAGTTCAGTAACAGAGAACTACTTATAAACTATGGAATTATCAGTGTTTCCAGTGAAGGTGCTGTAATTTTCTAGCATGGGAGAGCTAATTTGTAGTTTAAGGTATATTATATCGATAGCAGTAAAACATGTTACACACACAGATTGATACTCATAAATCCCAGGAGGTTTGGCTTGGAGGGGACCTTAAAGCTGATCCAGTGCCACCCCTGCCATGGGGTGGACACCACTGGATACCTTCCAGTGTTCCATTTACTGTTTGAAATGTCTCTCTGCACATGGGACCAAGGCAGACTTGGAGTGGAAAAGGAATCACTTATGATGTGTGATAACATATCTCAACACTTGTGTTCTCATCGCTTTCCTGGAAGGTGTCCCAGGCTGCTCCAAGCCCCAGTGTCCACCCTGGTCTTGGACACTGCCAGGGATCCAGGGGCAGCCACAGCTGCTCTGTGCCAGGGCCTGCCCACCCTCCCTGGGTGTGACAGCCTGAAAGCCTCACAGACACAAGCAACCCTGACCTTAACTCATCAGCCTATGCCTGTGAAAGAACAGTAATGACATCTTTAAGGAAGGAGACACTGAAGGGTGGAGGGATTTGGTTGCAGGGAATGGATGTGGCCAATCTTTGAGCACACATGCACTGGTCAGTGAACTGGGTGGTAACAAGTTAGTGCCCAATTGGGATCGAGCGTGTGAGTTTTTAAAACCATCTAAATGTGAGCTGTGAACACTAAAGTGTTGTTGATTGCTCCTTACATGGGACACTCATTGAACTGATGGTGCATCAGTCCCTTCTCTAAAAACTTTCGTACATTTCCTCTGATTGACAGTGGGCTCAAAAGGCTGATGCCAAAGATAGTAGCAAGCATCAACAGTTTATTAAAGCCCTCTGCCTTTTCTCTGTTGCAATCCCATATGCAGGACCACACAACACTGACTCCTTCCTCTTAGAGCATGACCTGCTAGCTCCAACACCACCACTCTCTCCTCCTAACTCTACCTTTTCTCTCACATGCATAGCACCTGTGTGCCCTTTTACTCTTCTGTGGTTGGTCAATACACATCAGCACTCCATGCTGCTTCTCCTTCAATGTTGTCCACTTGTCTTATACAGCTGCACCCCATTAGGGATGCAGTCCCATTCCCAATCTTCCCCAGTCTGTTCTCCCACAAAAAGTTTGCTGTTGCTGTGACACCAGGGAACAATTCCTTCCCAGTATCCCTTTTATCCCTGCCCTCTGGCAGTGGGAAGCCATTCCCCCTTGTCCTGACATTCCATCCCTTGCAAATAGCCTCTGTCCATCTTTTCCATAGCTTCCTTCAGGGACTGACAGGTCACAATGAAGTCACTCCAAAGCTTCTCCTCTGCAGACTGAACAATCCCACTTCTCCTAGCCTTTTCTAAGCAGCAGAGCTGCTCCATCCCTCTCATCAACTTCATGATTTGTGGTGTATGAATATATGAACTATTTATTACTTGACTTTCTGATGACAGCATCACTCAAGAAGAGAGTTGTAAGAGACACCTGCCTCGTGCCCCTGTCCATGTAGGTGCACAAACCTGTCCATGTCTTCAATAGCAAAAGCCTTGAAATCCATTTAAATCTTTGGAGTTGTCCTTTTTCCTCTAGCTGATCAAGAAAGTTTGCTTGCTCAAGTACAGAATAAAGGACAAGGGAAGAGTGCAATTGAAAAGTACTTTAGCTAGTTTATTAGAAAGAAAAGGATGTCTGTGTGAAATTAATCTCCATTTTTCGGCAATTAGTTACTGTATCTTTACTCAGTGTAATGTATATTTTAAATTTTTTTAAAAACAATTAGATGCTCAATAAGGTATTTAATTGGCTGTCTCCATTTATCTGGGGTTTGCTTTTGGCTAGAATTCGTGTGCTCAGATAATGTTCTTTATCTTGAGCAGTCTGATTTTATTGGTTTTTTTCACTGCATGCAGTAAACCTGAGACTGCCTGCTGAGTTGTGGAAATGAGGGCGACAGAGCACATGTCTTTAAATCAGAAATGCAGAAAAACCAGCAGTATAAACTAGTCCAGAGTGTGTCAGCAAGTTAACAGCTTTTGTGTAAACAGGTTTGCAGCTGGTCAGGAATTGAGATAAATGGTAAAGCCAAGTGTGCTTGAAAGCTTTGCTCTGACAATCCCTAGACAAAGGCAGTCTTTGACCTCTTCATGTCTTGTTTTCAGAGCAAACCCACGGAGACACAGAAATGGGGTTGCAGTGCAGGGCTGGAATGCCCAGGAGTGTTTCCCTGTGAATGGTGCTGTTTGAGCCATTTATTGTTTGAAATGTCTCTCTGCACATGGGACCAAGGCAGGCTCGGAGCAGAAAAGGAATCACTTACGATGTCTGATAACATATCTCAACACTTGTGTTCTCATCACTTTCCTGCTCTTTTTAAACAAGAGAATTTAGGAACTGCGCAGTTCTCTGATTCAAAGCAGATTAGCAGAGCTGGAGTCAGTGGAACTGTTTTCAGCTACCATGTGTCTGTCTCAGAGTTAGAAACAGGCCATATTTTTAGGTAGAACTTGAGTATAAAATATTAACTCTCAGTCCTGAGTACAAAGATGTTCAAGGAAAGTCTGTCTGTTGTTGATACCATAACTCTGGGTATGTAATAGCAGTTTAGAAGCAGATGACGTGGGTAAAGGTACAGCCCCCGTGGATTTCTGATGTTATTCCACACTAGTTTTTCATTACTTGAGGTAATTGGAGTAAGTCTTTTTGCTAGTATGGTTCTATACTAAAGTACTTTGTTGGCCTACAGCCTGAAAGATGGAACAGTTTGCATTTTGTAGTGTTAAAATGATGACACTTTAAAAGAAAAAAGTTTTATCCATAACTCTGAAGCATTCTGTTTGAGAGACTCAGCTTTCAAGCTTTCTTTCTCGGGTTGCTTTTTACATTCGAGTTCCAATATTAATCTATACAATTATTTGATTTGTGACCTTTCAGCTGAATGATATTTGCAGCCAGTAGAAACTGGCTTTATTTTGTGCAAGTCAGAGTTTTGCTCCAGGTTAGCTGAGAATGTTGGCCTGCAAAACTTTTAGCTCCTGTCTTGAAGCCTTGAGAATTTCTTCTCCTAGAGGAGATAGGCTTCTACAGGAAGTCACCCAAGAGATGCCAGAGCTCTAAAATAGTGGTTTACAAAAGACACTGAATTAATGTATACTTTTGGATTTAATTTTTCTGATTAATATACTGGTCTTTAAATCACCACGACTTTTTATATAGATGCTTTCATATGCAAATTAGCATAAGCAAGTGGGAGAATATGTACAGAGAGCACTAAAAAAAGGCCTGAAATGCACTGTGTAGGATCTCCTGTGAGAAAGAGCTGCTGGGAGGATAATCCTTCCAAGAAAATCCCCAATGAGCCGTGTTTTGTCCAGCTAGATGCTGCCTCTCTCTGTGGATGTACATATATGAAATTATTTTCACTGCTGTTCCTAGGATGTCTAATGCAAGAACCTGATGTGTGTAAAATCTTCCTTTAATGCTCTGAGGAGGTAATTTATAGTTCTATTTGATGTTTAGGTAAGATGCTTGCTCTATCAAATATGGTGATTAGTCCCTCTTGAATATAAGAGAGGGATTTCTGGCAGCAGAATTCTGTTTGACTGTAAAGCCCTGGAGGCTGGAAAGAAATCCGTCACACAAAAAATGTCTCTATATAGTTGCTCATCCACCAGATTCTAAAAAGAACCTCTAAGCTGTCAAGAAGTACAATATGATAAAAGCAGGAATGATGAAAAGGAAATGGCACCTTGCAGCTGACCGTATAAAAGCACAAATTCCTCCTGGGACTTCTGCATATAAAAGATAGGTTTCACTACTTTTCTAAGAACACTGGATCACATTAACTTATTCAAATAGGAGGTCAGATCACAGTGTTTAGGTTTAAAGCTGTCCCACACAGCCCTTGATAAGAAAAAATTGACAAATCATGCTTTTGAATAAACTAATTTTAATCCTTTTCTTCCTTTTGAAGTAATAAAAAATATCCCTGTCATGCAGTTGCCATTGCATTTAATAGCTGTCATTTAGTGAAATGGAAAAATGATATCAGAACATAATGCCTTCAAATATGGCTAATAGCATTTTACATGAGGAAAAATACTTTTATTTTACCTGAATGTGGCTGTTAGTCTATGATTATTATTGAGAATTTTACTGCTTTGCCTATTGCAGCAGAGTGAAAAGAACAGATATGACTCCTGTCATCTGTGTATAAAGACAGAGATTACCGTTCCTTAAGTTTTATATAATTTTAAGTGCTTGACAAATTCTTGGCCAGTTACCACTTTTTATCATTTTTATTTAGTATAGTAAGCCAAATATCCCAAATTGTATTTTAAAACAATATAATGTTTTTTGTGTTTGGATCTGCTGTATTAAATGTGCTTTTATCTCAGAGCATATCACTCTTGTTGAGATTTATGGCAATGCCATTGTCTAAATGGGTATTAATTCTAAATTACAATGGGTTACATATGAAATTGGGAGTGACAACCAAATGAGTTCTTGGTGATTAAAGTTACTGATGCTTCTAATTAACCTGGGTGCACTGGACATAACCTGCACAGATCCTCTGAGCTGCAAACCAGTGCTGGTCCAGAGATGGCCACACAAAGTGAATAAAGGCACACCTTTATTCATCTCTAGCCTGAGTTGACATTTGAAAGAACCCCAGGCAGACCTAACTGGGATCCACTCACAAGGAAAATCAAACAAATTGCAGAGCCATGCAAAAGGCGTCTTTGGGAGGCTAAGCATGCTCGGTTCTCCTCTGGAGCTTACTCCAGGCACTACCTTCCCTGGAGTTTTCATGGATATTTCACTAATGCAGTAACTTAAAGAGTTTACCTTCTTTGTGCCAGGCATGACTGTATTCCAAAGTGGGGAATTAGACTCTGATTTGTAGTTAAGATGCAGCAGATCAACTCTTAATTATTGGAGGATTCTCCCTCCTCCAAAATAATATGAAGCACAGTTATTGGGAGTGGTTTCAGGAGCACATGGAATGCTAAGTCGTGGCAGGGTCTAGCTGGGAATTGAGCATGGGATTACTCCAGTCCATAGCTGATTTTTCTTGGAGTATATGCTTGAAACCTTCAGAGTTTATTTTGCAAGTGATAGTTTAAAACAGCAGAAAGAAACTAGGAATGTCTTAAAGCATGAAGGAAATACTAATAGTATTTCTAAGCAGTGCTTAAAGATGTTTGCTTAGAATGACCGGTTTTAGTCCTATGCACTGTTTATTCCATGAACCTCAGTCAGCTTGTTGTTGCTCTCTGATGTGTCTACAATGTTGTTGTGTGATGCCACAAAATCATTAATATGAGTAGTTTCATGCAGGTGAAATTGGCTGTTCTCCTCATGAATCAGTGGACATGCTGATTTCTAGAATATTTCTGATGCAGTTTCTGTTCATTGCAAGAACGGAGCAACTCCCTCATGTTCTTATAGATTTGTAAATTCTTAATTGGAGAAAAAGGATGAATGGAATGTCCAATATGCAAGAATGCTAACCAGAGATAATGAACAGTAACTACTGAGATCTCCAGTTAGGGTGTGTTGTTATTCTGTATTTTTCAAAAAATGAATTAAAATTGTCTTCTGTATTTCTCATTCATCCACTGCTTCCAGCAATATTGTTTTACATTTAGTTGGTAAGATAAGATGCTGAAGGTTTTTAGATAAACAGATAGCCTTTACTTTAAATAATGTTTTAAATCTGAGTGATAGCTTGTATATTAAAATACCAGTGACATCACATTTAGTTAATAGGCAGGAAAGTTTAAGGATGATTGGAGTGTGCGTAAACTTTCCTATCTATTAATTAATTTTTTTCACGATGTCACAAATGTCAAATATGAAACCTTAAGCTACAGTGCTCCTTTCTAATGCAATATGTTCCCCTTGTGACTGCAAGTATGGGATAAAAGGATTTGCTTTTCATCATAGGCCAAATTAAATTTTAATTGCCTGTTAAAATACAAATGTCAAAAGCAAATCTTCAACCTGAGATTATGATCCTTTGTCACAGATGTTATGTCCCCATTTAAAAGTAAAATGTTTTCTTCACTTGAAGTATGTTTTCTACAGAATATCCTGAAGTTCTGTTTCTAACACTGGGCTGTGATATGTATGTGATGTGTGTTGTTGATAGTAGAAGATAATCTCAATTTGTGTATGATATCAGCAACTGTTAGCCTTAATATGTCAGGTCTTGATGTGCTATCAACATGCCAGGACATCAAATGAACAAAAGGTATAGGTGGTTAAATGACACAGTGTGACATGGACAGTGTGCATACAGAGCCCCTGAGCTACAGGAGGAAAAGGAGAACTTTCCTAGTGGATACAAATTAATGAAACTGCAGAGTCTTTACTGCTGAATTAAGGAAAGGAATGGAAAGGACCCAAGTTTTTCTGCTTAATTATAATTGTTACTTATTTCCTGTTATTGCAAGCTGTCTTAATCAGAAAAACCACAAGTTTTGACAGGTTGATCTGCTTGAGCTGTCAGTGTGTGCTGGGACCCCAAACCCCCCTGCCCTGGGCTGATCCCCCAGTGTGGGCAGCAGGGCAGGGGGGATTCTGCCCCTCTGCCCCCAGGTGAGACCCTGAGCACCTGCAGAGCTGCCCCAGCCCTGGGCCAGCACAGCAAGGAGCTGGAGCTGCTGGGAGAGCCCAGAGGAGGCTCCAGGATGAGCAGAGCATGGAGCAGCTCTGCTGGGAGCCATTCCCAGTGCCAGAGGGCAGGGCTGGATGGGATCTTGGGCATTAGGAATTGTTCCCTGGCAGGGTGGGCAGGGCTGGCACAGGGTGCCCAGAGCAGCTGTGGCTGCCCCTGGATCCCTGGCAGTGCCCAAGGCCAGGCTGGACATTGGGACAGGGGGAGGTGTCCCTGCCATGGCTGGGGTGGGATGGGATGAGCTTTGAGGTCCCTTCCAACCCAAACTATTCGTGATTCTCCATAAAATACAACTCAGTAACTCTTTCATTCCAGAAACTGCTGGTTCCTTATGATCCCACCAAGAGAGTCACCAGAATGTCATATTTAAAATGCTGTTTCCTGCAAGTAAATCAGTAAAGATCAAGAGAACAGAGATTAATTTAGACCCTTTCAGGTGCTGGGAATTCCTGATCTAGCACTGAACAAGGCTTTGGTTAGGGCACAGACTTCTGTGCAGATTCTGGCCATGAAGGAGACCTGCTTTTTCCCTCTTCAGAGACTGGATGTGGGTTTTGTTGATAGGCAAGAACTCATTTATCATTTCTTCTTTCACCTAACAATTATGGTCACATAACTATTTTCTGAAATCTGATAAAGGCAAAAGCTACAAGTTGTGCTGTTGCTGGAACAGTGAGAGCAGTGTACAGAGACTCCTGTATTAAAGCTGACCCTTGCTGTGCACTGCTCTTTGGATTGGGATCACTACAGCAGCTATGACTTTTATGAATGGAAGAAAATAGGGAATATTATTTTTAAGGCTTTTGAAAAGCAGACATGAACATAATAATTTTGTTTTATTCAATTATCATTCAAATATGGCATGTAATTGTAAAACTTATGGAACTATGAAAGTGGAAATTTATAATGATGCAGTCTTAATTTTATTAATTTAATCCATAAAGCAGATATTACACCAAGACAGACATAAAATTAAAACTCTCAGACTCTAATTAGTTTTAGAAGTCTCTTATGTATAATTTATATGGCTGTCATAATTAATTTAAATACTAACTTCAACCTGGTCATGATGCAGAAAACTCCATTCAGTGGCAGCCATTAAAGAAATATTAAGTGGGATCTTATTTTTTAACCATGCTTTAATATACTGTACTATGTCTAATTGGCTTACATGAGTTGGACAGTATTAAGGTACTTTATAGGAGAAAGAGATCTTGAAAAGTGGACCACACCACAGACTATTAGGATTGCTTGACTAGTCATGCTGAAGGAATGTATTGAAGTAGCAAATAAAATTTCCTAAATGTCCTTTAGATGACACCATGAAGTCATCATTTTTGAGCTTGCAAAGATACATTTGTGCTCTTTTGCTGAAAGGGGATGCAGGAGCAGAATTTCAGTGTCTATGGACCAGAATCAGTAAAGGATCACAGAAATTTGTGTGGAATTATCAGGATTAGCTGCTGTATGTGCTTAAAGCTCTCTTGATGTGCAGAGTTCTCATTCTGTGCATGCCCTAAAATGCATCAGGTTATGAGTAGTTCAGTGCCCATCATGCAAAAATTTAATCCAAATTCTAGAATCCATTAATTATTCCACCTACCTTTGTAGTACAGCCCAGTTCAACAGGGATTCTCTGGCTAAGTCCTGTTGGTTGGGCATAAAAAAATTATTTATGGGTTCTTTGTATTAATGGCTTGTGGAAGAATAAGTAGCAGCAGCCACCTGTTAAATTCTCTACTTAGGTAATTCTATAATGCAACAGGTAGAATAATCACTTAGGCTTTGAAATTTGCACTTAAAACCTGGTTAATCCAGCCCCAAAAGAGTCTGGTTAGGCTGCTTTAAACTCTACCCTCAACTGATGTAAAGCTGCATCAACTATCTCCAGATATTTCCAAATAGAAAAGTTAGGAAAGAATAATTGATGAACTATTGCTTGGTTGATTTTTAGATACTCCATAAGTAGTTGTGTTTAATTTTTCAGCGGTTTTGGAATATTTTTCCTTAGATTATGTAATCTTTAAAATACTATTAAGGTGAAGTTGAGGAAAGTGTTTGGAAATTTAGGTTTATACTTAGATTAGGATACTTATCTGCATCCTGATTTCTTGTTTCTGGTCCACCAGAAAGCAAGAATTAAATCTGTCTGGTCTGACCTTATTGCTATTTTTCTGAAATGTATGAGTCTTTAAAAACTGGAAAAATCCTTTTAATCCTGTGCTTAAATGAAAAAAAAAATAACAAACTTAACAAACCCTCTCATTTTGAAAGAGGCTGTATAACAGTGGATTAGGTAATTGTGTGAAAATGAGTTTAGAAAAGCCAAGACAACATAAAGACAGCCATATAAGACTAATTATCACTTCTTTGGCATATGATAGCTGTCACATTTTTCCACTGAAAATATGGATACTAAGCATCAGAATAAAAGGGAAGGGAAAAACAACTGCAGAAGCATGTAAAAGCTGTATTCTTCCTTGCTAGATGCAATAAAGAGCTGGCACATGAGGAGCCATTCATCATGGAAATGAATGGAGTAATTTGTTAAACTTATTCCACAGATATGAAAAGAAGTTTAACTGTCTTCATTTAAGTTTATATAGGCTTTTTCAACTTCCCTTGTTTTCACTGAAATTGCTTCCCTTCAGACTGAGGGGGGGGAAAAAATCCCACCACATTTATTTTTATATCTATTATAGCTGACTTGGTTTTTGATGGAATAGTTGATTTGGATCAATTTATGGTGACACAGCATCTGACTTCAGTTGAGAGGGAGGTGGTTTTGTTGGTGCCTGGCAGTTCAGAAAACATAACAAAAACATTGTCCCTAACAATTGGTATGAATAAAAGTTGACTTCTTAAACCTTTCTAGCCAGTTAATAGTCTTGACTGTTAGTTATAGTTGACTGCTTTTTTAAACATTTGCAAATATGGACACATTTCTTCCCAGTATAAAATGTTAATTTTTATTTTTTCTTACATTATTTTTAATGTGGTAAGAAAATATCTTGTGAAAAAGAATAGTTAAGGGGATTTGCACTTCAAGATTATTTATTTCAGGAGATATCAGTGACCAAGTTCATGCTGTTGTGAGAAACATGGAAAAAATAAGCCTTTTTTCTATATGGAGGCTGCCTTTTGGCCAAGCCAGTGTGACATATTTCCCTCTCACCTATAGCTGTCTTTTAGAAAGGGCAAAGAAAAGCTCAAACTTGTCTTTCTGGAAAGAGCCATGCTGCTTTCCTCACCTCTCTGATTTAACATTCATGCTTCTTCATGGCTGTCTTCAAATGCTTTTGAAGTCTGGTTCAAATGAAATTTTTCCTACACCTTTTAATCTATTGTTGCCTCTCAGTTTATCACTCTGCCAAGCTGAGCTTGCTCTCCAACTCTCACAACTCATTCCAAATGTCAAGAACCTTTCCCTAGAACAAGTCTGTTATGCTTAAAACAAAATAAAAATATTGCCGTCCCTTAATTTTTTCAAGAGTTCCACTGAGAAATTCAGAATGTTTACTGGGGAAATTATCTATGACCTATAATGAGTCTGGTATTTCCACTTTAGTAATCCAGGGGGAGCATAGGAAGTTTGCATCAGGAGGAAAAGCCCAACATTAGGAAAAAATCCTACAGGAATTCAGGGAATTCAGAATACTAGGGGCACAAATTCTAAATTGGGAAATTGATATTTGCCAAATATTGTAGATTCAGGTGAGGAGCCACCCCAAGTGCCACTGGCCTCTGGCACCCCTGGGCTGTGTCCAGCCCCTGTCCCCAGCCCCCCTGGGCCTTTCCCACCTGCAGCTTTCCAGCCCCTCTGCCCCAGCCCAGCTCCATGGGCTTGGGGTGACCCCAGGGCAGGACCTGGCTCTTGTCCCTGCTGTCCCTCAGCCCAGGCATCCAGCCTGTCCAGATCCCTCTGCAGAGCCTTCCTGCCCTCCAGCAGATCCACACTCCCACCCACCTGATGTTATCTGCAGGCTGACTGAGGGTGCCCCCAGTTCCCTCACCCAGATCATCCATAGAGACACTGAACAGGATTGGGTCCAGTAGTGGTCCCTGGAGAACATCATTAGCTGCCAGCAGGATGTGGAACCACCCCATCATTAGGGATGTAATTATGATGGAACTTCCCCAGAATATTCACTGTAAGGCTCAGGTTCCTAGAGCACAGCAGGCAGTGAGGTTCAGGAAGTGCACAGGAAATGCATTTTTCCCACCATAAGAGCAGAAGTGCATACGGTCCTTTGTAGTTGCTGGAAACATGAGGGATGATCTGAGTAACTTAACAGTAGGAGTGATAAAGGAAACAAACTGACTGTTGCAGAGGAGTGGAATTTGAAATGCTAGTGGTAAAGAAATGAATCAATAGGAAGTAATGAGCCTTGTTAATTTATTACTACAACATGATTTCATATTTTTTTTTGTTTTAATCCTAAAGCGCACAGAAACCTGCAGCTCATTATTTTATCACTGACATGACCTCTCAAGTCTACGAGTATTTCAGAGTTGGGCACCACTTCAATCACACAGTGAAAGGCTGTAGGTAGCACATATAAAATTCCTTTGGTGTGCTCCTGAGACTCTGGAGTGCAGTGGAACTGGCAGCCTGCATTGTTACACTTGTCATGATGAACATGAGAAGTGTTCTGTGCAGGATCATGGGGGGTCATGGCATTTGCAACCAGAAAAAGAAACTGGAGAAAAGAATGAAACCCCACATGTAAAAGCTTTTAGAGGAAAGAAGTTTTGCAAGTCTTCATGAAGCCATTATAACTAAGGGCTAAAATTAGCATTAAAGATAATAATGTAAATGCAAGGCTGTAGTGCTTATTCAGAGAACTAAAAAAGGATGTATTAATATCTATAGCTATAGCCAGCTGCTGCCATGCATAGTCCAGGCACACTTTTGAATTTAGTTTTTTTAAAAAATTGCTTCTTAATTTAAAAATATGTAAATACTTAAATGTTTAGCCTGTCTTTTCATAACAGTTATGGATAAGGTAAAATAAGGGCAGAGAAATGCCTTACAGAGAAAAACTGGGGGGAAAAGGATGGACCTCAGCAGCTGGGGCTAAACCTGCCTCACCACAGCCGCTTTTAGATACAGGTCAGATTGAAAAATTGAAAGACTATTCGTTCTGTGTCAGTCAAGTTTGATAACCTGCCGAAAGGGCAGGGATTTTTAGCACAGAACTTCATATAAGATCATACAGAAGCTGTGGCTGCCCCTGGATCCCTGGAAGTGTCCACGGCCAGACTGGAGGGTTTGGGTTTGGAGAACCTGGGATGGTGGGAAGGTGGAAGATGTCCCTGCCTGTGGCAGGGGTGGCACGAGATGATCTTTAAGGTCCCTTCCAACTCAAACTTTTCTGTGATTTTGGGAACTTCCCTCACTTCTGTCCAAGGAGATGCTTTAGAATTCTGTAGAAGGCACACACTTTTTTCAGCCACTTTTTTGTCTACCTGTAGCACTTCAGAAAAGCACTGCAGTGTTGCAAATCCATTAGAGGAGTGCTAAGGAACAGGAAATAATTTCACATTGCCTCAGGTTGAAACATCTGGTTCAAGTGCAAATTGCATTTGTGTTGTCTTATAGCTCCCAGGAGCAGTACACAGAGGCAGGGAAAGTCTGGCACACTTTTCCTAAAATTCATTGTGATTTTGAGTTTTTACAGAGCAGCTCTGAGTTCACAGCTCTTCTCCACAGTCTAATGCACTGCCTGGAAGGTTTTGTTTTGAAAGCTTTGTTTGCAACTGCCTTCAGCTGTGAGTGTGACCTGTGATGCTGCTCCCCTTGTCTGCCTTGGCAGGATCTACAGCTGTCTGGCTGCTGGAGCTGTCTGCTGTCCCTCACCGAGCTCGTGCCTTGGCAGCTCACTGACAACACATAGGTGCTTTGCTAAATTCATCAGAAACATGTATGAGTGTTGTAGATTCAGAAAGTTCCATCTGAAAATCCCCTAGAAAAGCAAATCCAGTATTTTTGAGAATGCAACAGATTTAACAGCAATGAATCAAATAGTGCTTCTTTCTTGTGTCGCTACTTGTCTACCTCCTATATTGCAGTAATAGATAATTTGTGCTCTGCACCCTTTGAAAGAGTTCTAGCTCATAAAAAAGTCAAAACAATTAAATGTGTTGTTCCTTTTTCTTCATTACTTAAATAGACTATGACTATTTACTTTAAAAAATCCACAAACCTATTTTTAACTGACAACTTTGTTCATTTGGGTTTAGGGCAGTGTAGGGCAATTCTTTTAAAGAGGGAATTTTAAAAACAATGAAAATCATGCTTAGAGGCACATCGTTTGGGTCTTCTAGGTTAATGGTTAATATTTATAGCTTAATTTTAAAATTTCATTGTCTGGTTAAAGTGTAGGGGTTTAAAATTTTTTTTTTCATTTTTTATTGTAACTTGTGGTTTCTCAATGGTGTTTTGTATGTTTTACTAAACAAACAATTTTTTCACTAGGTTTCAATCAAAATATGAAGGCACAGGGAATCAAACACCACTAATCAAGACCTAAATCTGTATTCATATAAATAAAACTGCATGAATTTAGGAAAGGAAAAGCCAGGATCAAAAAGTGTTTTTTCTTACAGAAATTTCAGTTTCTTATGGATATTGTAAATTATTCCCCAAGCCATGATGTATTCTTATTAAATATCTTCCACTAGCATTATTTACCATAGGTTTTAGTTCTGTCAAATGTCACTTTTCACCCAAGCAATAGCATCTGTATTTGGTGTGTATATATATATATATATGTATCTCCTTGTTGTTGCTCTTTTGCTTGGTGTGAATACCACAAGGGCTTCTTTTGTCATGGACTGTTCATTAGGGACAATTATAATCTAATTCTTTTCATCAACATAATATTTGCAAAAAAAAAAAATCTAGGATAAAGTAATACCACAGATACTCAAAATAGGCTTATTCTCTGGGAGTATCTCATATTTAAAACCCCAACAGAACAACCTAGGGAGCTCCAGGTGTGCCTCATGTTTTGACTTGATGCTTTCAGGCCAAAATGAGGCTGTCTTTGAATATTACTGGCAAATTATTATTATTGTGAATTATCTCCTTATGCTTCCTAGACTTAGAGAATCAAAAGAGAGCTAATTTAGAGTTTAAGAATATCATGCTCAATTCCCTTTGGAATGCTTCAGAAATTAAAAATTAATATAAGAATCAAGTAGAGATAGAAAGGAGTGGTTAAGTAGCTAAAAATGATCTTAAATATACTTTGCTCTACCCTGCATGAGGTTTTTTTTGGGTGTGCATTTTCTTGGGTGCATTTTCAATTTTAAAAAACAAGAAAAACAAATAAAACCCAAAAGTAATGCTTAAGTTGTGCGTTTTTAAAATCTTGCTGTCTTGCTTTTACATGTCTCTGTCTGGACTCTAAAGGGTTCATGCTGATGCTTCAATAACTGCTGGTTCTCACTGATTTGAATTCTGTGACCCTCTAGTTTTATTTTAATGAATAGCCCGTGGGCTGTGTGCAGCCATGTACTCCCAAATAAAACCATTCTTGCCATCTGGGGAGGTATTTTTCTCCTATTGTAAAAACAGGCTCTCTAGGACTAGAAATTTGTTTTCTGCCTGCAGTATTCTTTTTGGCTTCATATGGGAAAATGGCATTGTTGTTTAGGTAAAAATTAGGAGTTAAATCAGTAGATGGTGCTATAATCTTAGTTTTAGCTTGTTAGTACAAGCCCTGAGAGGCTTGCTGCATGATTTCTTTGCACCTTTGAAAAGGAGACTTATAAATATGTAATCAACATGATGCTATAATTATTTTACATGTTTGACATTTCAAATACTTTAATATGGTCTTTACTCAGAAGGCAATGCTATATTTAGGTTTAATTCTTGATGAGAATCCACTGGACAAGCAACTGGTGTGATTGTGAAGAAAATGCAGATTTGATTGTGCCCATTGTGGCTTTTTCCAGAGTCGTGCATTGGGTTTGCTGTGCTTCCACCCAGCCCATCTCCCGGAGGTTCTCTGGTGTGTGAGAGAAGGAAATCTGCTGTTTGCTGAGCCTGCTCATCTCCCTGGAACCCAAGAGATGTCTGCATGCTCAGTTTCTCTCTTTCTCCTCTCCTTTTCTCAGAAGGGAAAGGGAAGAAGGTGTTTTTGGGGGTTTGACTGAGGTGTTTGTGCTCCTCAGAGAAGAGGAGCAGCAAATGTAGTCTGTGATGACCCTTTGAGTAGGGGAGGGCCTTTGTACCCCCTCACTGTATGGTGTGTGGGATCTGACTTTAATGGCTAAACCTCATAGATTTAAATATATGAAACTGGAAGCAGTGGCAGTGATGAATCACCAACTGCAAACAGATTGAGAATTTAGGAAAGCCAGTGGCAAGCAGAGGCTGCATCTGGTAGGGAACTAAACTTTGCTAACAGACTTGTCCTGAATATCTACAGTCTGTGTAGCACAACTGCTGTAAAATCAGCACAGTCATGAAGGAATGGGGAATGAAAACTGGAAAACAAATATTTCTGTGGAGTCTTTCTCCAAAAAGCATTCCCTCACTCTTTCAGAGACTCTCATGGGAGATCCTGATCAGGTGCTGTGGATGTGAATCCTTGTACAGGGCTGGAAACCAACAGGACAAGCTGCTCACTTTGTGCTGAGGTCAGTAAAATTTCTAGCAAGAGTTTCTGTCATATTTCAGTGCAACCTCTTTGGATAAATCTCTCTCCTTACCTTGTAACTTTGTGTGAATCCTGCAGTGCTCCAGCCCCTTTGCAGTCACTTATCAAGCAGTGAACACAATCAGTTCCTGTTCTGCAGGTGGCACAGCTGTGGGAGTGTATGAGCCTTCCACAAGGGTGCAGTTTCATAGATGTTTCATTGATGGCAGGTGCAATTAGAGATGGAAAGAATTGACTCCCACCTTGTTTTGCATTTCTTAGCCTGTTTCTTTGTCTTTACAGACTTGGTCCTTTCAGGGAGGGGTGGCAGTGATAATTTCTGTAAGCTTCTTTAAAATAAGGCGCAGGGTATGAAAACTTTGATATCAACAGGAAACATTAAGTTTCACTTGTCCTGATCAATGACACATAAATATTTAAGTTATTTATGCTGGTGTAGTAAGATTACTTGGAAAGCAATTTTTTGGAAGAATTATTGTAATTTAGTATATAATGTTCCTATTCTAGAATGATCCAAATTTGTGGTTTTTCTCAAAAACAAACAAACAGAACAACAACAACAAAAAAACAACCTACCAAAACTTTAAAAAAAGCAAACCAAAAAACCCCAACCAACCAATCAAAAACCAAACCAAAAAAGCATTAAATGCTGCTAGTTCTGGAATGCCATGTTTCCTAATGTAAGTTTTGGGTAAAAGATCAGGTAAACCAATCTTTCCTGGTGTGTAGAGCACAGGTGGAATACTGGGTCCAGCCCTGGGATCCCAAACACAGGAGGGACATGGAACTGCTTGAGCAAATCCAGAGAGGCACCAGGATGAGCAAGAGGATGGAGCAGCTCTGCTGGGAGGAAAAGCTTTTGGAATTGTTCCCTGGCAGGGTGGGCAGGGCTGGCACAGGGTGCCCAGAGCAGCTGTGGCTGCCCCTGGATCCCTGGCAGTGCCCAAGGCCAGGCTGGACATTGGGACAGGGGGAGGTGTCCCTGCCCATGGGAACCATTCCAACCCAAACCATTCTGTGATTCTATATCAAAACCATTTTCAGTTCTCTTTGAAGAATATGTGGGAATGTTGAACAGTTCAAAGGAAAAGATCAGCCTGGTCCCTTAGCACAGTGCCTGTGTGCTTGAACAGGGAATACAGTTTAGAGACCCTTATTTGTGACAGCAGTACCTGTGACAGTAGCTGCAAGGACACTGAACAAATCCCAGTACATTTGATTATTAAAACATTGGCATTATTTTGCTAAGATGTGAATAGCTGTGAATGCAGAACCATTTGAAGTGTGGGGGAGCTTTAATACAGCTCCTAAATGGGCACTGAAGATTTTTCAAGTGTATGTGGAGTCTCATCTGTACACTTAATTGCTGCAAAGACTCAAGAGGGCCCCAAAGCCAGCACACATTATGAAGTACAAGATTTTTTTTCCCCTCAAGAAGATTTTCACTTGTGGGAAGATCCTGAAGGGAGCATGTGACTTACACTAATTTTTGCTAAGGAAACAGAGGCTATAAATGTAACACAAATAATACAAATGCTAACCTGCAAAGGCTAATAGTATGAAATTTGTGTTTTGTTTTATTTTATGATGCTGATAGTTATTTTTTTTATGAGAGTTCCAGATTGCTCACAAGTAAAGATACATTGCAATAACACACAAGTACATTGTATTGTTAGGAAGTGGCTCATTATAACCTCATCTTATCATACAAACCACCAGCTCAGGGATGCATTAAAGCACTTAGAATGTGCCTTATGGGCCTGCACAAGAAACAGATTAATGCTTGTGAAATCATATTTTAATTTTTAAATATTCTTTCAAGATTAAAGGAATCCTCTTAGTGCCATGGGTAAGCAATATTTTAAATCTGTGTGATTGTAATGTGGTTATTAATTTAATGTATTATTCTCATACAAAAACACATATTACCCTGGGTCTGGTTTAAAGTGACAGTATTGCAGGCTCTGAGCATTCTTTTCTGAGCAAATACAGCAACACAGTCAGTCAAAGCCAGGCAATTAGTTTGGTTTACTTTTATGCAGCAATATACATCCTGATGCACTGAAAAGCACTAAATTGTTCCTAATATAGTTGTATTTCATATGACATGGCGAAATGTAAAAAACTTTATGCACTGGGGGGAAAAAAGATCACATGAAACCTTGGAGATCATGGGATGTAACTGTGCAATATGCCTCTCCTCCCTGTGAAAACAAAAGAAGACTCCTGAAATATATTATCCTAGTTAGAAATGGAATTAAAATTTTAAATAAGCAGTAGGTGCTTCTTGATTCTTCTTTTTATCTCCAGAATTATCACTTTTGAATTAGAATAGAGAGTACCAGGGACTAAAGCCCAAAATTCTGTATTTCTTCTGAGCATTCTAAGCTGCTGCAAATAGTCAATTAATTCCTCCATTTATTCCAAAGAATAAAGGACAGGAAAAAAGTCCAAACGACAGCAACAAAAAAACAAAACAAAACAAAACAAAAAAAAAACCCAAAAAACCAAGAAACCCAACCTTGCAGGAATTTGTAAATGGATTGCAAATGGTTCAGAGGTAAAAACAGCTGAACTTCTAAAATGTTTAAGAGTTGCAGCTGTTGCCAGGTAAGCAGCCTTTTGCATATCCATGGAAGGATATGGCCCCAGTTGTCTACAGCTGTAGATAAGAATGTAATTATAGAGAAGATAATATTAAATCCAGAATTAATCCTGCCAGTTAATCCCAGGAATATAAGAATCTGAGGTTGTATGTTGCTGATCCTGATCAAGATCTTTTTGATCCTGGTTTGTCCTTCTGTTGAACTTCAGGCATTGCAGTTGAAGTGAACAATCAATCTTGTAAAGGTGCTATTGAAATTGAAATAGATCTAAATGATACTTAAACATAATAAAAATTCTCTGTTTTTTCTTCATATTGTCAGATGGCACTCATGAGGGAAATATTTACTGTACAAACAACAACTTGTTTACCAATATTTTATAGTTGAACCACTTCTGTTAGGAAAGAGCAAAAATAAATACTTCTGGTATTCTGAGGAAGCAATTTAGTCATAAATTTCTGCTGAGTAAGAGGGAGCTTTTACTTTTTCTTTATTTTTTTCTTCCCTGAAAGTCTAAAAGAATCTAATTTTTGACTTAGAGTTTAAATCTTCATCTTCAAAGAACAATTTAGAATAGTGTTACTATAAGAAAAGATAGTCAGGTGTTTGTGTGTGCCCTCCCACAAACCTCCCTCTCCCTTTCCATTGTCTCTTGTGGACAATGGGTATTGTCCAGAGTTAAGGGCCCCAGGTGGGAATTGCAGGAGGAACTCTCTGGGTGCTTGATTGTTTTAGCTTCCTCTAATTCTCTTGCTAACAATTTTATGCAAGGTGACAGATTTCTGTAAGAAGCCGAAGAAGGAAATTATTGGCGTCCCACATCTCTAAAAATTAAGGAAATATTAATGGATCAGTGGAAAGAGTGAAGAATTACGATCATTAGAATAAGCAGAGCCTGAATTCCATGTTTCCCCATTCACATCATTAAAGGACAGCACTGTAACACTCCTGACAAAAATATTTGCTCTCCTTGTCCTTGCATATCTTTTTCAGACTTGGTTTTATTATCGGAGAAGCTTTAGGTATGAAAGTATGGGCATTACGTGAAAAGAATGAGAGAATGGATTTCCTGTTCCTTTTGTTTTGAAAAATTTTAAGCTTGTTATTTAAATGATCGCTGAATTCCTTTAGAAGTATGACAAATTTCAGCAATTTACATCTATTTTCCTAAATTACTGTGTCATTTGAAGCTCTTTACATTATTTGTTATACAAAGAAAAAAAGACCTCCTCTTATAGATTGTCTATCATGGGCTAAAGGCATAGCCAGAGTAATTACACATTAGAGGATTGTAAGAGTATTCACATATAGCACATAACATATAACAGCATCACTTATTAATTCCTGTGGGTGTGAAAATTGAATATGACTTCTGCTCTGAAACAGTTCAGGATTGAGATATTTGATCTACATTATAGTAGAAAAAAAATTTCGTTTTCAAGTCAGATAAAGGAAACACAAAAGATATATGAAAAGTTTTTATTAAATTCTTTTTAAAATTTTCATTATTATCTTAGCGTAGTCTATTCTGTCTTTATTCAGATCAAAGCATTGCCAAAGTAAAATCTCTACCTCAAATCTGGCACTTGTGATTTGGGAAGTACTTTTTTTCCTTTTGTCTAAACTAAAAGTAAATAAATAATGCTTGGCTATTATATAGCAGATATTTCAGCTGCTCCCGGTGCACATTGAACAGAAGTTGATTGTCATTACCCCTTCTACAGATGAAAAATCTTAATCCAAGAATCTGTTCAAACATCAGAAGCCACATTTATCTCCACAGCCTGGTTCTCCAGGAGCTGAGCTTTGTTGCTGATTACTTTGAGCTTCGAAGTCATTCAGGGAAGCTCTCAGTACCTTCTTGATTAGGCTTCCCCATTGGTGAAAAACAGAAGGTTCATTGTTAGGAAATCTCAACATCTTTTGTCACAAGCATGAGAATGGAATTCTAAAAATGTGTGAAACTGTGGAGAAATCCATATAAATTGCTGGTATTATGCAAATGCCTAATCACTTCTTGCAGTGTCATGAGACTGTGAGGAAGTGGGATGTGAAAGTCGCTGAAGTGTTTTTGGTGGCAGTGGGGCACTGCCCAAATCCTGTTAAGAACTGTTCAGTGCACAGCAGCCTGGCACATCAAACTCCGTGGACTCCCAGCATTTCTGGCCTCAGTTTGCCAGGGAGAGTGAGTCCTGAGGAATTATCTGAAGATGGATTTCCCCAAAAGAGCAGCATTTTTGAGAGTCAGAGTCCACATTTCTAGTGCTGGAGTGTCACAGGCAATAAGATTGGGCTGAGGGGAACTGCCTGTGATGCCAATCACAGGTTCCAAAGCCTGAAGCCCTGCCTTCAAGCTGATGTGCAAAATGAGGGAAGGGTTTTGCTTTTACTGCGTTTGTAATTTTTCTACGTTTCTTTCTTGATTAAAAGCCTTATTCTGCCAGTGCTTAATCAGTCACACCTTTTTAGCATTCTGTGACTATGCTTCTGAGAATTTTTAAATGTTCTGAAAGTCTTAATTTAGGCAGTGGATGTGCTCAGATACATTGATCTGTGCTGAGGATTGAGGGAAATCATTGTAGGAGTACTAGAAAGTGCAGGGAGATCATCAACAGTCTCCATTCATTTGTGTCACTCATCTAAAGACACTAAAGTGCTGTAGGACTGTGTAAGAATCTCCTCCAGCTCCAGTAGCCATCCTTCAGGTGGAGTTTTCAGTAATGCAGCTCCTCAGAAATCATTTCAAGAATTATTTCTGCACATTGATTGTAATTTCTCTATCAACACACCATCATTCTTGCAGGAAGCCTAACTGGCTTCCATTGCAAAATAGAAGATGAATAGGACTAGGTAAGTGCTTGTCCATTCCTTGTGATGTATATTTGTTGAAGTCAGTTTATAATAGGGCAGAACAGAAATTTTCTCTGATCTAGTGTATGGATTACAGTAAATAATTCACTTATTTACCACTAAGATGTCCACAGTATAAATAAAATTAGAAGTAGAAAGAAAAGGCTTGGTAGTATGTCAGAGAGCAGCTAAGAAGCCATGCTCTTGAATTATTCATATGGCTTATATAAAGATGGAACCTGGAAAATGGAAAAGAAAAGGCTATTATTTATTTATTGTACTGAAGAGTAGCACATATAAGTGGAAATACATGTGGGGTCAGAATTGTAGTTCTATCATTTATGTTTTAAAATAAATAAAATGAAACATATCAAATTATTAAATACACTTAAAATTCAATAAGAAATATTCTCAGTTAAAAATTCTGATGAAGTTTCTGTAAATATCTCAGTTACACTGAGGGGGTCATGAGGCATTGTCTTGGTTTTCTTTGTATGTTGCTGTAAACCCAGGAAATGCAGCTGACATGCTGTCTGAACGTTTTCTAAACATATATATTTTTTCATATAATGTATTAGTGTATATTGTATTCTTCTGTCTCTCTAAAATAGTGATGTTGTGGAGAGTGGTTTTTGTGGTTAAACAATCTCGATTTGAATTTCTCCTGTGCTGAGGATGCAGAGCTGGGCACAGCCCTGCAGAGGAGCCTCCAGGGCTGGGCACAGGGGCAGCAGCACCCCTGACCTGCTGCCAAGGCTCTGCCCCATGGCCAGGCACCCTTGGGCTCCATGGGCCCAGGACACTGCTGGGACAGGGACAGGGAGAGCTCCGTGGCCCCAGCACCCCCAGGACACTGCTGGGACAGGGAGAGCTCCATGTCCCCAGCACGCCCAGGTCCCCCCAGTCTGTGCTGGTGCTGGGCTTGTTCCTGCCCAGAAGCAGAACCTGCATTTGCCTTGGTTGAACTTCAGGTGTTTTGTCCCTGCCCATCTCCCAAAACTGTGGAGGTCTCTGAAGGCCTGCACAGCCCTTGGGGATTGACCATTCCTCCCAGATTTGTGTCACCAGTGAATTTGCTGAGGAGGCTCCAAGCCCTTTATTCCACCATTGATCAATAAGTTAAACAATGCTGGGACCATTATTGAATATTGGGGGACACCACTGGTGACTGGGTTCCAAGCAAACCCTCTGGGATCTGCTGTTCAATATCATTGCTAAGGCTGCAGATGAAGCTTTTTCTCTGTGTTTTTCCTGATATATATACATAAAAATATAAAATGTATGTATCTCTCTCTATATATATTACCCTTAAATAATGAAGGTGGGAGAGGAAGAACTTCAGGAGACAGGTTATACTGTAAAGCAAGATTTAAGTATTCAGTGTGATCATTCTTCTGAGTAAATGTTCTATATAATCTGTAGTTCATTCACTTCTAGATGTGACTGGATTGCCCGTGTGTTTCTGAGCCTAATAAGAGATTGATGAAAAGATGTTTTCATCAGTTTTCCCTCAGGATAGAGTACTTTCTGCCTTTTAGTGCAGAGGTCCTGTATTTGACCCTTATTTCTGCTGACCTACTTGGGTCTCATTATCTTCAGGAGTTTGTAAGGATAGGTGTTTCACTTGTTGAGTAGGAAGGAGTCAGGCATATAAATAATCTAAATCAGGAGAACTGTGCCCAGTGAGAATGAGGATATTTGTTTCAGCATGTCATGGGTTGTGTGGTTGAAAGAGAGTGCAATTATTACCTATATTTTAAGGAGAATTCTTCAGCTGCTGTTCTAGGCAATGGGCCGTAAAATCAGTAACACAATGATTGATGACACCAAAAAATACTGTGGTGTCAACTTCTCTTGGGCATCAGGGTTGGTTGGATTTAAGAATTTTAGTTTCCTTACGTATTTTCATCTTTTGCTCCTTTTTGAATTAACAAAGTTAACTTTATCAAAGTGTTTCATCAGATATTTCCTTGGTATTTTCTTCTCCCTTCAACCTATTCCTCGCTTCAGCTTGTCCTGTGCAGAGCCTATCAATGATCATGATTTGTTTTCTGTTCCCATTATTTATTTCAAAATGATGCATTAAATGGGCAATTCACATGTGTATATTTTGTATTTTTCCTGTCCCTTTTGTCTTGTTGCTAAAGGGCTCTGTCAGCAGAAATATGACTGATAGAGGAGATAGATCCATGCACTGTTACTAATGGTGTAAATGTTACACTATTTTGTCAACAGAGCTCTATTGTTGAGAGTAATTTCTCTCACTGTGTCAATATAGATGCCATGCTGTGTTGATATTAATGGATCTGCCAGGAAAGGCATTTAATTAATCAGTTCCCAGAATAAACTCTGTCAACTTTAATTTCCTAGCTAACAGCAATGCTTGGACCAGCCTGGTGGGTCAGTCAACAAATGTTGTAGTTAGTTAGATTCATGTTGGGAAAGGCTTGGTTCAGGACCTCAGAATGGTGCTGAGGTCAGCAATTTGTTTCTTTCTTCCTGTGACTGTGTTTCAGCAGTCTGACAGCTCTGACATTTGTACAAGGAAAGAAAAGAGTGGTCTGCAGTGTTCCAAAGGCCAGAGCAGCCTTTGCCAGGCTCTGAAGGAAAACTAGGAGTACATTCAGTCGCCTGCAGATCAGGAAGTTTTGCTGTTCAGTGTAAAAGGACTGTTAATTACAAATAAATAGTTGTATATACCTAATCCAAGGGGGTGTGTGTGGTAGCTACATGCCTGTAGAGTATTTAAAATACTTCTGCTTTCTTCTCAAAATTCTGAATTTACTAAATTTTGATCTTATGTATCAAGACAGTCATGTTAGAGGAATGGCACAAAGATGACATTCATGTACACAGTCTTTATAATGCAAAGCATCTTATTTGTGTTGTCAAGGGAGTGGAAACTACCTTATTATTCAAGCATGTTTAATTTGGGTGCCATATCTCCAGAAAATTAATATTTCTTGAGATAAGACCAATATCTTTATTATTTGTCCTTGACATGTCTTTATCCCAACTCACGTTATACATTTTAGTGTAATTTATACAAACACGAATTACTTTTTTAAACCCTTAGAATTTTAACATCCTGTCATTGTCTGTCATATCCAGTTATTTGCTCTTGGATATTGATGCAAGGTTTTGCATTTTGTCTTTGTCATGGGTAACAGGACTTTTCTATTTGATTATCAGTATGTGAGGCATGGTAACATCTCAGCTCTGAGCAAATTCCTACAGGACTCAAAAGGGGAAAAAGGGGCTGGGAGCCAATGTGTTAATTTTATAATTTCAGATTTTTACTCTTTTTGAAGGCTATTTAATCCTATGGTAAAGTATACACACTTTAGGCTTGCTTTTATGACTTCTTTTAGAAGTAAAACAATCAGAATACCTGTCTTGTTAAAATTTAGTTAACTACCAAACTCAAATTAACAAAAAAATCTTCCCCCAAAAAATCCAAATCAATTTTTTAAAGTCTTATTTAGTTATTTGTAATATCAAAAGCTTTTTCCAGACAGGGCAAGTGACATTCTCTTACAAGTGCAGCCGTGGACATGCTCATGGAACCTGGGGTCATGACTGTTCTACTAAAATGTACTATAAAGTACATTTTGCCCTCCAAATGAAGTAATAAATGAAATTCTCTGTCTCTTGGCTTTTATTCCCTCCAACAAGTGCATTATTTATTGACAGGGAAACTGAGCTAAATGTTTTTTATCTGCAGAATTACTGATGGGCATTGTTAAATTGCAGTGTTTTTTTAGCAAATTGAATTAAAGGGCTCACCATCGTTTGAATTGATGGAAAGTAATAAGAACTTTAATAAAACTGTTTTGTTACCAGAGTAAAGTAAGGTATTTCCTGAAAAATGTGTTTTATTGACAGAATAGAAATACGATCTCGGAGGAAAGTGCAGGTCAACGGAGTATTGTGCAAACCCTGAAAATTCTTTATGGTGAAAAATTGCACCTCTAATTCTACTTCCACTTGTTAAAGCACTGTGCTGGATGTGATGATTTCACCTAACAAAAGGAGTGCCACAGATTCAGGTGACACTAATAGGAGCTATTCCCTTGAAGCCAGTCGAGCCAAGCTGGCTTAGAGTGGATAAATATTTGTCAAGTTGAGCTTATGAAGATCTAAAGTTTTGTATTTCTTCAATAGCATATTCTTTTGTGGAAGGTGAAGGGCAGTTTAGCAGACAAGGATGAAAATACTACACCATGTCTGTGCCTCTGTGTGGTGTTAATATTTTGTTGTGTAGCTTAGTTTAATCCATCTCTAATTCTGAACAAGGATGGTCTAAATATAAAAACTTCAAAATCATTACACTAAAAATAGAGCACTAAAAATATACTGGATTACTTTTTTCTCATATAATCCATTGTGAAGGTTTAATATTGAATTTATATTTGCCCACTGTGTCTCAGCAGAGAGACCACACTTTAGAATGGAATGAAAATTTCCAGCAGAAGAGCTGTACTACTATTACATTTTTCTTCAAATATGTGTATCTAAGATATACATTCTCAGAACCATAAAAGTGACTGTCCCAGTGTATTAGATAGTGATTCAACTCATGTATTAAAATAACATCACTATTATAGAGTTGAACTAAGGTGGGTTATTTTGGATCTCTTAATCTTTTGATTGCAGGTCTCTTGCATCCTTCAAGTCCTTCAGGGACTTCATTGTTCTGCTTTCAGAAACCAGGACAAGCGTGTTATAAAAGATCTTCAGCTGGAAATACTGTAATGGAAACCTTGTTAATGTAATATGAAATGGAGATGAAGATAAGGTGATGGAGAGGAGTGTTGATGAATATACTGTTGGGATTGAGTGCTCATGAACTCATTATTTTTTGCATTTCTGTTTCTAATGAAGTTCAAATTTTCATTTTACAAGCATCCATGTAATGATAGCAGTTAAGCTTGAAGCATTAGAAGAATTGTTGTTCTGGGGAACTGGTGGAAACATGATACTTTTTCCAAAGAACTCTGCAATCTGATCTCACCTGGGCAACCAAGTGGCTTGTTGAAGAAGCCCCTTCTCCCTCTGGAGAACAGAGGAGACTTCGTGTGCCTTTGTGTACAGTGTGGACTGAATTATTGGATGTGAGAATTGAAAGCAGAAGTCACTTATGTGTTTAAAGTCACTTAAAGTGTTTAAATTTTACAACCATCATTCGACAGTCTTTTAAGCTAGAAAGCAAACTTTCCTTTGTTTGTAAGTAGCAAAACCGTAACAGGCACAGGAAATGGGAGTCAAAATGAAAATTCCATCAGACCTGCTGGCTCTGCACAAGTCCCTGACAGGAGGGGGCAGCTGGGGGGGTCAGGGTCTGCTCCCCAGGAACATGGCACAACACAGGCCTCAAGCTGTGCCAGGAGAGGTTTAGAATTGGATATTAGGAAACATTTCTCCATGGAATGGGTCATTAAGTATTGGAACAGGCTGCCCAGGGAGGTGATGGAGTCACCGTCCCTGGGGATGTTCAGAAAACTTGTGGGTGTGGGACTCGAGGACTTGGTTTAGTGGTGAACATGGTGGTGCTGCTGGTTAACAGTTGGTCTTGGAGTTCTTTTCAGCCTCAATGATTTTATGAGTCTATGACTCTAGTGTGATTTAATTAAATCACTTTCTGCCAAGTTGAGTCTATTTTCCTTGTGACCATAACTAGGAAGTGATCTCTCTCCATCATTATTTTGACTTTAGGTATATTTTCTCTCCGCATCCCACTGAGGAGGGCAGCAACACCTGCCTGGGCACTTGGCATTCAGCCAGAGTCAACCCACCACAAGGAAAGTTCCTCGAGAATTAGAATTTTGTTTTTATGTTTTCATATAGTACCATAATACTACAGAGTGAGCCATATAATTATTGTGTTGTACTGGTTTTGTGAAAAGACTTATGTCTGTAGACTTAAGTCTGACTCTGTAGAAGTCAGAGTTGTATTTGAATGCCATATTATGGACCAATTAAATTGGGTGATTAGAAAATGAGAATAAATTGTTTATTAATGTGTGTCTGTTGAGGGAGGACTTTACCTGTTGCATATTGCAGTGGACATCCAGACAGCTACCCAAAACCTACAAGTTTTAGTACATAACAGCTTTCCAAAAGACTTGATCAGTGCTGTGTCAAGACCAAAGTGGTAATGATGCTTCATGCTGCTATTAAGCAGTGGTTAAAGCCAGTATTTAAACGAACATATTAAGTGCTATTATCACTGCAAGACAGATACAGAACTATGTAAGATGCAAATTAAAAGTGCCATTCTCCTGCTGTTCATGATGTTTTGCAATTGTACGAGTGGTGTGTATGAACAATGGAAGATATAATAACATGGAAAGCTGTATCCTGCCCTCTAAAATAATGGGGAAGCTGAATTTTGAAATTCATCCTTTGCAGAAGGCTCTTGGACCATGGTCCAATCAAGGAGTTAAATTATTGGAAGGAAAGATCCTTCTATCACAGAATGAGTTGAGAAATGAGGAATAGTAAGAAAAAGGTTTTCTTTGATAAAAGTGAAGTTGTTAAAGGCTGTATTTATCATGTCATTGTTGTGTTTGTTGATATGATAGTGATGCCTGGAAAGGCTGACCTGGAACACAGACTAGACAGAGCAGAAGGGATAAAACAGGTATTTATTGAAAGGATACATCTTGGGCAATGCAAGAGCCTGGATGGCGCTACACCCAAATAAAATGCAAGGTGGATCCTGGTCACGAGTTTTTACGAGTTTTATAAGTTTTGGTTCATCTACACATTGGGGTCAGTTATCCAAGCACAGCCCCAGGCTATGAAATCTCAGCCCCTTGGCTTGCCCCCTTCCCTTAGCCATTGTTTATGATTTTTGGGTACCAATTTTCCTTTATTCTCCTGCTAGGAAGGGATTGTTTTGTCTAACTGCCCTGTGAAGAGAACTTACTAACACCTAACATGAGGTTTCAGAGTTACACACTAAGCAGCAGAGATTCTGGAAAAAAAATATAAAAGCTAAAACCAAAGGCATCAATTGCATAAGGACCTGTCCTTTCATTTGCTATGGAAAATGATCCTGAGTTCAGTATTCTGTATCTGCTTTGCACGTAGGACTGACATTTCAAGCAATGCTCTTGAATGTGTATGGTAAAGCCATCTGCCAGAAATTCCTGACAGTCTTTCCCTTTCTCAAATCTAGGTATTGTTTTGACATGGTTTTAGATACTGTGAAAGAACAGCTTTCACAACTGTTCTCTGGATCTTGAGATACTGGTAGGATTTCTGGGCTATCACACTGAATACTTGAATATTCTCGTATCAGAGTTAATAGACATTGCTGCATAAGTCTCTCCTTCATGGTGATAAAATGAATATATTTTGAAACTTTTAAATCTGAAACCTTGAGTGCTTTTCCAGTCTTCTTTTTACTGCAAGGTATCCCATTTTCATCTTCATAAAATTAAATGCTTACATGTACCATATAATTAAATTTAGGTCCAGCAGAGGATTTGATCTGTGAGTTTATTAACTTTTGGCTGTATCACTATTTAATTGCTTTGGAAGTTTATCTTGCTAAAATGTGTCCAGGATACATTTATCAATGAAAAAAAAAAGTCAAAATGTTGATATAAGGGGAATGGTAAAATTTAAACCCCAGATAATCTCTATGCTTCACAGTAAGTTACAGATGGAAGGGGAACATGAGTCTGCCTCCATTTCTGCTATCAAATCCTAACTACTATATCCAAAATGTCAGAGGTAGAAGAATCATAATTTTATTTTGCCCAAGATTTTACAACGTAATGCTGAGAGAAGTCCTATTCAAGTTTTTTTACATAAAACTAGAAACTTGATGCTTTTGACAGGAATAAATTTAATTCAATATAAATATTAAGAAAAAAAGTCTAAAATTATGCAGTGTTATTAAACATATTTTCTAAATTTATGTTCTGTGTTACATGGTTCCCTGGAATTCTTTCATCTTCTTTTTACTTAGGTGGTGTTTTCTAAGCGTCTATGAATGAACTTGGTCTGTCTTTTTTTTTTTTTTTAAGTTATTCTTTCACTGATCTATTTTCCTTCCACTAAAATTTGTCATACTCTGACTAGCATCCTCCTACACAGAGCTGGAATTGCTTTTTAAATGTACAGTCTGGATGACTTTCCCCTTGGCAATACTGGGGTTCTTGATCAAAATTTTATAAGCCTTACCACAGTCTTGCATCATTCAGGCCTAATAATGGTGTCTTCAAGGATGAAAACCTTAGCAAACTTTCTAGGTGTGCAGTAGAGCAAAAACAGTCAAGATAATCACATGGAATGAGTTCTCACAGATAAATAAATAAATAGATAACTTGCCAATTCTCAAGCACTTCTCAGTATGTGCACAGTTCTGCATGTGCTCAGGAGACTTCACAAGGGAGCTGCTAAAAAGCATTTGAGGCATCCCACATAATACAGTGTAATACAACGATTTCCACATAAAAATATTTAGTTCTCATAAGAACAGTGAGATTAACTTCTTACTGTATTTACATCTTTGTTTCATGACATTCTCTTTCAATTAGTTGTTTTTTTTTTTAATCTTTCTAATACTGTAAACCTTTTAGCTCTCAACCATCCTGAGGCTAATACTTGCTAAGTGCTCTGGGATGCCTTAGTAGATGATAAGCCTTTAGAAGAAGTGAAAGTTATTATTATTGTTGTCATGTTTCTGATGTAGTGCTTATTTGCCCCCATGATAAAGCCACATACCGAACTCTACTGTTAAGATTATGACAGACTTTCTACTGTAAGCTTCATTTTTAGACTTAAAGTGTGACTAAGAATATATTTGTGAGTACTAAAACAAGTCATGTCACACTGTGAGAAAAGTATAGAAAACGGGAAAAAACCAAAACGGGTTATTGAGGGATACAAGTCTAACTGGGAGAAGTGGCCAATCCCCAAGGGCTGTGCAGACCTTCGGAGACCTAGACAGCTTGGGAAGCTGGACAGTGAAAAAACATCTGAAGTTCAACCAAGGCAAATG